>JAYKKT010000066.1:3140000-3710000 GCA_036023115.1 Brasenia schreberi
TTGACTAATGAGATGGGGAGTTAAAATTTAATTTATATTTATTGCAATTGATACTTTTTACTTATTGACTTAAAGATCTAAACGTTGATGAAATGATTAAGATCTTTAAGTAGATTAGAGTACACATAAATGTATGTATGAACTAAGCTCTCTCTCTTTATATATATAAAATGACAAAATTGGATTTGTGAGGGATCTTTAATAAAAGAAAAAACAAAGACTACATGCAACAAGTTGGATTTGGATCGGCATCTGATTGTTTCAATGGAATTTGGATTCATTTTGGTGGTAAATCTTTCCCAACACGACTGATAGAATCCCATCGCGTCTAGTCCAATGACAATAGGATTCGACTCGAATCCGACACATCGACACGCCTAGAAAGCAGATTAAAATCGCTACTTAAATTAAATATAATTTTTGGATCCCGAAGCGCGAAAAAGCAAAGATCCCGAACAACGTCTTAAGATCCAAAATCATCCCACGTGTCGTCCACCGCGACGCCCGCGACAGGGTACCCGTAAGAAGGCGGTTCTCTCTCTCTCTCTCAGAGGGACGGAGAAGAAACCCTCGTTTGGATTGCTTGCCTACTCAAATCTTCGCCGAGATTATCGTTCTTTTCTTTCGGATCTCGTAATCGTCCATTTCTCTCTCATTATTTGAATGATCGGCGTATCCCCTTCATAAAAACGGAATTATTGCACTATTCTGTGGATCTCTTGCTGTCGGGATAGCTTGTTTAGGCATCTTTTTGGAAGATATTCATTGGATTGTGTGATTTGATTGCGATTTTGGCTGAAGAATTTCTGGATCTACACGTGAGTGCCGTAAGTTCTTTTGGATGACTAATAGCGGATGTTTTCTGTTTTTCCTTTGGCATTTCCTCTATCATTCTGATTCGTGCTTTTTTTCTGTTTATGGAGTACCGTTTACTGGATCTGATTGCAAATGCGTGGGCTTTCTTCTATATATCAGATTTTCCTTTTGGCGTTGTTATTGTTCCTCATACAGTGATAAACGACAGTGTTGATCTTTTGTTTCCTCACGGCCGAGTTTTCAGTGGCATAGTAACTTTGGATCGAGCACATTCTTTCAATTTTGAAACTTTAACGCGTTTCGGAGCTCTTGAATGATCTGTTTAATTCATCTTAATTACGCGATCTAATTCATGTTTCCCACTAAGAAAACCGTTAGAATTTTCGTACCTCGTACAAAAAGAACCCGAGGCTGTAGTTTGTACTGATGGTGTGGAACTAACAGCAGCTGTCTGATCCTCAGATTAAACTGCTGTTTTCGCCCTCGTTTGTTTGTTGTCTGAAAATATCCAAGTTAATTTCTTTTGAGAGAATCTTTTCTTTTCAATAATTTTTGGCTGTCTTGTTTCGTGATATCGGAGCAATAAGTTCCTACTCGCTTAAACTTCTTTTGTTTCTATAATAGCAGGGAAAACCCATGTTTCATGTGGCTTAGATGGTATACCACTCCATATTAAGGACAGTGAGCGTTCCTGCAAGACGTTTTGTAAGGTTATCAAAGATACAAGTTCAGACCAGTGGTTTTAGAAGGAATTTGGATGTAAGATTTGAGGCCCCGCATCCTATTATCTGTAGATTTACAGGAATCAAGACGATGATGATTGATTCGGGGAATCCGGTTGAATCCGGAGTTGTTGATGTGCTCCCAGAGAAGGAGGACGTGATCCATGGAGATTTTGCAAGCGGTAGCTGGAAAAGGTGCGATCTTTTGCTTTCCTTATGTTTAACATCCTACATCATGGCCGTCATGGCTGCCTTTGAAAAAACTCACATTCTTGAAAAGTTGTTCTTTGCTACCAACACATAAGATGCTAGAGTGAGCTTAGCAGCATGATACCCTGAGTAAGTGGTACACGTGTGCGAGTACAGCCGAACATTCATGCCATTATGTCATTACTCGATGTAACAGATAAAAAGTTATTAAGGAGCCAGTAATGGTGATTGATGTCCAACACAACAATCTGTGTAGAATGAGAAAAACTCTGTTGTAATCTTTGAGGGGGGAAGTTCCTGTTTACAGAAAAGAGTTGCCTTGCATTGTCTCAAATCTGAGTTCTTCTTTCTATGTTAGGTCTAGAGTGGGGATTGTTCTTATCTTGATTTACCTTGGGGATTTGTCGGTAGGATTCCCTTGTATTTTAGTTTTCTCCCCCTTCTAATATAACGGAAGACTAAAAGTTTGAAGCTATTTTAGAGGATAATGATGTATTCCTGCTTTCTAGGTCACTCTTTTCATTTCTTTTAGAAAGGTTTTGATGCTCTATAAGGTTCTGCACAATGTATATGAAATTCCACGCATTGTTGTGAACTTAAATGCTTCTGTAGTTGGAAAATGTAGCAGAGTTATCATAATGAAGCACAAAAGTCTTCTCTGTGTTTCACTCCCTTTGATGTTTCCTTATATTTCTTTGGTGATGCAAAATTTAGTGGGTTTTGTTGAAAACAAGGGGGCATGGATGTAGACTGTTGAAATTAGTGGTAAATGCAGTGGATAATCAAATATGGAAGAACAAGAAGAATCAATAAAGAGTAAAATGGGAGATTGAAGGAGGAGGCAGACCTCTAATGGAGCCCCCCCTCACTTTCTCTCTTTCTTAATCTCAAAACTCTTAATCCTAATACACAATGTTCAGCCTTTATATAATGGGTTGTTACAAACAAATGACCAAAATGCCCTTAGTACTACGAGCAATTACAATGATACCTAAAACATTAAAAATGACAAACCTAACACTAATACAACAAATACATTCATATTCTTTAACACCCCCTCTCAAGTTGGGAGTGGGATACTTCGAACTCCAAATTTGCCAAGAAACTTGTTCTTACTTCACCACACTTATGGATAATTATGATGATAAAACCAACAACCAAACACTTAATAGAAGAATTGGGTAGGCTGACTGTTCTGATGCAGTCGCCCCTCTCTCTTTTTCTTCTTTCAATCATAAAGTATGGTCTCCAAACAGATAGACGATGAAATTAGGCCACCTCTCTTTCACTTTCTTCTTTTCAATCATTAGAAGATAGAACTGGACCACCTTTCTCTCTTTCTTCTTTTCAATTATGAAATTTTGATCTCTACCATATACACTTTACATTGGCTTTTTTTGTGCCCCTTCACACGATGGTTGCTGTCGGTGTGTTGATTGTGTGTCCTCTCTCTAGCACTCAAATAGCAGAATACATACTTCTCCTCGTACTAGTCGGATTATGCCCCTTCACATGGTGACTTCAACCGCTTTTTCCAGCCCTCTTTGCTGTTCATTTTCAAGCAACCTTCTTGGCTACAATATTCTTCAACCCAACATTCATGGTTGTTAATCTTCAACAACTTCATTGTTGCGATAATTTTCAGTAGTTCCTTTGTTGCGACAACTTTTCAATTTACCTTTATGGCTATCCTTTTTTAGCAGCTTCATGGTTGCAACAACTCTTTAATTCAACCTTTATGGTTGTTTTTTCAGCACCTTTCATAGCTGCAAATTTCTGCAACCTCACAGGCTGCAAATAAAAGTATTTCTGCAGTCATCATGACTGCAATTTCGGCATCTTTAGCAACTCTTTTCTATAAACTTGCAAGAATCGGCAGATTAGAGACATTTCATCCAATCTGCCCACAACTGAATGTCGGCTGCCTTCTCTTTCTTGCTTTTTTCATATTGTTTTCTTAACATCTCTCTCACTCTTCCAACACGATGATCTCATGTTAAAGAAGCTGCAACTCCATTGGTAAAACCTTCTTCAATGTACTGCACATGACCAAACAAAACTTGTATAGAGTGGCAACAACTATGAAAAAGATCTCTTTCCAAAATCTCATAGCACCAACTGACGTGCACTTCATATGCTATTGATAGAGCCATAAGACACAAACCAAATCATGACACCATTTACGTTGAATAAAGTAGTTCCACAAAATATCCAAACATGATCCATGAGCATTCTTTTATGGTCCCTTAGTTGTAGATTCCCGGGATCTCTTTTTCCCTTTTTTTTCACCATCCTTAGTAAATCTCTTGGTTGCACACATCCAGCACATCATTATTGTTCCTGACATCCTCCCTTTATACTTTGCCCTCTTGCTAGCAGAAAGTGGATTGGGTCACCAATCACTAGAGCCATCTCCATATAATTATAAATAAACATCAACTTGTTCAAATCTCATACCAAGAGCATTAATAATCCTAATACAACTGGAACTGTAATATCATAGAAGATTGATTTAGAAAACTCATCCATCATTCCAAAAGAACTTAGCATTTCTCACCATCCTCTGAAGAATGTGGGAGACAGATTGGTGGAAGTAGGTTGGGTATACCTAGTCATCTTCTTTCCAGATTAATAAAGCAGAATCAATCTGCATGGTCTCAACAAACTGAGACAACCAGTGTCATAGGCATGGTTTCTATGAGTTGATTTGCTCTGTCTAGAAGTCTAGCACGACCAAGGAGATCCACCATGCACATGTAGTGCTCAACTCTTGGTGTATATGTGAGGACGAGCAACGAACTGTACATTGCCTTCTTCATTCTTAAGCCCTGCACTTCTCTGGTGTTTTCAAGTCCCATAATTTCTTTTTCTTAACAAATGAGACGAGCTCCACTTCATAACACAATGTGGAGTTTGCAGGTGCAGTGATTAATTCTTGGAGTGGTTTTGAACCAAAAATTATATTCAGGATGAATCGTTACTAAACCCACTTCTCCCTTCTACATCGTCATCACAACTCTGTCCAAACTCCTGATGACTTGCTCTTCTCCAGTCCAACCTTCTTTATCGTTACTGAATAGGTATGTTGCCTTCACCATATTCGTCCCATTGTGGTGACTCCAAGGATGACTTATTTCTTGCTAAAACACTAGAAACACCTTCCTTTCACAGTAAATTAATGATTTTCTTTCCTAAAGTCGTGAGAATAATCCTTCCATTTTTATTTTATCATTTCCACCAAATTAGGAAGGTGATCTTCCATAACTATTTTCTGGTTTTCTTCCCCACAAAATAAGGAAAGTAACTTTTCATGATTACTTTTCTTGTTTGTCTTCCCACAAATTTAGAAAAGTAATTTTAACTTACTTTTCCAGAATTTGATATTCAAAAAGAAATGAAATTACCTTTTTAAAAAAAAATCAAATCTTCCTTTCCGGTATTTTGTATAACCTCTTTTGAAAAATATGGAAAGAATGGGCCAACCACCATCATCACTTTTGGCAACCAACACCTTCTTTTTTTGTCTTCTTCTTCTTCTTCCTTGGAACATTTATGCACTAGGCTCAGGCTTTACTTCTATCTTCACACGCTTTTGTTCCAAATGTCTCCTTGCTTTCTCTAAGATGCCACGAGGAGGAACCCTTGGGGCTGGAAGCCACTTCTCTTCTACCTAGGAGTCATTTGTCCTAACTCATTATTTTCTGATTGCAAAGATCCCTGATCTACATACCATAACTTTGTATTACATATCTGATCTCGATTGGTTTGTCATAACCTCTTGTAGTCACTGCGAGCTCTCGCCAGGAGGGAACAATCTCAACAATGTAGTCACAAACTGAAAGCAGGCACTCCATCTCTCTTTTCCACATCAACCTCTTCTCAAACTTCAAAGGTTCCAATCTATAAAGCTGCCCAAATGCGATAGTACAGAAATTTGTAACCAGACATGTCTTCACCCAATAGCAGCTTTGCAAACTTCTCTTCTTCATTTCCTAGATAATCTGCTTCATGCCCGTTATGACCTTCATCTAAGGCATGCCCTCTCATTCTCATTGACATCTTCATGGTCAGCCTGCTTGCAGCTTTTTACGGTGGATTCCGTAAAATAGGAGATGCATTTGGGCTACTGCTATCTTCAATAGTCAATGTTGACGTTGAAGTCTGTGAGTTTGTTATGCTATATCCACACATTTCAGCACCCAGACTAGAAATATTGTTCTCACTGTTCAAATGATCAAACTTTTGACCATTAAAACCGTGATAATCATGCAGATAATTATCCTAGTGTCATCTTAGTCCACTGGGTTTGATGAATTAAAAGTAGTTGATTTGTATGAGAACAATGGACGCGTTGCATGCTGCCATGAAAGACTGTTCGGGAAACAAAGTCCAAAACAATATGTTGCAGGAAAACATCCATTATCTTCACCATTAAGCTCTGATATCATGTTGAAATTAGTGGTAGATGCAACGGATAATCAAATATGGAAGAACACTAAGAATCAATAAAGAGTAAAATGGGAGATTGGAGGAGGGGGCAGACCTCTAATGGAGGCCGCCCCCCTCACTTTCTTTCTTTCTTAATCTTAAAACTCTTAACCCTAATACACCATGTTCAGCCCTTATATAATGGACTGTGAGACACAAATGATCAAAATGCCCTTAGTACTACGGGCAATTACAATAATACCTAAAATATAAAAAATGACAAACCTAACACTAATAGAGCAGATACATTCATATTCTTCAACATAGACTAGGGTGGGAGAAAAGAAGTAGAAGGGGAAGAACATGAAATGACACTTGAATGCTGAGTGGGACTGGCCAACCATTCTAATGTTTGAGGCTGTGAGCAACAGCTAGTTGTGGATTACAATGCATGGGTTTACTTTCATGTTTCTTGCAGCCTTGGACAACTTTGATATGATAGTTTCTGGCTTCGTTACTTGGAAATATGCCTTGTTGGGTATGACCAAACACTATGTGGGGCTACAGTAGGCTGTGCTACGGAAATGATTTCAACCATGGTAGATTTTGCCAAGTCAAAACTGAACAAAGGTCATTTCAGTATATTTCCTTCTGAAACTAAAACAAGGAAGTTGTTAAAAGGTTGCTAATGCCTCATTCATTACCGAATTAACAATAAGATATTGAAAAGTTTGTTGTACTTCTCATTTTTTTGGCAAGACAGACAAGAATTCAATGTGCCAACTTTTTGCTTTCTCATGTGGTCAAACATACCCTTACTAGTCGATCCGGAGTTAGTGAAGTAGCTAAATGTAATAAATATTTTGTTGGATCTTTTTGCATAGCATATGATCCTTCTAGAACTAATACATGAGGTCCGATCAACGCTTTAAAGTTGCTTGTGGTTTCTGGACAAGTTCTTGAGTTCCTTGTAAAGCATCAACTAGATGACTCAATAAAGGAAATGTTCCTGCAATTTAACCAACTGATGTTAAGTTAATAGTGGTTTGTCTGTATTCAAGATGGAGGGTCTTTAATTAATAAGAAGAAGAGGGAAGGAGAAGATTATTTGGATGAGGAATACAAGAAAAGTAAGAATCTGAATCGAGAGCTTATAGTGTAAAAGAGAGTGGAATTCACCAATGCTATTTTATGTGGGGAAACCTCTGTTTCTGGAGGAAGTCCTCTTTATGTGAGGGCTTTATTGAAATTAAATTGCAATCCACATCTTATCGCATCACTAGGCCATATCTGTTCCAATGAAAAAGTAAATTGTCTTCAATCAAATATCCTGATTTCATAATCATTAAATGTTGAAATAGAACATAAAACATTCTTAAACTATCCGTCCAAATATGGATTAAGTGGGATAGGTCGCTTCAGGTTTTCCATTCGACACTGGATTTATTGGATGGCATCTTCACCTGGCGATGATTTAGATCTGAGCAGAACGCATAATCCATACCACTCTTCCCTTGTATGGGTCTCCCAACACTACATTAAAGATCTGCAGAGCTGGACGGATAAATGCTTGTGAAGGGGTTGATACCCATTTCAGTGTCTGCCATGATGTGTATGTGAAGGTGGGCATGAAGGGTGTGCAGATCTGGATCTGGATCAGGATCAATTTCAAGCCTAGGGTGGAGGTTGAATCTGAAAAATATGCAATGTCCTGGTTGATTTTTCCTTGACCACAGGAGGCTCACTTATTGGCTTAGGGGAATGAAAATCTCCTCATGCAAAAATATGATCTTCATTTTGGAGAAGTCCAAGATAACAGCCAAATCAAGCTTGGTACCAGTTATATGCTCTTCATTGTAAGATTGAATGGGTCCATCTTCTTCTCAACTTTTTCAATGAAAAGGGTGTCTTTTACATCATTTAGAGCCCAGAATGGTTGTCACAACACGTCAAAGGCAGTAATATGAATATCCATAGGATGAGACATCTTTTCCATTAATCTGCTACACAGAAAACTCTGTGTACAACCCATCTCAATAAGTGCGTGCACATTAAAGCCATCAATGAAGCTGGTCAATGTCTTGGAGGATGATGGACACACTTTTGTAGCCATTAGGGGACATAAAGATCTCATAGCATGTGTAGATCCTCTCCTCATCTGCCATCTGCAACTCTATAAGATCATTGTCTTCATCACTTTCATCAGAAAGCTGAATCAGCCTAATCTTTTTGGAGCACGTGTTCAGGCTCTTATTCTTTGCACTTGATACCTTTTCTCCTCCAACTGGGCCGGAGTGAGCTGCTTTCTCTTAGGTTGTGGCATGGTCCTCAGAGAGATGTATCCTCTAAAGTGATGACCTTCTGCTCCAAATCCTGCATCTGCATGCTGTCATGGCTTTTTACCTTCTCATGCGATGTAGCCCCTTAGAAAGCATGTTTATGTGTAGTGATGCTGAATCTCAAGAGTTCTAAATTTATATTTGTTTAAGCCTCTTAAATAGGCCCTAAATGAGGTAACCTTATCAATGTTTGGCATCAAGGGCAGAAGGCCCTTAAATAGGTCTCAGATAAGGTAACATGAGCAATGTTTGGCATCAATTGCAGTAGCTCTTGAGATTTTGCTTCATAATCCTCAAGGAACCCTTTTGCTTAAATCCTTGCATATGGATTGCTCAAGAGGTTCATGTTGTCAAAGTTCTTCCCAACCAGTGATAGGTTTTCAATCATTTCCCCCTCATAACACTGGTGGGCAAGTAACTCTGCCCATGTAAGGGATCACCCTTGCATTGCCGGTCCCAAGTCCGGATAAAAGAGGAGGGTTGTGTTAGGCTTTCGACAACCAACGTAAAACTTCGTCGAATTTTTATAACATGGATTACAAAAAATTATGAGCATTGCTTTGGGGCGTCTCCGCCTAGCGACGAGCTACAGAGCCCGAATGCAGTGATAAGTAAGGGTCACTCATTTTCGCTCGGATGTAGTGAATCAATTACAGAGAGGGTTCCCACATCATGGACGAGTGTGGGTAAAAAAGTTAGTTTCGCTACATTGTCACCCGAATGTAGTGAATAATTTTCAAAGAGGGTCTCTGCATTTTGAATATGGACGGATGCGGGGGGTAAGGAAGCTAGCCCTAGATAATAAGATTCATATTGGTTCTTGGAATATCGGAATATTATCCGGTAAGCTAATGGAGGTGGTAGATACTATGATTCGGAGAAAGATTCATATTCTATGTTTATATAGAGACAAAATGGGTTGGAGAAAAAGCAAAGGAGATAGAGGATACAAGTTTTAAATTATGGTATTCAGGTAAAGAAAAGGCTCGAAACGGAGTTGGTATTATCATAAATAAAGATTTAAAGGACAGTAGTAGACATACAACGATATGGTGACCGAATCATGACGTTGAAATTAGTGTTAGGAGCAGAGATTTTGAATATAGTTTGTGCTTACGCACCCCAAGTAGGATTAACAGATAGTATAAAGACAACATTTTGGGAAGAGTTAGATAAAGTGATTTAAAAGATTCCACAAAGGGAGATGATTTGTTTAGGAGGAGACTTAAATTGACATGTCGGTAAAGAGGCTTTAGGATATCAAGGTATTCATGGAAACTTTGGTTTTGGGGATATAAATGAGGAAGGTGGGGAGATTTTAAGTTTTGCTATGGCATTTAATCTCTTTATAGTCAATACAATCTTCAAAAAATGAATAGAGCATGTTGTAAAGATTGCAAGGTAATTCTAGGAGAAAGCTTAACCACCCAACATCGACTTTTAGTTATGGATTTACAAATAAAAAAATGCACAAAGAAGAAAAGAGTGCATCGAGCTATTCGGATTAAATGGTGGAACCTCAAAAGCGAGAAATAAGATATATTTAAACAGAAAGTCCTTCAAGGAGATGTTTGGAATTATGTTGGTACACCCTGTGATATGTGGAATAATATGGCTATACATATTAGGAAAGTGGCGAAAGGTGTGTTAGATGTATTTAAGGGAGGTGTACCGGCACAAAAAGAAGCTTGGTGGTGGAGTGAAGCAGTGCAAAATAAAATCAAGGCAAAGAGGGCATGGTACAAATTACATTATGCTAAGAAAACTAGTGAAACTTAAGAGGCTTATAAGAAAGCAAAGAAGGAAGCGAAAAAGGCCGTGAGTGAAGCAAAAGCTAAAATTTGGGAGGATTTATATAAAAAACTCAACTCAAAAGAGGGTAAAAGATATTTTTAGGATAGCTAGGGCTAGAGATAATAAAACTAAAGATCTTAATGATGTTAGATGTATCAAAGACGTGGATGAAAAAATTCTAGTGGCAAATGATGATATAAGAAATAGATGGAAAAACTATTTTTATAAGCTTTTTAATGAAAATAAAGATGTTAGTATTAGCTTAGGAGAGTTAGCCAAATAAGAAAAGTATATAAACAACAATTTCCACCGATGTATTCAAAAGAATGAAGTCAAAGAGGCTCTTAAACATATGAAGGGTAGTAAATCGGTAGGATCAGACAATATTCCTATAGAAGTTTGGAAAATACTCGGAGAAATAGGAATCACTTGGCTCACAACAACTACAACAACAACTAAGCCTTTTCCCATACTAGACGGGGTCGGCTAACCTGGCTCACAAGACTATTTAATGAAATATGGAGAAACTAAAAGATGATCGAGGAATGAAGAGCGAGTACACTTATACCCATATATAAGAATAAGGGAGACATTCAGAATTGTGCGAATTATCGAGGTTTCAAGTTAATGAGCCATACTATGAAATTGTGGGAAAGAATTATCGAACATAGGTTAAGACAAGTATCAAGTATAACAAAGAAATTGTGGGAAAGAATTATCGAACATAGGTTAAGACAAGTATCAAGTATAACAAAGAACCAATTTGGATTCATGCCAGGAAGATCTACTATTGGAGCGATTCACCTTTTGAGAAGTCTTATGGAACATTTTAGAGCAAAAAAGAAAGACCTTCACATTATACTTATTTATCTAGAAAAAGCTTATCATAGGATATCGAGGGAGGTTCTTTGGAGAACTTTGGAAAAAAGAGGTATCCCATTGACATACATTAACCTTATAAGAGACATGTACGATGGTGCAAAAACATGTGTGAGGACTCTTGAAGGAATGAAAGACTTCTTTGAAGTTAATATTGAGTTATATCAAGGATCAACTTTAAGTCCATACTTATTTATAATGGTGATTGATGAGTTAATAAAACATATTCAAGATGAAGTACCTTGGTGTATGTTATTTGCAGATGACATTGTGTTAGTGGAGGAGTCTAAGAAAAAAGTTAATAGAAAATTAGAATTATTGAGAGAAACATTAGGAAGGAAAGGCCTCCGACTTGGTAGAACAAAGACAGAATATATGGAATGTAAGTTTGATCACTTGGTTACTTCAGAGGACACATAAATTAATTGGCACACATTGCATCCCCCAAAAGAAAAGTTTTAAATACCTAAGGTCAATTTTTTAGAGTGATGGAAGAATTGATGGAGATGTTATGCATAGAATTAATGTTGATTGGTTAAAATGGAGAGAAGCATCAGGTATTCTTTGTGATAAGAAGATACCATTAAAGTTAAAAGGTAAATATTATAGAGCAGCAATTAGGCCTGCCATGTTTTATGGTTCTAAGTGTTGGATAGTTAATCATCAACATGTATAAAAGATGTCTCCGACAGAAATGAAGATGTTGAGATGGATGAGTGGTCATATAAGAAAAGACCATATACATAATGAGGTTATTAGAAACAAATTAGGAGTGACACCAATAGAGGATAAAATGAGAGAATATCGTTTAAGATGGTTTGGACATATTGAAAGAAGATCAAAAGAAGAACTTGTAAGAAGGTATGAAAAACTAAATTTGGAAAGTACTAAAACAGGTAGAGGACGACCACAAAAGTGTTGGAAAGAAACAATAAAGAGTGATCTAGCTTATTGTGAGTTAACTGCTAACATGGCACACGATAGGGATCTGTGGAAACAAAGAATCCATGTAGCCGACCCCGTCTAGTATGGAAAAAGGCTTAGTTGTTGTTGTTGTTGTAACACTGGTGGGCAAGTCCTTTGAGTCCATTCATGGTATTAACTGGGTTTACCTTGGATACGAACATGCTGCCTTGTCTTGTCACATCTTCAGATCCCTGCTGTAAATGAAGAAACATCGATCTTCACCTTTTTTGGTTTATGATAAGCTAGATCATATTTTGTTCATCAGGTGGAGAAGTTTGAGTGAGCTAAATAGGTTAGACAAGCGATCAATATGGATCTCACACTGAATCAGAAGGTTGCATGACATAGTTATTCCAAGCTGGATTCCACCTAGAATTATGATGTACTTCCTGAAGTGAAGTCAGTGGCAGAGATGCTCTTGCCTGGACTTGTTCCACCTATAAAATGGGTCCTCGAACTGGAATTTGCCTATGATTATGATTCTCAAATAATAGGTTTGGAATTGGAGAAGCTGACTTGAGTCTCCTGTTACCTTGGGGAGATTCATCTGCTGTAGTATTGTGGTTGAGCTAAAACATGTTCACTTGGGTCTTTTGGTGGTTTAATTTGGACGTGTGAAATTGCTGAACCGGTTGGAACATTGAAGTGGTTCATCGATGATTCTTCAATAGTAGTGAGATAACTGCATTCATCTCGGTTCTCTGGCCTTGTTGCGCTCCCCCTGGTCTGGAGGAATTGCTAGGGTTCGGTTTGTCTGCTTATTCTTATCTTCTTCATCATTGTAGTTAAAACAAATGAAGTAATAGAAGAAATTTACTAGGAAAACACTATGATACTGGTTGACTCATTCTTCTAGTAACCTTTCCAAGTGGTGTTGGTACGCCATCATCTTAGTCTGCGATCTAAATGTTGAGTACTATTACAATGCATGTCCCCTGTGAGTGCCCTTAGTTTGCATTAGCAGGTATTCAGTTTCCTTGATGTTCTGCATATGCATATACACTGTTGTCATGATTCTTTCTGCCTCTAGGGTTATGTGTTATAGTTACATGTCCGGATATGTTTGCACTTCCATCAGTGCAGGCACTGTATTTCTTTATCTCTATTCTTTTTGCCTATTTCCTTTTCATAACCGTGATCATGTTCCTTTGTGCTCGACAGTGAAGATGGAAGACTCAGCTGTGGATATTCGAGTTTTAGGGGAAAGAGGATCACCATGGAAGACTTTTATGATGTTAAATTTTCTAAAATTGATGGGACACCTGTCCGCTTATTCGGAATTTTTGATGGTTGTGGTTCCTTCTCAGATTTTCCTTTCAGAAGCGCAAGTCTGGAATTATAGCAATTAAATGTGGTGTTGCCTTCTTTAAGCAGGCCATGGTGGTTCTCGTGCTGCTGAATATTTAAAGGATCACCTGTTTGAGAATCTAATGAGACATCCACAGTTCTTGACAGACACAAAATTGGCAATAAGTAAGTCACTTTTTGGATGTCTTCTCATTCTCATGCATTTTCTTTATCATATTATGCATGGCAGCTTGGATGGCGTGTCTGGTTAAGAGGCGTGTGTTTTTACCTTGACCGCATATGTGCCTGCTACAGGTCAGACCTACCAAAAGACTGACGAGGAGTTCTTGGAAGCAGAAAGCAATACCTTCAGAGATGATGGTTCGACAGCCTCAACAGCAGTATTGGTAGGTGACCGATTGTATGTTGCAAATGTTGGAGATTCACGTGCAATCGTATGTAAGGCAGGAAAAGGTAATTTTTTTCAGTTTATCTTTAACAGGTCTCTCTCTCTCACACACACACACGCCCGTGTGCACGGGACGAGTCGTGATTATACCCATTCTAGCGTGATTACTTGCTTGTCCTCTGATAGTAGCAAATCAATTAGTAAGAGTGCTGGTTTCATTCAAGCAAACCTCCTTACATTGAAGATGTGACATATATCGCTTGAGGGCATTGGTGAACACTGAACAGGCAACTCTTCTATGGTCAATTGGGCTTCACTACCCGTGATCTCAAGTCTAAACATGTTATTGCCTAGAAATTCAAAAACTCTGGTCTATCCAGTACTCCAATCATCTCAATGTGTACGGTAGCAGTTATACATTGAGTAATTCCCAACGTATCATGTTCCATAAAAATTCGGTTGTCCCTTTTGCTTCAAACTAATATAAGAGGTACATGCTTATCTTAAAAGTGAATGGAAATTAAAAACAGAAAAGAAGAACTAATGGCAGACTGTGGATGCTAGCTAATTGTCTTTTGGGTCCTGGATTGAATGCAGACTGGTTTGGTGGTGTACAAGATTTTAATGTGGCTTAAATCATAGCATCTTGCTAACAAAAAAGGCTGTGCATACAGCTAATCTTGTGAAATATAAAATAAAATTTAGATAATTCATGCATCATGGAGTCCCTTTTGTCAAGATGCACCCTTATAATGTTTCTGCAAAATGTTTATGTACCTGAAGGAATGGGATACATTCTGAATCTCGACTCGGTTGGATGTAGTTGATATTGGTAATCTTTATGGGCTTTTTAGTTTTCCACATTCAAGTGTAAAGTTATTTACACATACTGGAATAAGAATGTATGGCAGATGGAAAGCATATAATCCTTAGCGTTGGTTTGTTGATCTATCTGGAGAATAAATATTGTTGGGTCTTGCAGCCATTCCTCTTTCAGAGGATCATAAGCCAAACAGAAGTGATGAACGCAAGAGAATTGAAAATGCAGGAGGAGTTGTTCTGTGGGCAGGTTGTCTGCAGAAATTCCATGAAATTTATAATTTAATGTTATAAATAAGTTCGCAAAATGCTTCAAGCTGAGGTTCCATTTTGCAGGTACCTGGAGAGTCGGAGGAGTTCTGGCAATGTCTCGTGCATTTGGTAACCGCTTGTTAAAGCAGTTTGTGGTTGCTGAACCTGAGATCCAGGTGATGGTGATGGTGATGCCTCATGTAGTAGATCCATATTTTATGTTACCTTTAGAGACTGTTAAAATAGGCGTTTCTAATAGTGACTTCATATAGTCGGCTATGGATTTCACGAGACAGTGCAACGGGGTGCAGAAAATACACAATAGCATGAACAAATGAAAATGACCAAATAAACAGGGAAAAAAAAGGTTAGCCGGTAATACAGGTTGGTCTGTTCTGGTTGGGGGACCCCAATGGAGCTGATCCTACATGGAATCAAGAAGGGATGATTTTGGCGACTCACTGGCTGATGGGTTAGGATTAGCCAAAGTATTGATTGAAAAGTTTTGCAACTTTCTCACACCCCTAGTCTTGTTAGTTTCATTTTTAGTAGATGCCATATGACCTGCTTTTGCGTGAAGTTTCAAGGAAAATGAAACCATTCAGTTGCATCATCTCTCAATGTTGTGACATTTTGTTGTATCCAATAAAGTACCGATATTGTACCATATCAAATGATACTGTATTTTTCATATGCCGAAGAGAAAAATGTTAACAATAAAAAAAAACTATAATAATCTGATATTTATGATATCTTTTGGTATGGTGCGAGACACACAATTAGACAAAGAAAATGATACAAGTACCTAGATTGATGTATGACATTATCTTGTCCTAGCATATGACCAGTATAATCTTTACAACATTTAGTTTTGGTTTCAAACTTCTAATTTGATTTGTTGCAATGAGTGATGTTGTTCGTCCAAATGTAGGACGCTGAAGTTGACAAGGAATTGGAATTTCTGGTAATTGCTAGTGATGGCCTTTGGGATGTCATCCCGAATGAGGTGAGTGTGCCTTTGTTTTTCCTCCCCGAAATTAGCTTAGGGGCACATCTATCATGAAATTTAGTATTTCTGTACTCAGTAATGATATTCGGGTTGCTTGAATCAGATCCGGGGTGCTAATACTCTTATATCATTTGTCATGAGATTTCCTGTGTTTTATTTACTCCCAGAATCAGATTCTGAAATGCTTTTGTGGTAGACCTTGTTTCGGGGTTTTACTAGTTAGAGAATGTTTATGGATTTTACTACTTAGAGAAGCAACGTCTCTCTCTCTCTCTCTCTCTCTCTCTCTCTCTCTCTCTCTCATGGTTGGTGTCTTCTGCCTGAACCAGGATGCGGTATCTCTGGTGAGGTCTGTTGAAGAACCTGAGCAAGCAGCTCGAAAGTTGACCGAAGCAGCATTTACACGAGGCAGTGCAGATAACATCACCTGTATTGTGGTAAGATTCCACCACGACGTGACAGATCCTGAATAGCGGTTGGACCTTCCTCGGTTTTGAGTGTTCACCTGCATGACCATGTTGAGTCTAACTCTTGTATCCTTGGCGTGCATGTTCGTAAGGTTAGAACTAATCGCTCATCTCTTGTACAAGTGGAGGGCCCCTTCCAGAAATCATGAACTTAGGTTGAGATTTTTGAACGGCTTTTGCTCCAGACTCCTAATTTTTCCCAGTGTTAAATGTTTGCTTCCCCCCACCACGGTTCTTCTTCCTTTCAAATACTTGTTTCTGTTAGTTTCCTTTCCGTTTGGCATATTTCCTATGCGGGTTGATTCATGAGGTGGGTTTTGGAATACCCATACCCCGTATCCAATCCTCAATGTAGAAAACGGGAAGATCCATATTGGTAAATATATATAGAAAAACTATCCTTACCCTGATTGTTTTTGGATGGTGTGAGTGTAATTTAAAAACTTTTAACGGGTTTTGAAAAAGTATGAAAGGCATTGATTATTATAATCATATTATGTAAAAGCAATGAGTGAGTGAGTAGGTATCAAACATGGGTATGACTCTCTCTCTCTATATATATATATATCCTTGTTAAATGATCAATGACATGGGTATTTGAAAAATGATGAATGATAATTTTATTACACTTAATCTTCAAAAAGTAATGGTCGGGAATTAATAAGAACTAAACATAGAAAAATTGGATTTTGTCATTTATTTATCACCATTGTTTTCAGTGGAGTGAGTATAATTTTGGAGGTTGTAAGAGTATTTGAAAAATAATAAGACAAGTTTATTATGCTAATGTTAAAAAAAAGAAGCAATGGTCATGGTCAGTGGTGGTCACGATCCACTCTCTCTCTCTCTCTCTCTCTCTCTCTCTCTCTCTCTCTCTCCTATATATATATATATATATATATATATATATATATATATATATATATATAGGAGAGAGAGAGAGAGAGAGAGAGAGAGAGAGAGAGAGAGAGAGAGAGAGAATCTAAATCCTAGATTAACAGTGTAAACACATTTTTAGTACTAGTTTGTTATATTAGTTAGTAAGACGAGCTCTCAAGACTGAGATCAAAATAACATTTCTTGTTTGGAAAATCATTCTATTCTCAGGTTTTAAGCAAATTTAAGCATGACCCAATCTCATGGTCTACTCAAAAGGACCTTCAACTTAATGCTGGTAAATTAGCCCAACAAACTCTGTTGCTCAGGCGCATTTTCTACGTGAATGAACCGAGCTAATTACTAGCTGATCACACTTAGTTCGAACATGTTCATGAGTGGCTTGTTATCCTTTTACGGACTGAGCAGAACTGAGTTGAGATGAGGGTTTCATGAATACCCTAAGAAGAATTTATTTACCTCCGATGTAAGTACGAGCAAACTGATACAAACTACGACTCGTTACCAGCCCACTTCAACTTGAAGGTCAGGAGTTCTATATGCGTCGCCGACCTGGTAGGGCTCTATCCAGCCTTAGCTTGCCTGTCGAAATTTTGCAAAATATGCACATCTCCAGTTGGTGTTGTGAATAGCACATTCGGGTGACTTCGACGACTATAAAAGTGATGGTGTGCAAATCCATTTGTCTTATGGCTTCAACTTTAGTTAGTGCTTCTTTGTCATTTTATATTTTATAACCCTCTTAGTTTTTGTGATTTTTCTTTTTTATAGTGTAGATTAAAACTCGCTTTTTTTGCCACAATTTTCTCTCCCGCCGAGTCCATTTATGCTTTGGTGCATCTGATTTTAGACTTATTTAGCACGTATTTTACATTGTACTCATGATCATTGTTATAGTTTATCATTTTTAACAAGCTTCTTCACTCAAGCATTTCATTTAGTTATGTTGTTCTTAAGTAAACTATTTTGTTAATTTTTTAAATTTCATTATCTAGCCCGAGTTGTTCTAAGTACCATTTTCCTTCTTTCCACTTTTTTATATGTAAATTCATTATTATAAGTCGGTGTAAGTAGGAAACTGTCTTAAATAACCTTGTTGTTCTTTGCAAAGCATTGTATATTTTCATTGGAGTAAAGATAATTTACAAATTCAAACCTCAATTTACTCTTTCCATACTCATCTTTGGCTCCCAAACAGTCTCCCCCCCCTCTCACATACACACATGAATTGGTTCCATGGCAGCTTGCTCTCTCTCTCTCATGCACATACACACACGAGTCGGTTCCATGGGAGAAGAACACATGCCAAAACAGGCACATGTATTTCCTATTTTAACTCTAAAAGCAATATCACGTTTATAATTTCCCTTAGAGGAGATCTTCCCGTGTCCTTTAATTATATATTTTAAGTACTTTTTGAAATTATTATCGTCCCCTGTGTCCTTTAGTTATATATTTTAAGTATTTTTTGAAATTATTATCGTCCCCTGTGTCATTTTATTATATATGTACTTATTGTTTGCCATAATTGAGTTCTTTACCATAAAGGCACACTCGGATCCAACCGACATGATTGGACTTCTTGCATGCATTGGGATATCGCCGGCTACAATATTCTAAAGCCATTAGAATGCAAAATGCATGCTGGGATTGTCTTGTAAAGATCTTTCTTTAAGCAACCTAGTTAGGGTTACCAAACACGCACCAGATCCGTGCACATTAGAATTGAACTCAGGCCCTTATATTGGAGGTTCTTTTCAAATCCACAGCCTTATCACTGCTATTATAGGGTTTGTTTGATATAACGTTTCAAGAAAATTTAACCACAATTTTTTGTGCTCATAGTTTCAAGTTCTATTGTTCATCAAGCGCAAAACCCGTTTGCATTACTTATGTAAAACTATGATCGAATTGGATCCATGGGCTTCCTACAAAAACTCAAGCACCTACTTCTCTAATGTTGCTATCGTGTCTCACACAAAAATCAAGCATCAATACTACTCGCTAATCAAACACAAGACATGCTTCCTCGGAACCATAGTTACAAGGTCATGTGAGTCTAAGCCTACATTTCTAGTATCAAGAGCTAACACCATGAATCAAACACACTCCTATTAATCAAATGGCCTACTTTCAGATGAGCGCTTGCGCCACCACGTCGTGACCACAAATTGGAACCATTGTCCTAAATCTATGCTTATTATCTTGCCATCTCCTAAAGTTACTTATACACATGCGCCTCGTGGGAATAACTTGTTAAAAAACACATGATAGAAAATTATTGAAGAAAGAAAGGGAAGACTCATAAAACCACAATCATAAGCTCCATTAAATCTTCATTAAATTGATTGTATATATATTTTCCTATTACAAGTCTACATGATACTAACTTTTCAATTAACATAAGCTGCTGAGTGAAGGAAGGGTATGAGTGGTTGCAAGTTGCACCTAAACAAATGTAACTGTGTTTCGTGTATAAATCTGAATAGTAGGTATTTGTTCCATTAGGCTCACCTTCCCTTACATGAGCAAAGGGTAGCACCAACCTGGGCCATGGTCTTCAAGAGAGATGAAAGATGTTTTCAACTTCACCTTCAACTGCAGGTTGCAAGAGTCTAAGAAACGGGCACACGCCTGTTTTAATGATAAATGTTGATGCTGCGGAATTCTTGGGGGTGTTTGATTACGAGGTCTAAGCCTATGAAAATAAAACTCTCTTACGCTAAGTTCTCTTTATTAAATTTGAACTTTTATATAATCGAAATTGAAGTAGTACAAACCTATGTTTTACTTTCTTACAAAGCCCAATAGTAGCCCAACCTTGAGATTGAGCCGTCGGAGCTGGGCTTTTAGTGACAGTTCTGCAAGCCTGACCTCATAATCAAACACTCCCTTGCTTGAAACGAAGAACAAAAATAAAAGAAAGATGTTGTGTTGCCTTGATGCACTTTATTTATCGTAATTAACCCACTAACAATCAAATTCAAATCTTACACTACTTGAAAATCATGCATTTAAATTTGAATCCATGAGAGCGACAGTCACACGGTCTTCATCCATTAAGATGAGTCAATATGTGGCGTTGAGGTTCTCAATATATACAACATCATGACTTATCCGTACTATGTTAAAACAAGATAAGCCCTTATTAAATAACAAATAAATTGTTGTCAACTTCCTCAAAATGTTCACAAATATACAACCCAATTATCAAAGTGAACCCATATTCAATAATACCAAGTGGAGTGGACTGCATGGATGCATATTGATCATAATTATGCTCCATCTAATATCGTATCATAGACATGTCCGATTCTAAATAAACCGCAACTTGAAACCATCGTTCTGTTCCAGGACGGTTCATGTTTGAGTCTGAAACTACTTAGAATTGTAAAAAAGATTAAAAGTTTTACATTTTAAAGAAAAATTAAAAATCCGGAACTGATGGTTCCAGTTTCGGGACGATTTCAGTTATGTAAAAGGTGGAACCAGAACCGAACCAGGTGAACCATGATTTCAGATTTTCCTGTTCTGGTTCCATTTGGTTCCGAATGGAACCGTGCAGCTTGGTTCCAAACCGGCCATGTCTATCATATGATAGCATTCCACGTACAAAACATCTTTTCTTCTATATCAAAGAGCTGGGTTTAGGCAAACCCTTTCCAAACGAGCACTCTGTAAGTATCGAACTCTTGACCTTTAACTCTGAGTCAACCTCAGAGCCATGACTCTTTGTATAAGCAAGGCGGATTAATCAGCTCTCTTTTTTCACAAAGTGAGACTAAAGAGTAAATGCAACCCTCAAATAAAATAAAAAAAGTCATCTCGGACTCGAATGAGATGTAAACTGAACTAATTTGGTCCGCATAAGTGAAACCACGTAAAAGTAGGGGTAGAAAATCAAATTTTGATATAATATCTAAATAGAAAAACCGTTTCTGCATTCGCATAAAAGTATAATTCTTATTATTGTATATCATACTATATGTCATATTAAGTAAACTATTGTGTATAATATACTATACTAAGTAAATCTATTACATAAATGTATGATATTTTAAGTAATATCAAATTAAATATTATATAAAATTTTGCTTTTAAAACTTATGCGGGAAGTGGCTGGTTCTGCTAGGTTAGGTGCATGATCAAGCGGGTTGAAAACCCCATCAATTCCTTATTTGTTGCTCCTCCTCATAGACTGCAAGTCAGTGGTTCATCCACATCTTTTTGACAGATTGAAGGTCATGAGATCAGCTTCCTATTTTACAACAAAAAGGTGTCCATTATCTGGATAAACAGAGAAAGATTCCACAGACGACTTGAATACTAACCTTAGATTATTTCAATTCGTTGACATTCTGTAAAATGATTTTTTTGTTATATATTGGCGTTCTTTGCAATAGAGAAAGATTTCACGTACGACTGTTCGATGTATACTTTAAAAGGTGAGAACGGGATGTCAAATTAAGAAGAGTTAGAGCATTCTTCCTTAAATAATGGAGTAGGTGGGGATGTAGTCGAAGTTTTATCAGCTGTACTCCGTGAAGACGATTTGTGTATTTGAAAACAATTTTAGAACATGTCTGCGAGCTGTTTGCTATTTCATAACAAAACGATTTGTGGTCATTCAGACCTGACCTGACCTGACAAACCAACCCGAAAATTGGGGTTGGTTCGGGGTTTAGCACTCCGTGTTGGGTTTGACTTGACACGAAGCTAGCAGACAAAAGTTGACTTGCATCCAGGCTAACTTGAACCTGATCCGACTCCGAGTTTGGAAAAGACAATACAAAACGGGTGCTGTGTCAAACCAGGTTTTCAAGTTGCCGACTTGAAATCTGACTTATTGACCCGATTTGTCATCCCTTTACCAGAAAATATTTTATTCTTGTTAGTGCTCTCGTCAGAAAACCTATGTTTTTACTGGAATATCTTCCATTTTTCTATTAATTAGAACTCATTATTCTTCTAAAGAATTATTTCTTACGGTATTTTGTGTGTGATTTTCTCTTTAGTTAATTGCAGTTTTTTTCATGTTGGAGAAAGAGCCACTAGAACCCTAGTGGCGAGATGCAATGACTTTTCAGAAATCGTGAGGTGGACATGGCCGGTTCCAGGTAAACGGAACCGAATGGGGACTGGATTGCTATCGGTCTCAGTTTGGAACCATCGGTTCCGGTTCTTGTTTCTAGTTGAGTTCTAAACTATTTAAACGACTAAAATCTAAAAAAATGAAAATTTGAAAAAAATAAAAAATTATATAGAACCGATGGTTTGGTTTTGACATGGTTCTGATTCTACAACCGAACTGAATGGTCCTCGACTGTGGATCCGATTTCATAAGTTCAGTTCTGTTTGAAACCACCAGGTCTTTTCCAAACCAGCCGTGCATACTTTGGGTTTTTGCTAAAGAGGGTTTGATCAAGTCTAGTCGATTTCTCAATTTATTTTCCTATTTTTGAACATTTAATTACAAAAACACAAAAATTAACTTATTTTCTAAATTTTTAACTCGAGTTTATGAAAACCTATTTCTTAACAAAATTAAATGCTTGATTATTATTATTATCATTAATGTTATTATTTAGTTTTATTAAAACATTTTCTTTGCAGAAAAAAAATCAAATAAAGAAAAAGAGAAGAAAGCTAAAGGTGTGATATGCTCCCTTCTTTCAATCCCTTTATCAGACGCAAAGATTTGCAACTTTTGACTCCTTTTCTCCTCTGAACAGAAGCGGACAAGAAAAAGGACCTTAAGTCTCGTGTGTATGTTGGTGCAGCGTGCACCTAAAAGATGGATCATTTCTTTGGCTTTTAGAATGCATGTCAAAGAGTTTAGTGACAAGGATTCTTCTTTAAGAAAGGCAAGATCTCACTAGAAATTCAAAGTTTTTATAAATTTTGAAATTTTAATTAAATTTACTAAATCCAAAACCAGAGCATATCAAGTGGGTATATATATATATATATATATATACATATATATATATATATATATATATATATATATATATATATATATATATATATATATATATATATATATGTGCTTAGTCTTTGTGGATATTTTTCCTTTTCTCAAGTATACCACCAGAATTAAGATGCCCAAGGGTGTGTTTGATAAGGTTTCAAGTTAACTTGATATTGATTTTTGGTATTTACGGTTCTTAGTTTTATTGTGCATCAAACGTATAATCATCATCAGTATAGAACTGTGGTTTTATAAATCATTTTGAGTCAAACTTTGCATAAAAACCCAAGTACCTCCTTCTATGAGATCTCATGTTGATATTCTACCTCACATAAAAACCTAAGTATCACTATCACTCGCGAATCAAACATGAAACCATAGTTTCACATACCATGTGAGACTCGACCAATAGATCTAATACGAGAAACTTGACACCATAAATCAAACACATCTTAAATGACTCTGATTAATCTAGTTTGAGCTCAAGTTGTCAATCTAATAGGGCAACGCTTTCCTGGTATTGGTTTTTTCCATTCACAACACTCAAACTCACGACCTGTTTGACGGGGATGAACCACTTGAACCAACCAAGATCTTCCCTTTTAAAAGCAAAATCATATTAGCAATTAACTTTATAAAAGCAAAATCATCTTCTCCTTTCAATACTTCCATGGTATTACCTTCTCTTTTAAAGCATTCACGAGTCATCTTAATGGAGTTTCTACCTCAAGTATTATCATGATCCTGTTACGTGTCTATCCGTGTCAGTGTGACAAGAAGGCAGCTCCAAATATTTAAACCAAGACGGTCTGGCGGAATTTAAGGGGTTCAGTCTCCGAAACCAAAAAAACGGAAAACTTGCCAGATTTGTTAAGAGATGGCGCGAATTATAAAATATTATAAAAACCGTTTTATTTATTTAATGCTGTAAATTGCGGGAAGCACTTTGATACGCCGCGCGCCAATACACTCGAGGACCGAGCGATGACCGAAACGTGGCAGTGCTATCGCAGGGCTCCTTTGCTATGATGGGCCCGATTCTTCTCGTAACCGGCTATTGCCCGTGTCCATTCGCTTTCGAAGCTGCGGTGGGAAAGAAGAAAAGATCAGGAAGAACCAAAATGGAAGGTGGCTCCGCTCTACACCACCGCAATTGGATATGGATATGGATCATTTCGAATTTGGCACGAAATCACCAAGATAGCGACTTGATGGGAAGATTTGAAAATTCGAGTCTTGGTGGGGAATTTCGTGTTTAGAATAGTGTTCGTGTTGTTCGTCTTCATATTGGAATCATGTCAATTTGAACACGACACGGCTTCCATTTACTTTTTTGTTATAAAGGAGGCTGAACCCGAACACTTCAGCATGAGTCCATGGCGGGGTCAGTGTTAGGCACTCTGGTCAGGCCCGAGACTTTTTGAAGTATCCTACCAAAAATATCGGATCAGATTCGTGTTGATTCAGACCCAACCCAAAGTCTACATTACAAATATTTATATTTATAAGCATACCTCTCTCTCTATTATATATATATATATATATATATATATATATATATATATATATATATATATATATATATATATATATATATATATAATTGGGATTTAGTGCACCATGAGTGGTGTACCGGTACACTTAAGTTATTTTTTAAATTTTAAAAGTAAGTTTTAAATTTTAAATATTTTTAATTTAGATATAAGTCATTGATCTTTTGATCAAATAGTCCTTGGTGCATCTTATATATATATATATGTGTGTGTGTGTGTGTGTGTGTGTGTGTGTGTGTGTGTATATATATATATATGTGTGTATATATATATATGTGTGTATATATATATAAAGTATAACATGCATTTTTATATATGAGCTGTAGCTGGGTTGATAGGAACCTAACTGAGCAGAGTCCAGGTCTTCAAAATGGACAGAAACAGAAAATCGGGCTGGGTCCTGGTCGACCTTTTCATTCTTACCTGAACCCGACCTGAACCGACCCGTTGATCCAATTTGCCGTACCTATTTTTCTCTTGGGCCTTGGCAACCCCCACAATCATGCGTCTTTAGTTAGTTGGCTTTGTTTGTATTTTGGTAACTCTGGATATAGTAAAAAGGACGAGATCCGGTATCAGGTATTCTGATTCACATCAAGCTAAAGTCCAAATCTTGGACGGTCACCTGGGTCAGGATCCATAGTTGCCCGTACTGATCCACCACACTGCCCCGTCGAGTGTTGCAGATGCTGTGATTGGCCACCGACAGAGATTCCCATACTTTGACAGCTCTATTCTCTTAATCAACAAAATTTTAGATTTTGCCAGTAAAGCTGGACTGCAGCACCTTGTCTCCCTTCCTTATATATATATATATATAGATAGATAGATAGATAGATAGATAGAGAGAGAGAGAGAGAGAGGAGGAGGGGGTTGATAAATGCATAATATTTTTTTAATGCATGCTTTAATGTTAAATCTATTATAGTGATTTAATATTGCAATCTCTTATACATTTGGACTCTACTTTTATAAGACATGAGCATAATTAGAGTGTTCTTTACATTTTTATGTATGCTCTTATAACTTTCCAACTAATACTCATGCCTAAGTATGCTTGTGTTAAAGAAATAGAAAGAGAGAGCATACTCATACTCATCTTTTATTTTTAATAGACATCAGTATAAAAAGATATTATATTATTTCTTAAAAATCATTGTAACTTTTTAGATAACACTTTTATTGTAAAAGTAAAGGATGAAAACGAGTATGTCAGAGATTGTAGGATGCTTATATATAGACATATACATATACATATATATACATATATATATATATATATATATATATAGAGAGAGAGAGAGAGAGAGACTTTTGGTTGGTGGCCCACTAGCTCTGAGGGAGATTTGCTTCCTGATCCAAACGGGTCCCATATGGGCAATGGTTCAGTCTGGTTTGAACAGACAGTTCTCATCAAAGTCAAAAAAATCACTTGAACGGTTGGAAGGTGGTGCACATTATTGTTTGGACAGACTTAAATACGGACCCAGCAGCCGTATGTGAAAAACTCTCATTCATGAAGTGGACCTCATGACTGAAAGCTTAACTTGCTTCATTCACTCAATAAATTTACTAACTCAATGGTCATATTTTATAGGAGAACATACCAATCACTTCATATTGTATTCAATATCTAAGTTCTAGGTGCCATTCGGTGGAGAACCAGATACAGTTGGATCGATACCCGAATTGACTTCCATTGTGGGAATTCGTGTTTGATTGAGTCTTCCAGTTGATGCTGAACAATAAAGAAAAATATAAATAATTGTTTATCTTGATCACAACAGTTCTTGAACAACTCCTTTTCATGAGTGAAGTTGAGCCAAACACACATTATTATCATGTTAAAGTAGACATGGCTGATTCATAACCTGTCCCGCCGAACTGGCCCCAGAATTGTATCCAGACCCGAGGATTTCTGGTTCGGTTACGGTTCATAATTTTTAGGAATCAACTCAAAATCTATGGTTTTAAACTACTTGTTAATAAAACACACATATAGATTATGTATATTAACAGCTCAACGGTGGAACATTTTCTATTTTTAAAAAAACTGTTTTTAACTGATTTCGGAATGATTTCAAAATTAAAATTGAAATTGAAACCCAAACTGTTCATAGAGAGGGTTCGGTTCCCGGTGCTCAGTTCATTTTGGGTGTATTTGATATCGCGACCGAATCATAGCAGTTGCTAGCGTGAAATTGTAGTTCTATAGACTCATCAGAGTAAGAAAACTTCACAACCAGGGAAATATGGGTCAATCTAGGGGCTTCATATAAAAACTCTAGAATCATTATAAGTCACAAATGAAACACCAAACCATGATTACTCGGAACCATGCTTACAAGCTCAAGTGGGTCTAATCCTACAATTCTAGTTATGACACCAAGAATCAAATACTTATGAGTTATGAGACCCGATTTGATGAGACCCGATTTGGTATAAGAAAAAGAAAATGCTGGTGAAAAAATGAGGGGGGGGGGCAGGTGTACTTGTCGTGGAAAACCACGTCCTAAAACGGAGGAATCTCGGCTGAGCATCATTTTCGGCGGCAAAGAAGGGCGCCAATGGTGGAAGATGCTCCCCTCCTTTGTTCCGTTTCCTTTTGCTCCTCCCCCTTGTTCCCTACCCTTTTTCTTTATTTATTACATTATTACTATTTCGTAATTTCTTATTTTAATATTCACCCCTTAAATAACAATTGCTAATTCCAATTCCCCAAAAGTTCAATTTCAGAGCTTCCCGCTACTGTTTTTGGTTTAAAATTTCGAACTTATTGCATCAAGAAGGCTTACCTAAAGAAAAATTTCATGGTGAGATTACCCCGCCGAGCTACTTGATATCATTCACAATTATACAATTATGTTGAAATTGTGTTTTTTTATAATGAGTATGGATGAGTTGTTACACAAAGAAAGATAGTATACATAATGAAGTTATTAGAAACAATTAGAAGTAACACTAATTAATGATAAAATAATGAAAATTTATTTAAGACGGTTTGAATAAGTAGAAAGACAATCAAAGGAAGCTTCTATAAAAAGACATGAGAAACTATATTGTGAAAACATTAAAAGAAGAAGATGAATATCACAACAATATTATAAGGAAATAATAGAGAAATGATTTAGGTTACGTAGAGTTAGTATGGTATATAGTACATGATTATGTGGAAACAAATAATCTATATATCCGACCCCATGTAGTATGGAAAAAGGCTTGGTTGTTGTTTGCATCAATCGCCTCGACTCCTAAACCATGTCATTTTTTTTTCTTAACCTCACGTGTGCTACGCACGATTTACCTTGGGATGCGCAAAGCTTTGGCGCGAAGAACACCTAACCTGGTTAGCATGAAGTAAATGATTTTTTTGTATCTTCATTAACTTTAAATATGGATCACTATGTTCATGATTAGTTGGCATAAATAATAATTAACCACAGATCCACCATTAAGAAGCTTAATAAACTCTAATATGTACTCTTGACACCCTGACTTCCCTGATCAATCACATGGTTGCTCCAATGAATGAATTTGCTACTAATTGGATTGTAAAATAATTCTGATCAATTCTTCATGACCTGCTAAGTCAGACCCAAATGTTCTTATTGCCATGCCTGTGGTCCGTATCATCTAGAACCAAGTCCGACTTAGTTCGGCTAAATTTGGAAACCTATGCACCTATCGAGTTCGTTTACTTGACCGGACATCGGTAGACACCATGCCCACTAGTGACCCTACACAATATGCTATATTAGGGGGCATCTACACCACTCAAAGCCAAGCCAAGCCAAGCCATTTCTTGCATTAGGTGAGGTTAGCTGCAAGGATTCTAAGTCGTCATTGAACTCGATTAATGTAAGTGGTTAATTAATGCTTTGTGATAAGAAGATGCCATTAAAGTTAAAAGGTAAATATTATAGAGCAACAATTAGACCTGCCATGTTTTATGTTTTTGAGTGTTGGGCCGTTAATCATCAACATGTACAAAAGATGTTTGTGACAAAAATAAAGATGTTGAGATAGATGAGTGGTCATACAAGAAAAAACCATATACATAATGAGGTTATTAGAAATAAATTATGTGTGACACCAATAGAGGATAAAATAAGAGAATATTGTTTAAGGTTGTTTGGATGTATAGAAAGAATATAAAAAGAAGAACTTGTAAGAAGGTATGAAAAACTAGATTTTGAAAGTATTAAAAGAGATAGAGGACGACCACAAAAATGTTGGAAAGAAACAATAAAGAATGATCTAGCTTATTGTGAGTTAACTGCTAACATGTCACATGATAGGGCTATGTGGAAACAAAAAATCTATGTAGCCGACCCCGTCTAGTATGGGAAAAGGCTTAGTTATTGTTGGCTAATTAATGATTGTATTGGAAACAACAATATGGACGAGGGAGCTTTGCCTACATTATCTTAGAAAAAAAATATAAGTTATTCACAGGTGGTTTTCAATTAGCGTTGTTGTTCATGGTTTGGTTTGGTTTGGTTTGATTCTAGTCTCGACTTTGAATCAAACCGTTAGTTTCGGTTCTCAACATTCAACTAACCGAACCAAACAGTGTTATAATGAGAATCGAACTAACAATATTCTACTTATTTAAGGGGTTTGTTAAGTACAATGTCATGTAAACTTTACATGCATACATATATATATATATATAATGATTTGGTTCCAATATTAAACTCGTGAATCTAACCGATCAAGTTTTTCTCATACTGCAACTGAACCAAATCGAACCGCCAAACATCTAGAACCGCTGGTTTAATTTGAATCTAACAGTTCCATGAACACCCCTAAATACAATCTTGATAGAAACGCTTCTTTTTTATTATAGTGTGAGAGAATGAAGCCTGGCAGACATGCATGCATTCTCCCGAGAATCAAACTCGCCACCTGTATCATACGAATTAGAGAGTCTTGCCAATGAACTAACGCTATGGGTGCAATTGAATCATTTAAAATCGTGTCTTGTGACCATCATTTGACAAGAACACGAAAGGATAAGACATCAACATGAAAATGATGGCAATGTAACACCTAAGATGATCACGAAGAACAGTCGATCTTCGTGTGCATCAAAAGTGATACAAAACAAATTGGATCTACCATCGTTTTATACTTGCACGAAATGAGACTACAGAAGCACAAACCGAACCACGAAACGGATACTCCTATTTTAGGGAATTGCTTTTTTATGAGTAAATTAAAACAAAATAGCACTCATAGTGTAAGCTCAACGAGTAGCATTGTTGCTGCTGGTTGGGAGTTCGATTCTGAGAAGATGCATGTGTGAGTGCGTGTACAAAAAGAAAATTTGTAGTAACTTTTGCTGGTTTCTGTTTCGCCTATTGAAGCGTGCCAAAAAGCAAAAGCCTTAGCCCTATTGCGGTCACCTTGCATTCACATTCACGGGGACTCTGCAGCACAGTCAACTTGGGAGACCATTTGTATTTCAGAGAGAGAGAGACTGCAAAATCGAGCGGCAAATGAAACAAAGTGGATCGTCACCGAAATTAAAATAAAAGAAGGGGACAAAGTGGGTGCAGACAGGTTCATATCTTGACGGTGAAAAAATAAAAGAAACAAAACAAAAGAGAAATACAAGGCCAAAAAAAAAAGATCTGTCTCTTTCTTTTTCTTTTATATATATATATATATATTCTTTTCTACTATATATTCTTTATATATATATATTTAATATAAAGAGAGAACGAGAAAGTAAATGAACAAGAGAAAAATTATATGCATAATCGTTACTAAAATTCTCTACTTTGTCGGAGGCGTGCGGTAAATGGCCATCTGTTAACCTCAGGGTGCCCATTCAATTAACGCCGACCTCATATAGAGGGGCCTGCAGTAAATGCCCATCCTCGTGTTTACACGTCTCTCTCTCTCTGAATTAAAATAGATAAAACAGCTTCGCTTCTGTCTGCCCTTTCCTTTCTCTAATATAAAGGGGCTGCGTCCCCTCCCATTCGGCCATTGCCCTCTCTCTCAGTGTGTGTGAGCAACCCACGTTGTTGATTTTCTCGGCAGGGAACCGGGAATTACGTACCCTGTTCATCATTGTAGCCATCATCATCTTCTTCTATCTTTTTCTTGTTCTTCGCCATTTCTGCTGAGTGCGAAGGAGGAGTGAGAGCTGTAATATTAATGGCAGGGTGGACATTGAGCTTGTTTTTGGTGGCGGTGGTGGTGCTCCCGGTAGCGCATGGCGGGCACGACTATGGGCAGGCCTTGAGCAAGAACCTTCTCTTCTTCGAGGCGCAGAGGTCTGGCTACCTCCCCACCACGCAGCGGGTCACATGGCGCGCTGATTCCGGCTTGCACGACGGCAAAGCCAGTGGGGTACTCACTCTTTCCTTCCCATTTTCTGGACCTCTTTCAATACTACTGCATTTTGGAGTTCATTCATAACTCCCATCTTCTCTATATTTTGCAGACTTTATCTCGCTTCCCTTTTCGGTTTTCCCAGTGATTAATCTTACTAGAAATTGTCTCTTTGTTGCTAAAACGCCTGTATTTTCAACAGTTTACAGTAGCTTGCTTTTCTCTACACGCACACACACAGCTCTGCAACATCACAGAGCGTAACATCGTGTCGTGTCCCATATCTCCGATTCATGTGCTTGTGACACAGCATGTGGCGCATGCGCTACGCACCCACGCCCAGCCCACTTTGGTGGACGGTGGCTGGGTCGAAGCGCAAAGGTGGCGCGCATTCACATCGTCCATGAAGACGTGAGCCATGCGCATCTTTGTCTTGACGTGTCGGTGGACGCTCGCCTCCGTGCATGTGCTTCGGTGAAAGACGGAAATTCCCTTTTCACCCTTCAACCTTTTCTTTTCCCCATATAAGCCCTTTTCGACTTTCAATGGAATATGTTTCGCTGAGGTCCTGTTATTTTGTGATATTCAAGAAAAGGGTTTCACCTTTCTGAAATTGCACATATCTGCACACTGTCGGCTGCCATCGAGTTGCTTCGTAAATATAAAAATGTTGTGTGTACCTTCTTGTAATTTCCTTCAGAAACCTGAATTTTCCATCAAATCCCGAAGAGCTCGTCTTTTCACAAAAAAGTCTTAGTTTAATGTTCTCTTGGGTTCGTCATGTAACGGTATGAGCGGGGTGGCCCAATCACAGTCGCTATGTCGACGACGCCCCTCTCATTTTCTATTATTCAAATAACAGCCCATTGTGGTTGCATTTATTGGCCGCATCTGTTCCCTGAGATTCGTGCCCAGGTTGGTTTCTCTGACCCAACCCGAGCCCAACTCTCAGGTCCGCCCCTTTATGCAATTGCTCTCTGTACGCCAATCACAGATCAGATCTCCTCCTTGCCGTTCATCTCGAGATGAACGGCAGAATCAACGTGAACCCTCCATTTGAGATGAACGGCAGAATCAACGTGAACCCTCCATTTGACTGGGAACCGTCGTTGCGTTTACATGTCTCTCCGGTGCCGTTCATTTTCCAGATGAACGGTGTGAGCTGACGATCAAAGTAAAACTATGAGACGAAGAGGTAATGCAAGTGGGGTTGTGTCCCGGCGATGAAACCACCGTCCTGGGATGCCGTTCATCTTCAAAATATGAACGGCCCAGATCAAGGACAGTCTACCCAAGGAGGAGGCTGGTTGACGGTTCACATCTATGATGACGACCTTCTCACAGGGACACACTGGAAATGAAAAGGTTCAAGACACGGCACGATGAGCATGACACGATTCGGATTGTTTTAGTGTAATTCTATTCTGGTTTTCCGTGGACCTTTTAGAGAATTTTGCTCTGTTATATCAATGTAATGGACGGGATTCGTCGTCAAGAGCGACTCGTTCTGAAACCTGAGACTTTTTGTTTCATCAATGGTGGTTCTGGTACTAATAGGTGGACATGGTGGGAGGGTACTACGATGCCGGCGATAACGTGAAATTTGGGTTGCCGATGGCTTTCACGGTGACGATGATGTCGTGGAGCGCGGTCGAGTATGGCCGGCAGATGGCGCAGAGCGGTGAGCTCCGGCATGCCATGGAAGCGATCAAGTGGGGCACGGACTACCTCATGAAAGCCCACCCGGAGCCTAACGTCCTCTACGGCGAGGTTCTCTTCTCTCTATCCTGTTATCAAATACTAGTGACTTTCAATGATGTCATTATCATATTCTTCCGATTCTCACTTGTGTTTTTGGATCGGGTTTGGAGCAGGTCGGGGATGGGAACTCAGATCACTACTGCTGGCAGAGACCCGAGGACATGACTACCCCACGTTATGCGTACAGGATCGATGCGAACAACCCGGGTTCGGATCTCGCCGGAGAGACTGCCGCAGCAATGGCGTCGGCGTCCATTGTTTTCCGTCGCTACAACTCGGCGTATTCCAACAAGCTTATTTCCCACGCAAAGCAGGTTTGTGATCCGATCCAATCGTGTTGAGCTGTTTTGGTTCCAGATATTGGTCCTATACGGATCCGGGAAGCTTACGATTGCGAATGAGCTTCACTCCAAGTGTTCGCTTTCTTTGGGTTCCAGCTGTTTGAATTCGCGGACAAGTACCGGGGCAAGTACGACAGCAGCATTCGTGTTGCACAGAAGTACTACCAATCAGTCAGCGGATATGCTGTAAGTTCTCAATTTTTAGTTTTTTTTTGGTTGGTGCATGATCAATGACAATTCGTTATCTACTCTATTAGTCATGAGTTGATGCCTATCTCATCAGAGATGGTTTTCGCATCGAACCAGCTTTTCCAAAAGATCTAGAGAATACGCCAAATTTGATCCGAACTGAAAATTTTGAAAAAAATTGTTCACATCAAAACCAGCTTATTCAGCCGTATGAGTCTGATTTTGGTTGATTCAGCCGATTCGACCAAAATTTTGGTTGTGGCTAAGTTGTAGTTGGAAGTTTTTTCCCCTTTTCTCACAGGGAATTTAGTTACTTGGTATTCAAGTACATGGAATTTAGTTAGTTGATATTGTTTTTCCAGGATGAATTGCTATGGGCGGCTGCATGGTTGTATGAGGCCACCAATGAACCATACTATCTGAACTATCTTGCTGCAAATGCCGAAGCACTTGGTGGGACTGGATGGGGAATGACAGAATTCGGTTGGGATGTAAAATATGCTGGCGTGCAGGTTCTTGTTTCTAAGGTAAGCCCATTCAAATGATTCAAGCGTCCATCTAGCAATCTTATGAGAGCGACAGATTCTGTTATTTGGCCTTCGCACGACACCAGAGAAATATCTGGATGATTTCTTCTTTTGTGCGTCTTTGCATTGCAGTTTTTGATGCAAAGCAGAGGAGCTCAGTATGCTTCAGTTTTCCAAAGGTACCAGCAGAAGGCTGAGTACTTCATGTGTTCATGCTTGGGGAAGGGTACCCAGAACGTCCAAAGAACACCTGGTGGTCTGCTTTTCCGGCAGAGATGGAACAATATGCAGTTTGTGACGAGTGCTTCCTTCCTGCTAACAGTTTATTCAGACTACCTCTCATCTTCTGGAAAGTACTTGCACTGTGCCTCTGGCGGAGCTGCTCCATATGAGCTTCTTGCTTTTGCCAAGTCCCAGGTTAGCATACTGACTCTTTTCATTTATCTTTACACAACATATATGACGATGATATGTCTAAACAAATAATCATCATCGTTGGTTGATGGATATAACTTGTGATCAAGTGAAACTTGAAGAACTCAAACAAATTGTTTCTTTTAAGGCAGTTTGCTACTTTTGCAACCCAACCATGTCTATGTGTTTAGATCCTGACTCGGCTCGGTTAACAATGTCATTGCTTAAATTTTAGTGTGTGATTTGCAGGTAGATTACATTCTTGGTGATAACCCAAGAGCAACAAGCTACATGGTGGGATATGGCAACAACTATCCACGCCAAGTTCATCACAGGGGCTCCTCCATTGTCTCCATCAAAGTGGACTCAACCTTCGTTAGTTGTAGAGGGGGCTATGCTACCTGGTTCATCAGGAAGGCAAGTGATCCTAATGTCCTTCATGGCGCTATTGTCGGTGGGCCTGATGCCTATGATGATTTCGCTGATGAAAGGGAGAACTATGAGCAAACAGAACCTGCTACTTATAACAATGCGCCTCTTCTTGGTGTCTTAGCTCGGTTACATGGTGGCAATGGTGGATTCAATCAGTTGCTTCCAGGTACAATGAAGCCCTTGCCTTTACTTATTTAGCTGACTGACTGAATATGTTGAAGTTGTCAAGTTCCTGATTTACATAGTTGTACATTGATTAAAAAAACTCATGCTATTGACAGCAGAACCCAAAATCTTCCCCTTTAATGTGACATCTTATCAATCACCATGATTCTTTGTTATGAGTGGTAATCCTCATCATTATCAAATAAAATATCAGCATGTGATTCCCTTTTGCCACAAGTTCCCGTGCAACTGTCATATGTACATTTCATTTGGAGCAGAAGTCTTGATAGTAACTTTGGATTTTTAATAACAGCTTTCATATGCCCACTGTTAACAAGAGCTTAAGTACTAATGTTTTCTTTACCTTTCTCTGCAGTAGTACTTCCAACTCCTGCAGCACCAATTTCCAGTCAGCCATCTCCTACACCACCAATTCGTGAACATCCAGCTCCAAAGTCGCATCCCAAGACATCCCCTACTCCTCGTAAGTCTTTGTGTGTGTATGTGTGGGTGTGTGGTTAGCAATGAAGGGTAAAACTGATTGGCTTATGCATCTTTCTGTTTTCTTCAGATGTGACCTCACTAATTGCTATCTCTCAAACTGCAAGTACCTCCTGGAGTTATAAGGGGAGAACTTACTATAGGTACTCGACGATTGTGAAGAACAACTCAGACAAAACAGTGAAGGACCTCAAGCTCACGATATGGAAGCTATATGGCCCTCTCTGGGGTTTAACCAAATACGGAAGCCAATACTGTTTCCCTACATGGATCAAATCATTGTCAGCTGGGAAGAGCCTGGAATTCGTTTATATCCATGCTGCAGATCCTGCTCAAGTTACAGTCTCTGGCTACACCTTGGCCTAAATCATCAGCTATCAGTTCAAATATAAACCAGATTGCTCTCTTTGCAAGGTTTAGTTTTGGCATTTCCCTCGTCTTTTTCCTTTGTACTGTAAGGTTGTGAAGTACAGTATATTGGAAGCACTGGCAGAGTATCTGGTATTTTGGGTGGGTTGAAGACTTAAGACATATTCAGGTGATTTCAGGGACGATAAAATAAGAATGAAGGGTTGGTGGAGAAAGGAGTGAAGAGACTGGAAGTGTGCTCATCCTCTTTCTCCTCTCATTTTTGTGTGACGCTCTTTCTCCTCGTTTGTTTAGTTAGAGAGAGAAAGAGGGAGATGGTGATCTATTTGGATGGTGAAGGGGCCTTCCAAATGTGGGTGTTTGTTCCTTAGAGAGTCTTACAGCTTGTCTTATGAAAGGCAGGTTTTGCTTGCATGGTGGCAGCATCTTTATCTTTCTTTAGTTTTTCTACATGTGAAGAACAGTGCAATAGCTTCTCTAATGTAAAAGTCGAATGTTTTGTCCCTCTTTTGCCTCTTTCCCTGCTGGAAATGTTATCAGGTAGCATTTAGGTCCTCTGCCATTCAGTTAGATTGGTAAGATCTGGCTTAGTTTTGCAATGGAGTTTCGTGCTGGATTGTTTCAAGCCCTTAAAAGAAAAGGCTGTTACTCGGCCTTACTAAAGAAAAAACTTTCCCTGTACTGCTTGAGTTGATCTCTTAAACTGCAGCTGATTTGTTAAATTCAATAGTTTAAATCTCCACAAGCCTTTTAGTTGTGCATTAACCCGTATGGGTGCTCAAGTGGGCTAACCTGGGTCTGTTCACGACTCATCTCACTTGGTTGTTGCTTGTTTATGGGTGGTCTTGTCTACTCACTAAGACAAGACAAGCTCAAACAAAGATATCATGAAAAAAAATGAAATTCGCATATTAATAGTGTTTTTCTTTCTCTTTTAAGCAAAAAATATATTTTTAATCCAATTTTTATTGTAAAAAATAAACCTCTTGGCCATTGGAGACATGTAGATGCAACTACCTGATGTTTTTGTAACAAAAATATACATTTAGCTATTATGTGTTTGCTCAACTCCACAAGCTTGCAGGAGCCAAATTTAAGTTACTCCTGATCCGTTTGCAGCTCCTCTCCCAAACCTATAAGAGACTAAGCCCTCAAAACTTTTAACATTTTCATTGGGAGACTGGTCTATGAGCCGAACACGATCTGAATAGACTCGGAGATGAGCTGAGCCACAAACAGGCTATGTTCGGTTCGTTTGGCTTGTTTCCCTGCCCTATCTTGCCTCCTAAAGGCAAACTTCTAGATTCCACCCTAGCTCGGTGCAAATCCAGGCAAGGGGAATAACAGGATGGATCCTCAAGTTTTCTAGCAATAAACAAAAGCTACATTCATCATCTTGCCTATCAAGGGAAAACAAACAAATATGCATATGTTCAAGGACATATTCGCCATTTCCAATCATATAGCATTTAATAATAAAACAATTTTCAAGCATGCTAGTAATAATGGACCATTAAGGCAACATTATACTAACCATTAACAAGAGCAGGCACACTCAAGCCACAAGCAATCATGTTGAATAGCTTAATGCATTGGCAATTGGCACAATCATAGTAAAAAGCGTGTGCACACACCATTTAAATAATACCAATAGGATGTGCAAAGGCCTTTCCCTTAAATAAAAATAGTTGGTCGATACCAACGCATATACCTTATTGTGGCACAAAAGGCAATGTTGCTCAATGGGTAATGACTTGCTGATGCTCTTTTAGTAATGCTTTTTATGGACACTAACCCCTCACCTTAAGTGAAGGAGGTGGTGGTGGTTGTGGTGGAAGCTCACCATTTAGGTAGTCTAGTAGTAGTCACAGGTACAGGTGTGGGTGTAGAAATGATAATTTTAAATTAGTTAGAAGTTATATACATTGTATAAGTCACAACAACAACAGCAAGCACAAAAGCCTTTTCTACATGGATTCTTTGTTTGCATAGTCCAATTATGTGTCATGCTAAGAGTTAACTCAATATAAGCTAAATCATTCTTTTATTGATTCCTTTTAGTACTTTTGTGGTCTTCTTATTTCTTTTTTAACATTTTCACAATCTAGTTTCTTTACTTTCTTAGTACAGTTTCCTTTGGTAGTCTTTCTATGTGTCCAAACTATATAAAACATTTTTTCTCCTTTTATCACCTATTGGTACCACTCCCAATATATTTATAATAACCTTATTATGTATATGGTCTTTCCTTATATAACTATTCATCCATCTCAACATCTTCATTTTTATCACAAACATCTTTTGGGCATGTTGATGATTAACTGATAACTCAGGACCCTAAAACATAATGGATCTAATTGCTCCTTTATAATATTTACCTTTTAACTTTAGTTATATCTTCTTGTCACATAGAATATCTGATATCTCTCCATTTTAACCAACTTACACTAATTCTATGCATAACATGTAAAAACTAGGAGGAAAATGTTGTTTTCGTAAGTTAATTTACTAATAAGGTAGTTAAAGGTCAATATTCATGAAGGATCTTAGTGATATAGCAATAAAAAATAATTAAAACCAATAATGTTGAATTGGACAAGAGAAGTATGGTTATCAAGTGTCGAGGTGCAAGACAACAAACGGGCATAGCGTCCTGTTAGAAGTGCCCAACCAAAAGTCGAGCATGGGCTATCACCATGGAGGTAACATGATTTATATCCACAGGGTTAAAAAAATCATAAAACTTCTATGACCAGTTTATCTAGTTGATTGTATTTGAGTTCTAACCAATGCAAGGTGTCGCAGTCGACACAGGTAATTTCAAAGTGGATTGCATATTGGTGGGTTTTTTTTAAGGTGGATTGCATGTTCCAGTTTTGCTTTCAACTGAACCTTGTTGATGGCTGAGGATTTTTCACATTCATTTGGTTATTGGATCTACATAAAGAACCAATAGGAGTTTTTTTTTTGTTACAAGAGGGGGCCGAAGCCTGACACCCACACCCCCGCATGCACCCTCAGGGAGTCACTCCCCACCAGCAGCAACGGCACTAGAGCGCCCTGCCATCGAGCTAATGCTCTTGGTGCCAGCTCTTTTGGGGAGGATGTAACTTTTGCTTTTGTCCTGATGAATGCTTACATTGAGTGAGTTTTAGTTAACTATAAGTAAAATATCATATTGGTCTATGCTGTCAAGCAATTTGTGACATACTTTTCTAGATTAGCAAAATGGAAATCTTCCAAGAAAGGGAATGATCAAGTGTTTCAAATTGGAATGTTGACACCGACCAGTCATGCCATAAACTGATCGATTTTTTATCCACCAAAGTTTAGTTCTAGGTAAAAATACAGCTGTATACTGCTTTGATCTCTTATGTGAATCCTTTCCACACCCCTTGCAAGTTGAGAGAATTTAGTTCTTCGAAAGGGTTTTCGACCGATTCTTACCAAAGAATTAGACAGTTTTCCCGAGCAGGTCTTTTATTTGGTAGGTAATTTCGATACAGGCTTTGAACTTCGAACCACACAGAAAATTGAAGAAATGACCCTGAATCTGTTTACCAACTCCTAATAGAATGATTGCGGAGTCAGAAGAGAAAGAAACAACCTTGGTTCAAAGTTGCAAATTAGAGTTAGACAAGTAGAATGATCGAGGAAATGGCCCTGAATTTTTATACTAACTCATAGAATGATTGGGAATTCAGAAGAGAGACACCTCCACATTTATGATTAAAGCGTTGTGACATCAATAACAACACTGATTCCCAAGAAAAAACTGCTTACAGATTAAAAAGTTCATGTACACAAAATAAGCCACTTCAAATAGGTTCATTGCTCCAGCAGAGAATACAATTATCTGGCATACACCACATGAGTCCTCATTTCTTCCATATGCCCGATTTATTTTTTGAGCCAATTAACAGATTATTCTTAGTGTTATACAATATACTCTAATGAAAAGAAATCTTGAAATCCTTATCTTCATTAGCGATGCCTCATCCATGAAGGATACCGTTCAATTCCTTCTTGATAAAGGCTGGCAAGGCAAAAGTTGCTCTATGCATCTGCCAATTCGAAAAACCACAAAGTTAGTTGACGTATAAACAGGTTAACGACCAATATTTTTTACATCATCAGAAATTATTAAGTCTTCATTAAATGTGCATTCGACAAAAGATTGAAAAAATAATATGAACATTCTTATCTCTTTCATAGCAGCAAATACAACAAGACTACTTGAAACATTTTGATACTCTAGCACACTTATTTTAGCAGGGTAGCTACACTCAAAGTTTCACTCCCAATGAGGAACTTTATGCTTTAATGAAATCGGGACTGATGCTTATCTTATAAGGAAACAGGATTTTGACTACAACTGGATTCTTTCTTCATTAGAGTTCTTGAATCGAGATTCAGATCTTCAAAAGTGCTAGTGTATCATAAACTCCCGCATAAAACTTACCTCAGAGTTGTAGAACTTTAAGTCCCTCTTTGAGTTTGTGGTCTTTTCTATCCTCTCAATTGGATTGATAGGTTCCAAGAATTTGACAGGCTCACCACCTTCGGTTGAGCAAACCAAGAAACCAATGACCCCACTGCAAGACCATAAATCTCATGTAAGGCATAAGGCAGACAGCTTAGATTAGGATGATTACAGAACACAAGGACGGAGACAAAGACTAGAGCTACTTGGATATCATCGCTTTAGATACATCTAAACCAACTTCATCCTTATGCATGGAAGCAATAACATGATAAATACACGTAGTGGTAGATAGTATCTAATATAGGCATGTATATAAATGAAACCTGAAGAGCATCCCAAACAAGGAAGATTGCAAATACGCTTGTGAAGAATGCCTTCTTCCTGCTCTGAATATCAATCTATCCATCTATCTCTATCTATACATACATAAATACAAACAAACAAACACACACACACACACACACACACACACACACACACACACACATATATATATATATATATATATATATATATAGACCTGGGATATGTTGGGACACATGTCCAGGCATAGTGAACTGAGCCCTTAAATACATCCCTACAGTTATTGAGGATGTCACGGATAAGTTGTTTTCCCAACCACATGCTCTCCATCTGACTGATAAGGACACTGCCAGGCCTTAGTGCTCTAGCAGTTGAAACAAAGAATGGTGTTTCAACAAGCTCCACAGCAGGACCTGGAAGAGAAAAGCAATAGCAGATGAGACAAAGCCCTTGGATGCACTTCACTGAATGCTTTTAACCAGGTTAGTTAAGTGAGCAATCGTCCAGCCAGTCGATGCTGCTGGCTGGAGTGAGGCTCAAAGCCCATGCCAATTCCCGGGTGGCTATGAATCACTTTTGAACTGACACAGTATGCTGCATGCATCCAACTGGATCCAACAAGATTGAACTCCTATATTGACTACAGGTTCGGGATCTTTCCTTGAAAAGTTTTAGCACATGTATTCACTCGGGAGAACAGATTAAGATTATGAAAGGGGGTGATGCATACCAATTGGATCTGAAGAGTCAACAATAATTGCATCATAGAATGCTCGGGGGGCTTCTCTTATAAATTCTGCTGCTGTAGATAAATAGAATCAAGACTAAATGTTAGTGACACCAAGCTATGTTAAATAAGGCACCGAAAGTATAGTTGAAAAAGCATAATCAACTACAAGCTCGAATGAAGAAGCTCTGAGGAAATCTGTTTTCAAGAAAAGAGTTCAGGTTTTACACAAACTAGAGTTGCATCGTCAGAACATACGACATAAAAAGGTATACATACCATCACCAGTGTGTAGATTGACACGAGGATCTTGAAATCCAATGTACAAATTTGGGAAAAACTGTTTTGATACCTATATTAAGCATGTCGTGGATCGGGATCAACATTACTGGAAAAGACCAGGATGTTGAAACCTCTACTGTAACTAGTAGGTAATTCATATGAAATAGTTGGCTTACATTAATAACCATTTCATCTATTTCACAGATGTCAATATGTTCTACAGATTGATGCCGAGCAATTTCTCTAAGAACACCATCACCACCTCCTACAACCAAAACCTGCATTCAGAGTAACGCATTAAAGATACATGGCTAGAAAAATGTATATCATTTTTTCATTTTCTCAGTAACAAGGAAGAGTTGCTCCCGTAGTTCAACATTTAACAGAAATTGCATAATGACATTATCCTTCTATGCTTTACATAGACGTAAGACGCAAATAGCATTTGGCTTTTCACATTCATCAACAAGGTGGTACAGCCTGTATAATGTGTAGATGGTAATTTGAGCATTTCAAACCATATTTATTCGAGCAAAGTATAAGAAGATTACCAAGGAATTCTGATTTTTGTTTTCTGATACCTATGAACAACACAATTAGTTTCAAAAGAAAAATCCTAGAAGTTCAGAAAAAGAAAAATAGTGAATGAGTCTCCATATCACAATTATAAAGCATGTAGCAGTGACAGTTCCAGCAAAACCAAAAAGTTATTGCGAATGCCATGTTAATAGAATATGCTGAAAATAATTCAATAACATAGTAGGATGAAGTCCTAATTTATCTTAAATGTGTGATAAGGGGATACATGTGGATTACATTTTTTGGGTTCTTAATTGAGCAAAGTGGAAGATGAGCTATCATCTCTTGGTAGGCACACTCATCCTTCTCTGTCAGCTGAACAATGCCATCAAGCACAAGCACGTTCCCGTACCAAAATTTCTTGATATTTTGATTTCCCCTTAAACAGAAGTTTCTCTACTCTCAGTGATTGTGCCTCACCTGGAACCAAGAACTTATATTAAAATCTTAAAAATCAGAAAGCCAGCTGACATTGACAACCAGACTTAAAAGAAGAGAACAAGCCAATTGCATACCAGGTCACATAGGATTATGGTAGTAGTGAGTATTGTTGTCACCTGCAGAAAATAACAAATATTCAAGTCAACTTGACAGAACAAAAACAGAGGACTTGAACATTGATCAGTCAAAGAAGAGAAAATACAGGCTCAATAGATTAGGCCTATATCACAAGGGAGTGTCTGGGTGAAGGGTCCAACAAATTTAAAAACTATAGGTGCAGGAACACGGAAATATGTATGCAATTACGCATATGTTAATATAATCTTAGACGATAATATCTCATGAATCTAGAAGAAAACTATGTTCAAAAGTTATTATTCACTAATGAAGTACTAATCAGTCAATGATCCACATGATATCCCTTGACATAGCACAAAGCTATCAAATTAGAATTTCTAGTAAAAAAATGTATTTAAAATAATTAGTACTGAGTCAGACACGGGAGAAGTATGAATGTCGGGTATCAATGTCGACATAGGTGTGGGAAGCTAGTAAAGTGTCGATGTTACATAGGATTAGGAGCACGTTAACAAGGAAAACAGAAATATCTGGCTATGAAGCAAAGATGGGAGCTGCTGTAATTTACCAGAACAAGATAGCGGCACCACAGAGAACCACCCGGGAACAATTACAGAGCCGTATTTTCTTGAGGAAATCTCATCAGCGTGAGAGGAAGACAATGCACCTCTTACACCATTTCCACCATTCTGTTTTGCCTTTGAAGCATCGTCAGACTGACACAACTCTGAAACTCCGGTCATTTTTCACCACTTTGTTGTCCTTTCCACTCCACAGCTACTCAATCTTGTATCAAGAATGTACACCAAAGAACCAGTTTCTAAAGTCAAACGAAAAAGGCAACCGAAATAGAATAAAGCAGTCTCATCTTGCTAAAGAATTCAGTCACTAGCAAGATACTCTAAAGCTCCCGTCCCCTGGCGATGATAATAGGAACTTATTTCAATATTTCACTCACACTTTCATTTCTGACAGGTAATCAAGTTAAACATAAGTAATTGAAAAGACTCATATTCAAATGTAGGAAGCAGCGGTTTGACTTCTTCTTTGATGAATTTGCCATGACCTAATAAATTGAAGTAGATTAAAAGCAGAATCAATTCATAATTTCGTAAAAAAACTCTGAAGTTTCACCAATCCACGTAAGGATCCCATGCAACGAGAATCAATAAAGTTCACCAAAAAGAAAACAAATGATTCAACGTTCAAGCTAAAACGTAACCAAACTTTGAAACAAAGAAATCAAGCATTCTTTTATCTCAAACGAACCAAATCAATCCTATTGAGCCAAACCTAACTCAAAACTTCTACGACATAAAGATAAAAGGAACATTCACAACCAAATTCATCAAAATTCTCTTGAAAACTGATTACCCACAAAAAACTTCAAAGCCCACAGACTTCGTAGGAAACAAACTACGTGCATGAGAAGAAGAAGAAAAATTCAATTCACCAAGAAACGCCAAATCCACCAGGAGAAATGAACGGAGAGTTCAGGAACTTCGACTGTAGGAAGCAAAACAAGAGCGGGACTTTTAGTGGTTCAACGAAAGGTAAAGAAAAGAAAGATGCTTAACCACTGTATAGTGGAATAATTGAAATATATCAAAATTCCACAACAAAGACTAACAAGCAAATTGAAGAAGAGAAGGAATCCAAATATAAAGCTTACTTTGAAGAATTCTTCTTGAACTTCCTATTGTTCCCCTCCCTGTCTCTCTCTCTCTATCTGATGCTTTCTTGCTTTGCCAGCTTTCACAGTATGGCATAAATAAGGACGTTCCCGTATGTGAGTCTGTGCGCGCGCGCGCGAGACAGAGAGAGAAGGGAGGCGGACAGAGAGAGGGATCTCTCCCGTTTGAATAAGACTTCTCCACTTGAAATGACAACTTTAGGCTTGCCCCATTTGACTGACTGACAGGCTTGTTCTCTGAGGTGGATCCCAGAGTCTACTTTCTTCTGATGGTGCCATGACGAAGGAACTTACAGGCCTCACTCTACTCTCGTATTTTGCACAAGACACGCCGACGGACACGATTCACCTAAATTATTTTCCTATATTTCTAAAAGTATAATAATGTATACTTCCGAATGGATGTTGGTAGAAATAACCTCCTAATATTAATGCAAAGAAATTTCATATATCGTCTTTTCTTTTTTCATATTGTTGTGAATTAAACAAAAAAAAATTGCAATAAAGGGAAATTAACTGCGTTTGTGTATATCCCACTCTGCTTAAAAAACTAAGAGAGAAACTTTAGTGCTTAGATTGCACGGTGCACATAATATTCAAAAAATTACTAGAGTATAGAAATTATAGTGATAATAATGTTGGACTCGTGTCATCGTGTCAGTTTGTATCAAACACTTCAGGTGCACTCGTACAACTGGAGTATCCTTGTGATGTACGGTGGGTGAAGCTTTTACCGGGGGTTCAACCTGTTGATGGTTAAATTGGTGGAGCCATGCAAACTCAATTGAGCATGGGTTTCGACATGTCCAGATCCGGTTCCAGATTCAAAACCACCAAGAATCATATGTTTTGTGAAAAAAATGGAGAGCCGACTCCTTTTAAAATCAAACTCCCACCAAACCTCAACGACGAGAAGACTTCCTACCATTGAGTTAAGAATGAACTTGTGTTATTAAATATAAATAAATATTAATTATTTAATGACAGTTTGGAACCGTTGGTTTCTCAAAACCACGAACTACCGGTTTGGTTTCGGTTCAAACCACCGGGCCGATTCCAAACCAGCCATGTCTACAGCGGTTTGATTACCGTTCCAGGTTCTGGGTGAACCGGAAGGGGACATGTCTAGTAAACCCACATAGAGCCCTCTTTGGCCCTCTCCTCTCTCCTCTCTCCTCTCTCTATTCTTTGTCCCCATCAACCACATTCTCCCTCTTAGCCATCATCCAGTTTCACCATCAACCAACCATGGGCATGATATATATACATATATATCATCTTAGCTTCATAATGTCTTTTACACGATCTTTCACAAACATCTTTACTGTTCAATCTTTGAGATCAACAATAGATATTTTAATTATTTTACACAATAATACTTTTAATTTAAATATTAATTGTTAATCTTAAAAATCAAATGATGAAAATACTTAGACAAGATATTATGCAACTAAAACTCTCTCTATATATATACATATATTATATAGAGAGGGGAGATTGAACCTTGACACTGTGCAGTCTTTGGTAGGATAGCACAAGAAATAACACGTTTCTTGGATAAGAGATGAAGCTAAGAGAACCATTAAGTTGGAGGTCATGAGTTTTATAACCACAGCATTCGGTAGGAAAATAAAAACAAAAGTCACATCCATCCATTTGGCACAAGAAGTACTCTCTCTCTCTCTCTCTCTCTCTCTCTATATATATATATATATATATATATATATAGAGAGAGAGAGAGAGAGAGAGAGAGAGAGCAGTGGCATTTAAAAGAAAGCATTGTTGATTGATCATGATCATTTTCATGTATGTAGCACACTTTAAAGTGTGTTCTACAGCACCTTATTAAGCATACTAGCCAGCAATAGCGAAAGAGGTCGACTCAGCAAATCCTCGCCCTGGGATTTTTCCAATCAACGGTCGCGATCATGTAGCATAATGAATTAGCTGATCCTGCACAAAGTAAAAGGAACTTAAAGAACGAACCGGACCCAGCTAGGGTGAACATGAACAATCTCCAGTAAAGCCCACTGAACTCCATATGGACTCGAACCAGGACAAGGGAGTTGGATTTCAGGCTTCGCACCCGAGCTAACAAGTGCAGATCAGGTTAGGCATGAGCCTTGCTTTAACCAGACATGCTGGGATTAAGTTTGAGATTGCCAAAAGATTAGAGTAACCTCCAGTATGGGGACTGGGTTTTGGGTCTGATGATCCAAAACTTAATCCATTTAATCAGACTTCGTAACCAAAATTTGATCCAACTAAAAGCTTCTTTATTTCCAAAACATAATGTAGGCCCAAGATCAGATTCAATGAACACCAATAATTGGACTCCAGGTGAGAAGGATCAATTATATATGACCAATGGCGGGTTATATTGGATCTTAAGCGGGTCATATTGGATCTTAAGCCACCATCTGTGCATCCACCTTAGGATTTGTGAGGCCCTGTCAAGTTAGATGAGTGGAGATGTACGGTGTAGATCAAGCATAATTAACATATCTGTCGTATAACTATTCTATAGATGCATAATAGAGGCTTAGGGGCCTAAACCTCATAATCAAACACAAACTTCGGCATGCAGTACCGTTGTTAATTTATTTACAAGGCCCACCCATCAGGGTAGGGTTGGAACTGGGCCTGCAGTGACATTTCTGCAGGCCCAAACTCATAGTCAAACACCCCTCTATGGGCCACATTTCCATTTTCAGCTAACTTAAAAAGACCTCGTTATGAGTTGCCCTGAGAAAACCTCAACCCAACACAGTAACTGGCATTTCACATAAACAAAAATATGTGTGTACTTTTTGTGTTTGTTGTATTTATGTATATGGGAGTCAGAGTCAGTTGAGTTGAGTTGAGTTGAACCCGATCAGGTTGGGTCTGGGTCTTGAAAAATCACTAGGAAAAAGAAGCAAATCAGGCTAGGACTGCTTTTGACCCGAACCTGAAGTGACCCAATTCTCCAAACCTATTAATAAATGCAACAGTGGACCTTTCTGGTCCGATCCCAGTCCGGTTCTTGGTTCCATGCAAACCGATAGCTCACGGATTCAACTGTAGGCTATAGTTTTTATTCATCCATGGAGGACTCACGTAGAGCAATTGACGTCTCTGCTGATGGGGATGGAAAGCTTGACCCTGCACTCGCCGGGAAGTTGTTTGCAGCGTGCCTCTATGATCCCGTTCACCCTGCCGGCGGCGTCCTTGAGGCATTGACAGACGGCCTGCCGGTCATCCCTTGTCTTAGCCTTCGCGTTCAGATTCTTCACATCAGAGCAGCACACCTTCGATGGCTCGGTCACCTGCCCCGTCAAGTAATTCAAGCACGGCTCGAGGCTTTCGTCGGCTTGTTCGCATGTCGGTGCGGCCATCAACGCCGCCGACCATGCCACGGCCACCATGATCGAGATCAGCGCCAATACCACCTTCGCCATTTTTGCTAGTGCGTTGCTTAGCTCCCAACTTAGGAGGACAACTGCTTTTTATAGGCTCGGCCGAATGGGTAATTCAGCACGCAATCAAGGAAAGATGGGACGAAAGGAAAACGAAGAAGAAGAAGAAAGCGTCCGCATGCACGCAGGCAAGTTATGTGTGATCAGTGAGCGGGTTCCTTTATTCAGGACAAGTTTCGTTACTCGTCTCTCAGCTACAACGGCAATGGGAAGGCATGCAGATGGTGATCTTGAAGTTGCTGTGATGAAGGAGACTGTTCATGCTATCAAAATCCCTACCGTCCATCTTAACATTATAACGGGCACCTCCTTTTATTTCTCAAAGAGATATTGAATTCATTGTGGTACTCTATGTTCGTGCTTTTGAATGCTGACCGTCTATCTGATTCGAGTTGATTCAAACTTACCACGTACCCAACACGAGCTGCATTAAACAAACTGGACACGACTCGATCTTACATGTTGAAACTTATTTTTTAATATATAGTTTTCATTTAGAAAATGAAAATTCCGAGGTTTGGAGTCAACTTTTGTTTTTTTAGAAACTTATTTTTTAATATATAGTTTTCATTTAGAAAATGAAAATTCCGAGGTTTGGAGTCAACTTTTGTTTTTTTAATAGTCGATATTCAACTGAGTTTTCCACGACCTGATCATAAGTGAACACTCAGTTTTCATGTTCACTTTGATGCATTAACATAGACAAGGCTGGCTTGGAACGAGACAGCAGTTTGAACTGGAACTGGAACTGGACTGGGTTTGAAACTGGCTGAAACCAAAGCCGCTCAATTGGATCCAATACGTAAAGGAACCATGAATCCCTCCGGTTCGTTTATGGCTCATCTTCATGGATTCCATGGTTCCAACCATGGGTTCCAGTTCCATCCAACCGAAATGGGCACTATGAATCATAACCAGGAGCAGGTGAAACCCAGTTCCGTTACGTTTCCCGATTCCAAGATAATCCGAACTGAAGTTTTAGAACTGCTGGTTTACACGAAATTAGCAATGCCTTGGTTAACAAACTAAGCTCGTGTTCGTATGCATACATCCCCAGTTAATACCTACATGTGCACAAAGCTGAACTAGGAGCACTTTAATTCATTTAGGAGGTGTTTGATTACTTGAGCCCATGGAACTGGAACTCTCCGTAATAAAAGTACGGGCCTCGACATCCAGTAAAAAGTAGGGCTCGGTGACCCACTTGTTTAGCCAATTACGACGCCGACCAACAGCCACCCTAGGGATGGGACACTGGAACTGGACTTGTAGTACCAGGTTCGTGGTTCTGACCTCGTAATCAAACACCCCCTTACCGACTAGTTGTGTTCAACTAGATGCATTATTTGTATTCAATCAGAATTGTCCATGAATTGATGGATATATGTGCTGTTCCGATCCCACATAGCCTAAGCAACAAGGATCGTCCCGGGTCTGATGGATGGCTGAGATTGAATATAAAGACCAAGGGCTATATAGATATGGTCTGAGTTCTTGTGGTTGAGATCATTATTTTATGTGCCGAAGATAAAATTGAGATATCAAGATCAACTGTGGTAAGGAAAAGAATGAAGATTAGATGCAAATCAAGCACCCCGTCAAGGGCCGGACAGGGCCAGCTATTTCCTGGCCCAGATAAAATGTGGCCAGCCTGGCCCACCCCACGTTTTCTTCAGTCCACAAGGGCTGGGGCTTGGCCGTCCCACACTGACAGTTCTACCCATACCCGTGGCGTGGAGAATCGGGTGGATATGGGGTCCAAAATCAAGGTTCAGGTATAAGGTTGGGTATAACCCTACCTATCCACGACCTGCGTTTGCCAGGGTTCATCCTATATAGGGGTGTGTCACATTTGAGTAAGTGGACTGGACCAGGCTGGACCAATGGGTCTGGGACCAACATGAGGTAGAAAAGGTCCTGACAAAATGCCTTTTGCACTTGAGTTGTATGTGAAACTGATTGTGCCGGTCTTGTGGAACCATGGGTTCCACGTTTGTGTTACCTGTCACCTTGGACCCAGGACCTTTCTGTTCTTTCTTCTAATTCTTTTCCTTTCATTTTTTAATCCTTTTACATAAACATGATCGATTCGTTGGACGGTTTGAAACAGAACAAAACCGACCAAAAACCCAAACTGCAAACTTTAAATATATTTTCTCAAATACTTTGTCATCGACAGAAGGTTTGGTTGATTCTTTCTAAAATAATGATAAAGAATCAAGCAAAGAACAATGATTCAGGATGGTGCTCCTCTTGCAGACATTAACTTGAAGATTTGAGGGAAGAAAAACAATGACCATATGGGTATTCTCGTCGGCGTGTACGTCCTGACAAAGAAGTCACCATGGACACTGGAGATATATCTTGAAGAAACACGCAATGAGAGAGAGAGAGAGATAGCAGCAGCAGCAGCACTTTGTGTAAACATTTCGCATCGAGAAGAAAACTCAGCCTCAATTGCCTGATTTCAAAGCATAAACAGCTTTCCGAAGAGCACTGGACTTAAATGATCTAAAGTTCACCAACATGTGATGGTTGAGAAAAATATCGATTTCCATAAAAAACGACGAATCCAAAATCTATTTCCTGATAACTAACCACTCTAATTGGTCTTCAAAAAGTAGTGATTGCCAAGAAACTATGGAAGACAAAGAATCGAGAAAGAGCAAAAAAAACGAAACTAAATCATCGGATGAAGGAGATTTTGAAGAGCGTTTGACTCGCCCCATTTCGGGTGAAGGAGAAGATCTTAAAGTAGTGATTGCCCGAGAGCATGCCGCTCTTTTCCGCCGCTCTCTCTCTTTCTTGCTCTGCAGTTAACATATAGTCAAACTTTTGTTGCATGACTACCGGCTTGATGCTTTGGTTCAACATTAAGGGTCTCGTGTCGTTTCATACGTATCTTTGTGATAAGGGTTCTCAAAGTTTAAACAGCGCGGGAGTGGCTCGCGAACTGAAATGTGAGATCTCGAGCGCTTTGTTTACTTTTTAAGGTTGATTTTGACCGATTGTGAGATCTCGAGCGTTTCGTTTTGCCTGATGAGGGAAGAGAAACCCGAGGGAGGAAAGACCCTGCGTGAGATCAATCGATCGGCGATTGGGCTGGAGACACGAAGGGAGAGAGGAGATCGATCCGTTGGAGGGAGAGAGAGAAGAAGCGCTGAGGGATTGCGCGGCGACAATCTCCCGAATTTGGCGGTTTCAATCTCTCTCTCTCTCTCCCTCTCGCGGGTATACATATAGCGTGTGCTCTATGATGCTTCGGTTCTACATTTTGTGTCGCGTGTGGTTTTCATACGTATATTTTTGATGAGTGGCTCGCGCGAGATGAAACGAAGAAAGGAACACCTTCTCGTCGTTGGTTCTGACCGATTGATCATCGACTGAGAACTCGAGCGTTTCGTGTTGCCCGATCAGCAAATACAAACCAAAGGGAGGATCGACCTTGTGTGAGATCAATCACTCGATTGATTGGGTTGGAGAGAGAGAGACCGATTGATCATCGACTGAAAACTCGAGCGTTTCGTGTTGCCCGATCAGCAAATACAAACCAAAGGGAGGATCGACCTTGTGTGAGATCAATCACTCGATTGATTGGGTTGGAGAGAGAGAGACCGATTGATCATCGACTGAAAACTCGAGCGTTTCGTGTTGCCCGACCAGCAAATACAAACCAAAGGGAGGATCGACCTTGTGTGAGATCAATCACTCGATTGATTGGGTTGGAGAGAGAGAGACCGATTGATCATCGACTGAAAACTCGAGCGTTTCGTGTTGCCCGATCAGCAAATACAAACCAAAGGGAGGATCGAGCTTGTGTGAGATCTATCACTCGATTGATTGGGTTGGAGAGAGAGAGACCGATTGATCATCGACTGAAAACTCGAGCGTTTCGTGTTACCCGATCAGCAAATACAAACCAAAGGGAGGATCGACCTTGTGTGAGATCAATCACTCGATTGAGAGAGAGAGAGGGCAGATCGATCCGTTGGAAGGAGACAGAGAATGGGCGATGTGGGATTGCTCCTCGACAATCTCGTTCATCAATCTCCTCAGCAGATCGCCCTTGTAAGCATCTCCCACCCTCCCTGTCTCTCCCCCTCTCTGACCCGATCCCCCTTAAGAACTCTTGCGGTTTTTGATGGATACTTGAGGTGAAGAACTCGATGATTTGCGTTTCTAGGGTTTTCTTTCGAATTATGAAATTGAGGTGCGTTTTTGTGTGAAACATATATCCCGTCCTTTTTATTAGAATTCCGTGCAACAAACAGCCATACGGGTTCGTGATTAGGGTTTGCTAAAAAGATGGGGTTATGCTGGTCGCTTTTGGCATTCTTTTCCACAAGGTTGCAGGTTGGAAATGACAGTTATGACAGTTATTTTTAAACACTCTAAAGAACCTCAAACTGATCAGATGCTATGATCTCTTAGTTTCAGTTGCAGTTCACTGGAACAAATTGGGTACGTACTTTTGGGGAAGACCCTTTCTCATTGATATTACCTTTTTCTTTATGAATTCCTCCTCTTATCTTCTTCTTGACCTGAACATAACCAAGATAAATATTACAAAATGCTAGTAAGATCAGCAAGCATATGGTGTTGAGTGTTTAGCAATCATAAAATATATAATAGATAACAATGCCATAAATAAAGATGTTGAGGCGAATGTGTGGCAATACAAGGGAATACCAAAATTGTAATGAGATAGATTGGGATGACAGCAATTTGATTAAGAAAATAGAGAAGCACCTGAGGTAGTTTAGACATTTCAAAAGGTAGTCACAAGAAACTTCGTTGAGAAACCATAATAAAACAGACAATGAACACTCCAAGTTCAAGAGGGCCTCAAAGTTTTAGAAGTGATACAAGACATGATCTGACTTATTTGGAGTTAAATAGGATCATTACACAATATCAAGATCAAGTATAATAATGATAGAGAATCCATGTATTCGGTCTCCCTAGTGTAGGAGGTCTCCTTGCCTCATACTTAAATTATCATAATATTTTAAAAATCTCTCTCTCTCTCTCTCTCTCTCTCTCTCTCTCTCTCTCTCTCTCTCTCTCTCTCTCTCTCTCTCTCTCTCTCTCTCTTCTTGTAGTTCTGTTGAAAGCTGTTATGGTTTTGTGGAGAAATTGAGTCTGGACTAGAATTCAAAGTTTGTCAAACCGGACTTAAGTTATGATAATATGCTCAATCACTCTACAAGCATGTGTAATATAGAAGAGGTACTATGATTTATGTATGCATGAATGAGTGAAGCCACCAGCTTGGTACATTCCTAACCATTTCTAAAACTTAAAAAGAAATAATTATGAACACCCAAAAGATGCATGTTCTTGGAAATCAGTGATTTCCTGAAAAAAGAAGGATGTAGCGAAAGTAGAAAAGTATTTCAATTGATAAACGCATAATATGCTTGGTTGCCTTGTTCTCAGTTGTTGCACATGATTTTTCTGTTAAAGAATGCCAAGAGACTGCAGATGCCAAACTGTATGTCTAAATTTTGATACTAACAAAGATTTAAAACTCACGATGCAAATTCGAAGTTTTCTTTCACCAATCGTTCTGCTTTAGATTGGGGATGGTAATTTGGCTGTTCATAATCTGCTTTGGTAGAAATGTGGGCGTTCACCATTTGGATTGCCAATGAACATCAAATTTGATTAATCGGCTGATTAAAGTTCCCATGAAAGGCGTATGCATCCTTGTGAAGTTTTACCATGTCATACCGACAGAAAAGGAAAATGCACTCCTTTCCCTAGGCCAGAGCCTCTTTCCCCTGTGACAAAGCTTTAACAAATAGGAGGCTCTCTTCAGAAAAAGATCATAGACTTATGATAGGCTGTATTTTATATTTGTCCATGAGTTGACACACATATCATCACTTAATGACACTTGTTTTCAGGAACTGCAAATAATTCCTCCATTAGAAGTAAGTTCGTTTTCCACTGAAATAAAATCAGATTTCTGGAAAATCCTCAACTTTCCATCTGCAATTTGTTCGAGTGTTTAATATTGAAAATATCGGGATACGTTCAATTGGATTTCTGAAAACTGTTTGTCTTATCCGATTCTCTTTGTAGAATGAGAATCAGAGAGTTCTCTGATATTTTTCTGCATCACGTCTCTATGTCTCTAAACATATCCGCAGCCCGACACCCTCCCTCTCTTTTGTTGTGTTAGAGTCCGTGCCCTATCACTGCTTAAACTTTCTTTGCATGACTGCCGGCTTGAAGCTTCGGTTCAACATTTCGTGTCTCGTGTCGTTTCACACGTACCTTTGCGAAGAAGGTTCTCAAAGTTTAAATAGCGTGGGAATGGCTCGCGCGAAAGAAAAGCATTTCGTTTTGCCTGATCAGCGAAGAGAAACCAAAAGGGACGAACGGCCCTATGTGAGATCAATCGATCGATTGATTGGGTTGGAGACACTCCTTTCTCACCGGGGCTTAGGACCGGTGATGGCGTTGTTTCTCCAAGAATTCTTATCTCTCAACAAAATTCCTCCTGAAACTGCCATTGATCTTTTTGGAAAAGTAGATGATCCATACGAACCACTTGAGAATCTTAATTTTATTACATTCATCCAGATCAACAAAAAAATCTCTTATCGGTTTCTGTATCCAATCCTTGTGTAAAACTCAAGAAGCTAAGCTCTACGGTTAACGAGCTTTTGGTACAAGATGTGTATCTTTTGAAATTTGAAGCCCCTCTTATCACACCTGTAGAAATTCTTTGTGCCACCAAGTTTATCTTTAGTCGACTTTAGACAGTGTCTGCAAGAGCTTAAAGTTTCAACAGCGTCTTTTTATGAGAGATCAACATGAGAATTAACCCAACAATTCTTTTTCTCAAATTCATGAGAAAGCAGAGTGTAACATTGCTAGAGAAATCATAGAAATCATCCACTCAGAAACGTAAGAAGGTTACCTTTTAGTTGATCATCTGTTTGTTCTTCAATTCACCAACTCTCGGGTGGTTGGAAGTTATACAGCATCTGGGTTCTTGGTTTTGTTTCAATCAGGCAACTTCTACTAGTTTTGCATCGGCTTTTGATAGATAGGGTGATCAAAAGATTGCAATAGCTATCATTATGTACGATATTCAACAGATGAAAAGTATCATTTGTTGGTGTGTATGATCTATTTTCTAGTTTCATAACTTTATTTGTCCCTTACTCTATTTGTAGTGATCCAAAAATTCTAAAAATTGACTTCTTATAAAGCTTTCCAATAGCTTTCCAACTTGACCAATTTCATAAAAATCCAAAGTCGACGTGTTGAGATATAGGCATTTCTTTAAGACTGTATTTTTGTCACATGATCTATCCCGAGTTCAAGACTGGGAACAATTTTGTTTCAAAGCCTATGTAGAGGCTTGAAACTTAATTCAAAACTACACGAACACACGCCCATCCTACCTCTAACTTCCGCATGGGTTGGATTATGAATCTATGAGTGATCAGCACAACTTGAGGCCTAAAGCGAAATATTTATATCCAAGGCCTAAAAGTACAAGAGTCTCATAATTTGGGGCCTACAACATTGAGTATTACAAGTGGGACAAAAAAAAATCAATGACTATAAGTACATGTATTGTGAGTGTCTAAAATATTTTGGGGCCTATGAAAATGATACTATAATGAGTTTAAAATTTGGGGGCCTATGGTGGGTGCCTTGATGAGTAGGTTTAATCATTAAGGGATGCAACCTTCACGAACCCCTATCACATATGCACATTTCGATCACCATAACTACATCATTTCTCTCGAAGGCACTGAGAGCGTTAGCCCAACGGCAGGGCGCTCTAGTACCATTGCTGGTGGTGGAGACTTCGACTCCCATAAGGTGTGTGTTAGGCTTTGGCCTCCTCTTGTGAACCCAATAGAAATGCTTTAGGGAATGTTATAATTAGGGTTTTACCCATTAGCTCGTGTTGGTCAGTTTGAGCAAATCCTCCCAAAAGCTCCATAAGCGGTAGCTTATTCCACAGGGTGCCATTAGCTTGAACATCGCCCGGTCACGAGCTTACCACAAGATTTGGATCCGGTCAGGATCCGAACTAAACTTGGACACTTGAATGTGACCGTATTTTACCAACTTATGACCTTGCTAACCAAACTAAATATTGTGTGTATGCATACAAATAAAAGAGTTGCAAAAAATTCCAACCCTAAGTCCATTTAATGGGTGGCAATTTTAGACTCAATCATACCCCGACATGAAAAATTCGGACCGGGTAAGGATTCCAGCGCCTTGGATCAGTCCAGGGTTGACACGGGAAGTCCTTCCAAAAAGTCGGTGTAAGTTCAGGTAGACCCCGACCAAGCCAGAATCTGACCCGAAATTATTCTAAAATATTTTACTATGTTGAGACTTATTTTATAACAATGATATTTGTGATATTCACAATGTCCTGAAGCATTAATGTTTATCGTGCGAAACCTGACCATTAATGCTTAGTGTACTCTCACTATATGTGTGCCTTATAACTACAGGGTCAAGGAAACCATATAAAAGAGAAGTGAGACCATGTGAGACTGTTTGATTACAGGCCTGGGCCAAGCGTAATCAAATGGGGCCGCATGGAGTGATAACAAATGACCATCTTGTCTTCTGGAACTAAATTAAAAGTTCATACACAAAATTTCCAATAAGAATTCAAGTTTCACCCCCCCAAAAACTGGAATTCAAAAGTCAAGCACAACGATCCAGTTCATGCGTCGACTCTTGGAGTAAAAGGTCAAGAGTTCAATACCCACGATGTGCATCTGGCTTGGCTTCCCCATTGTGAAAAGAAAAGTAAGAATTCAAAAGCCCATCCACTTTCTGTGGCATACACTCGGTTGGAGACGCCCACTTAGAAAAGGGGTTTTAAGCATTTGAAAGTGAGCATTAAGATCTAACCGTTCATTTTGATGATGGAGGGATTCTCTTTTCTCTACATCGTGGATTTTCTCATTTTGGATAAACAATTTTAAAACAAAAAAACAATCGTTCATCACCAAGATAAAGGGTGTAGATCTACCAAAACACATTCTGAATGTGATCCGAAGTATCACTTCGAATATTCACTTCAAACTAAACCTAGAAGGCGGGAAGGAATCAACTTTTTCCAACCAACAGAGAAAAAAAGAGGAGAGAGAGAGAGTGTGTGTGTCGTCAGTGGAGAAAAAGGAGGTCACTGTTAACCGCTGACGTTGAGTGCGTGTTTCTCTACCTCTCTTCGACTTTTGGTGGTTTCTCTTCTCCTTCGCCTCCCGCCCGCCTCCATAAGCTGGGGGCAGAGGGAACGCTATGAGTGGCGTCAGGCAGAGGTTCTCCAACCAACCATCCGCCGTCGGAGGTGGCGTAGGTCGTCCGCTGAGAGCAACCCCTGACGACGACGATGTGCCGTACAACATCATCCCCATACACAACCTCCTCGCTGACCACCCTTCCCTCCGATCCCCCGAAGTCCGCGCTGCGGTCGCCGCGCTTCGTACCGTCGGCGAACTCCGGCACCCACCGTTCGTCCAATGGAGGGAATCCATGGACAATCTTCCACCACATGGCCATGGAGCTCAACAGAATCTTAGAAGATTACATCGATGAGAACACTGGTCAGCCCGTGATGCCTTCGATTTCCGGTGAGAACGATTTCCTGAACTCCGTGGTGAAACCTATCTATGAAACGATTAAGCGGAGGTTGATAGCAGTAGGAATGGAACTGCTCCTCATAGTGCTTGGCGAAACTATGATGATATAAACGAGTATTTTTGGAGTAGGAGGTGTTTCGATAAGCTCAAGTGGCCTATTGATGTTGGGAGCAACTTTTTCGTGACGGGTAGTGGGGGGAAGCATGTGGGTAAGACTGGGTTTGTGGAGCAGAGGTCGTTTTGGAACCTGTTTCGGAGTTTCGATAGGCTTTGGGTGATGCTGATTTTGTTTCTTCAAGCTGCTATCATTGTTGCTTGGGAGGGAAGACTTATCCTTGGCAGGCTTTGCGTGAAAGGACAGTGCAGGTTAGGGTTTTGACCATTTTCTTCACTTGGAGTGGCCTGAGGTTTGTGCAATCTTTGCTTGATGTAGGGATGCAGTACAGGTTGGTTTCGAGGGAGACGATGTGGCTCGGAGTGAGGATGGTGCTGAAAAGTATCGTTGCCGCGACCTGGATTGTTGTGTTTGGTGTGTTTTATGGGAGGATATGGTCGCAGAGGAACCATGATAGGCGGTGGTCGCCGGCAGCAAATAGGCGGGTGGTGAATTTTCTCGAGGCTGTGTTTGTTTTCATCATTCCGGAGCTTCTAGCTTTAGCCCTTTTTATAATTCCCTGGATTAGGAATTTTGTTGAGAATACAATTGGAGGATTTTTTACATGTTGTCGTGGTGGTTTCAGAGCAGAACTTTTGTTGGTCGTGGTTTGAGAGAAGGTATTGTGGACAACATTAAGTATACATTGTTCTGGGTTGTGGTGCTGGCCACAAAATTTTGTTTCAGTTACTTTTTACAGGTCAAACCCATGATTGCTCCAACAAAGGCAGTGCTGGACCTTAAGGATGTTAATTATGAATGGCATGAGTTTTTTCATAACAGCAACCGATTTGCTGTTGGGTTACTCTCTGGCTTCCGGTTGTTTTGATTTATCTGATGGATATACAGATTTGGTATTCGATATATTCATCTTTTGTTGGGGCGGCAGTGGGGTTGTTTTGCACACTTGGGTGAGATTCGAAATATGCAGCAGCTGAAATTGAGGTTCCAGTTTTTGCTAGTGCAATTCAGTTTAATCTCATGCCAGAAGAGCAATTGTTGAATGCAAGAGGAACGTTGAAGAGCAAGTTTAAGGATGCCATCCACAGGTTGAAGCTCAGGTATGGGCTTGGTCGTCCCTATAAGAAGCTTGAGTCTAACCAGGTTGAGGCCAACAAGTTTGCTTTGATTTGGAACGAGATAATTATATGTCTTTCAGAGAGGAGGATATCATCTCTGACAGAGAGGTTGAGCTGCTGGAGCTGCCACAGAACTCTTGGAATGTCAGGGTTATCCGCTGGCCATGTTTTCTTCTCTGCAACGAGTTACTGCTGGCACTCAGCCAGGCCAAAGAACTAGTTGATGAGACTGATAAGAAGCTTTGTAAAAGATTTGCAAGAATGAGTACAGACGCTGTGCTATCATTGAAGCATATGATAGTGTCAAACACTTGCTTCTTGAGATTATCAAACCCAATAGTGAAGAGCATTCTATTGTGACAGTTCTGTTTCAAGAAATTGATCACTCTCTTGAGATTGAGAAATTCACTAAAACATTCAAAATGACTGCACTGCCTCAGCTCCACAGCAAGTTGATAAAACTTGTTGAGTTATTAAACAAGCCCAAGAAAGATCCAAACCAAGTGGTGAATACCCTTCAGGCCCTTTATGAGATTGCTACACGAGATTTTTTCAAGGAAGAAAGGAAGAATGATCAGCTAATGGAGGATGGTTTGGCTCTACGTAATCCTGCTTCGGGCCTACTTTTTGAGAATGCCATTCAGTTGCCTGACACCAACAATGACAACTTCTATCGGCAGGTTCGGCGCTTGCACACAATTCTTACCTCCAGGGATTCAATGCAAAACATCCCAATAAATCTAGAAGCTAGACGGAGGATTGCTTTCTTCAGTAACTCACTTTTTATGAACATGCCCCATGCTCCCAAGTTGAGAAAATGATGGCTTTCAGTGTTCTAACACCTTACTATAGTGAAGAAGTATTATTTAGCAAGGAACAGCTCAGAACTGAGAATGAAGATGGGGTTTCAATCCTGTACTATTTGCAGACTATATATGATGATGAGTGGAAGAATTTTATGGAGAGGATGCATCGGGACGGGATGGTGAAAGACAGCGATATTTGGACTGATAAACTAAGAGATTTGAGGCTCTGGGCTTCCTACAGAGGCCAGACACTATCGCGGACAGTTAGAGGAATGATGTACTACTATCGGGCCCTCAAGATGTTGGCTTTTCTGGATTCTGCGTCAGAAATGGATATTCGAGAAGGCTCACATGAACTTGTTTCAATGAGGCAAGATAGTTTAGATGGTTTCAACTCTGAAAAATCACCTTCCTCTAGGAGTTTAAGTAGAGCAAGCAGTTCAGTAAGTTTGTTATTCAAAGGCCATGAGTATGGGACTGCTTTAATGAAATTCACATATGTGGTTGCTTGCCAGATATATGGAACTCAGAAGGCAAGAAAGGATCCTCATGCTGATGAAATTTTGTATCTAATGAAAAACAATGAAGCCCTTCGAGTTGCCTATGTTGATGAGAGAGCCACTGGAAGGGATGAGAAGGAGTATTACTCTGTTCTTGTTAAATATGACCAACAATTGCAGAAGGAGGTGGAAATTTACCGTGTAAAGTTGCCAGGTCCTTTGAAGCTTGGAGAAGGAAAGCCAGAAAATCAAAATCATGCCATCATCTTCACTCGTGGTGATGCAGTTCAGACTATAGATATGAACCAGGACAACTACTTTGAGGAGGCACTTAAAATGCGAAATCTCTTGGAAGAATACAGGCATTACTATGGTATCCGGAAACCTACTATTTTGGGAGTTAGGGAACATGTTTTTACTGGTTCTGTTTTCTCTCTTGCTTGGTTCATGTCAGCTCAGGAAATGAGCTTTGTCACCTTAGGACAGAGGGTTTTGGCAAATCCTTTGAAAGTTAGAATGCATTATGGTCATCCAGATGTGTTTGACCGGTTTTGGTTTTTAACTCGAGGTGGTGTCAGTAAAGCTTCCAGAGTGATCAACATAAGTGAGGACATTTTTGCTGGCTTTAATTGTACTCTTCGTGGAGGTAATGTCACGCACCATGAATACATTCAGGTTGGAAAGGGAAGGGATGTTGGGTTGAATCAAGTATCAATGTTTGAAGCAAAGGTTGCCAGTGGAAATGGGGAGCAAGTCCTAAGCAGAGATGTGTACAGGTTGGGTCATAGGCTGGATTTTTTCCGGATGCTGTCATTCTTCTACACTACTGTGGGGTTCTTCTTCAACACAATGGTGGTGGTTCTGACTGTGTATGCATTTTTATGGGGTCGACTTTATCTTGCCCTTAGTGGTGTTGAGTCTGCGATGCAAAGCAACAGCAATAACAATAAAGCACTTGGTACTATCTTGAATCAACAGTTCATCATCCAACTTGGACTTTTCACTGCACTTCCAATGATTGTAGAGAATTCCCTTGAGCATGGGTTCTGGTATCTTGGATCATGGCGCCTTTCATCTTCAATCCTTCGGGCTTTGATTGGTTGAAAACTGTCTATGACTTTGATGATTTCATGAACTGGATATGGTTTACTGGTGGGGTGAATGTGAAAGCAGAACAAAGCTGGGAAAAATGGTGGTATGAAGAACAAGAGCATCTCAAGAATACTGGTCTGTGGGGAAAAACACTTGAGATACTGTTAGATTTGCGCTACTTTATATTCCAATATGGGATTGTCTATCAGCTTGGAATCGTCAAAAACAACACGGGCATCTCTGTATACCTGATCTCCTGGGTTTATGTGATAGTGGTTCTGGCGGTTTATATAGCTATCTCCTGGGCCAGAGACAGGTATTCAGTAAAAGAGCATATTTACTACAGAGCTATACAATCGTTTGTTATTGTGGTGATGATTTTGATTCTCATTGTATTCTTAAAGTTTACTTCCTTCAAGTTTGTTGATGCACTTACAAGTTTGTTGGCATTTATCCCTACTGGCTGGGGCTTGATATCAATAGCCCTGGTCCTTAGACCTTTGCTGGAGCAAACCGTTGTTTGGAATACAATCGTTGCGTTGGCTCGCCTATATGATATTCTTTTCGGTATGATAGTCATGGCTCCTACAGCCCTGTTATCTTGGTTGCCTGGCTTCCAGTCAATGCAAACAAGGATCTTGTTCAATGAAGCATTCAGCAGGGGTCTCCAAATTAGTCGCATTGTGACTGGAACAAAATCTAACGTTGACTGGTAGATGTGAGGTGAGTCTGTAATCCTGGGTTGGGATTTGCACAGTTTCTGTGAATTCGATCATGGCTATCGATCCTTTAGCAATCGTTTCTGTTTGAGTTGATACATAATATTTAAACATGGTGAAATGATCATATAGCCATGCCTGGTAACTAATCAGTTGTTGGTATCTGGCCTTGACTCTTTTATGTAGTTCAATTGGCTGATTTCCTATGCTTTCTTCATTGCATGTATGGCTGCGAATAAGTTTCTGCATTATTGGCAACTTCACTATCTGCCTATTTCCTATGCTTTCTCACTACATGGATCGCTGCATACCTTAGACGTATCCTCACACCCAATAATTTTGAAATTTGCTGTATCCCACACCCACACCCGTACCCGCACCCGCACCCATGTAACATAGAAAAGAACATCTTAGTTGTCGGTGCAATCACGGGTATGCAGTTTTAGACTTGAGGATTGTTGTAACTAGATACTTAGTCATGGCTGAGGCAAGCAAGATTTAGTTGCACAGAATTACAAAAATGAGAGGGTAAATAAAGCACATTCTGTGACGAGGACAGTAGTGCATGATAAAACTTAAAGGAGAGCAGCCGTCAAGTCAATAATGGTGGTGGCCTTCCATCATCGGGATATGCAAGTTGAATAATCTTTGTTGATTGGGTGGATAAGGTCCTCTACCATCTTTTACCGTTTCAGGTAGCTAGTAAAAACTAGGAAAGAGGAAATAAGATGGTGGAAGATTTTTTTCTTTACCTCTATGCACAGTAGGAGGCAGAACAAAATGATCAAAAGAATGAAAAATGATGTAGAGTATGATTACTTGTTAGTCTGTTCCATGTCATTGTTTTCTGAATAAGTAAAACCATGAGGAAATTGTTCCATTGTTGAAGTTGTGGGTAATGAGAACAACAATTATAAAGAGCATGCCTACAGCGTTTGAAAGTGCAATTAGACATAACGATTTATGTGTTAATCTTTAGGTTTGGGTGTGTGTGCGCGTACGTATGTGGTCTTTCTCCTAGTCCTAATGCTTGATTATAATTGTTATGGTAAAATTTCAGGGTTTGATGTGGAATTTTGTGGTGGGGCTTTGAAAGGCAATTAGCGGTGGATGATTTATCTGTTTATCAATGTACATGATGGATGATTAACACTCACTTCCGACTTCTTCATTTTCAGTCCTCTGTAATTAATTTGTTCTTGATACTCATTGTATCATTTGCTCGTTGTATTTATTCTGGAAGTAGAGTAATCTAGTTTTTGAACGAGTTCTAGATCTGTTAGTGCTCTTCTAATGTTGTTCCTTTTCCATTTACTCTGTAATTAATGTGTTCAATGCTCATTCTATTCTTGGTCTTTCTGCTTGTTGCAGCATATTTTATTCTCTCTCTCTCTCTCTCACACACACACACAGCAAAAAAAACTGTATCATGGTTTGTTCTGTTTGAGTTTGCCCATAACATGCATGTTGAAACTCAGGTAGGTTGATCCCCACTTGCTTAAACTAGTGATGATTGATATCCGCTGCTTCTTCTTAAAGTGTCCCCGGACACTTTTTGAAACGGACGATAGATATACCTAGTTGTGCAAGCTTCTGTATCTGTCGACATGCATGCTTGCTTTTTCAAGCTATATCATTAGCAATTCAGCTGAGCAGTTTGGCTTCCTAAATACCCTTAGATTGGTTGTATGTGTCTCTTTTTCTTTCAAAGATCAACTTGGATTCTGCTCTGTGAGTGACAAAAAACTTGAAAGAAGGCACGCCTTCCCTTCCTGTTGTAGCTTCAGCAGCTCGCTCTCTATCTCAACGGCCTGGCTCCTGTTCTGTAAAGACACGGCCAGAAAATCAGTTAACGGGCAGAATTTTTCTTTGACATTGTTTGATTATTTCCCAATAGGTTCCCAATTTGAAAGGTCCGGTTATTAGCTGCAAAAGTCCATCTGTGGCAATTTACTGTGACCCCACTTTCTCCAGCAACATTTGAGTTGGGTGGAACATATTTTGGAAAATGTTGAGATGGGTTGATCACTCTATTCCCGTTCAATACTCTCGACTATGGTGACTATACCCTAATACAACTGCACTTAGCAACCGTACTCTTCCCTTGATCATACAGATGGGACTTGGTCATCTTGCATTCCGGCTGCATAATATGTGGTCTCTTTATTTTTATTCATATTGAAGTATGAAGGTATTTCAGATAAGTAATTCCTATGCATTCGAATATTTTTCAGTGAGGGCTAAGTAAATTTTTTCATTTGAACCTGTGCATGGAAAATGATCAAATGCTTCTTGATCTTCTAATTGTTTATGGTTGGTTACTGGCTACAGGTGGATCCTCTATCAGATGTGCATGTCCCGAGTATTGAACTCTTGACCTTCATTGTTTTTTTCAATAGACCTATTTAGGAGATCGATGGGTCCTGCTAATTCTCAGTAATTTTTTTAGTCTTTAGAAGCCTTTCTTGGACTTACTTTCGTCAAATCTACAGCGTTTAATCATTCTCAACATTAGGTGGCTATCTACATCTTGAGCACCTTTACATGCTTTCTTTCATAATTTAAAGTAGAAAGAACAAGACCATGTTTAGTCATTTTCTCTTTACAAATTTTATACCTTCGCTGACCCGTTTTCTACTGCATATAGACCTAATCGTGTTTCTATTGGAGCTCCATTTGACTTGTCTTTGCAAAAGTTTAACAACCTTAAGGGGGTCTTCTCACTTTTTTTATCTTCTATAGAAAAATGAGATATGTCCACCAAGTTTCCTGTGCACTTGATGTAAACTGTCACCTTTTGGTCGCTTGAGTCGCCCTTCAGTGCCCTCTGCCATCTTCCTCTACTTCAGTTCTTCCCGACACCAGCAACGATTATAACAGTGGTTGCCTCCATCACCACTAGCACTTCAGCACTTCAAATGTGTCTCTATGCAGAGAGAGAGAGAGAGAGAGGTGAGGGCGGTGGTGATGTCATGAAATGAGTGGAGGGCAAAGGAAGGTGGTTGGCCTAACTGTATGTGGCAGGTGAAAACCAAAAGTACCTCTTAAAACAAAATACTAAGGTTGTGAAGTTTCTAAATATTAAGATTAAAGATTAAATAATACATAGTCAATATTCACTTGATGTGGCAGGTGAACTGACATTTAATACGTCACATGAGACCTAACTGTATGTAAACCTGGTAACTATAGCTGATTTTAATGTCATTAGGTAACTGACTGTTTTCTAATTAACGGTGAAAACCAAAAGTACCTCTTAAAACAAAATACTAAAGTGCATATCACGCATGCAATAGGACTTTTGCGAAGTTTTTCCAAAAATTATTGTGAAGTTTCTTCTACCAAGTTTTTTTCTTTGATAATTCCTAAGTTAACAATAGATGACAAACCAATATTATACTTAAACCTATGGTGCAATCCAACCAAGGAAAAAGGGATTGTTATCAATATTTGGATTGACGAGCTAAGGTTTGATAATGGCAATTTGATACATCGCTTTCCAAAACCCAGTAAAAATATTCCCTCATGTGGAAACCAATTTTTACAACTAGCTACATTGTTCCTTAATCAGTAACCAACTGTAGGTTTCAGAGCTTTTTGTTTCGGAGGTATGAGGTGCTCTATAGATCAGTGGCGGATCTAGATTAAGGTGAGGTGGGGTGACCACCCACCTGAAATTTAGAAAACCAATGAATAAGAAATGATAGGATTCATGACCATCATACATAATTCACCTCACGTCAAATGGTCGAATAGGCAGTTCATCCCACCCCCACAAAAAATTATCCGCCAGTCATAGACTCCAGTCACATTATTAAAATCTAGATTATTTTGAATTAGTATTGGATTATTTGTAAGTCTAATCCAAATAAATTAAAAGACTTTGGGTCAAGTGGTTTAAAGGGTCGGATACAGGTTGGGTACTTCTTGTCCTGTACCCAATTAAAGATATTGGGTTCCCTTCGAAGGGTAACCCGGCTTCGTATTGTGCGGATTGGGTCGGGTCAATATCACCATCCATAAGCGCCCCTTTGTCCAAGGATTGTTGTGGTTCCGGCGGCATCCGAATGCAGAGCTCACCTGAATTGGGCACCGTTTAATTTTTCACTATCTTACATCAATCAAAAAAAGAAAATCACTATGTTAGCGAATCGTTTTTGTATGCAAGGGGGTGTCTGAGAGCGACACGGTTACCAGCGTTTGGGTTTTGCTCGCCGAATGGCTTCGGCGGGAGTGATGGAGGTCGGCTTTTCTTCAAAGAAGAAGGAGCGTGATAGCACCGTTCCTCCCCATTGACCGTTTGAAGCTTTGCCTTTCCCGTTCCCGCGCTGCGGCGGCTTCGTTGCGGACAACGACGAGAAGGACTCGTTGCATTCGACCCTGACTCTGCATTCACGGTGGGCGAATGGCGACTGGCACCGAAGGAGAGGTATTGAAGGAAAAGGAAAAAATGAGAGGAGATATAGAGATTGGGGAAGAAGAGTGGAGAGATTTCGGGATGATTTCTTCATGGTAGACGCGGATACCAGCTATGGTGTTGGAGTCGACGGAGGGGTTGAAGAGTTTGGCGTCAGAAGTGGGAGCACCCATGACGTTCGGCGGAGTTGGAGGAAAAATTCGGGTAACCAACAAAACATCCTCTGTGTGTGTGTTGTGTAATTGTGTTCGTTGCTGTTTTCGAAGTAATTGGTAGCGACAGAAATATGCTTGCTTGTTTTTTCAGACTGGTCCATAGCAATGGAGGTATGTGAAGACTGTCTGTGTGTTTGTAAAAGACGGTGTAATTTACGTTCAATTTATTTTTGGAATAATCTGTAGAGATGGAGATATGTAAAGAACTTGTCGATGTGTCCGTTTTTGTTTTTGAACTAGTGACCAAAATTTTGAGATATATGAAGAATGTGTGTGTATTGTAAAGGCCCACTTTGATCTGCTTGTCCAGATGGGTATGCGCATAAGTTCATTACTGATATACATGAAATGTAGGGGGAAAAAGGTACGGTGAAGTCCCGTGAACTCTTGGCCAGATGGGCTTGTCAGATGATCTATATATCTTCGGACTATGAAGTGCACAACAAAGGCTGGTTTGATACGCGGTACTGAAGAAGTTTGGACCTGTTAATCTATGCTCTTGTTTGTAGCGACGTGGTTTCTTTTGTGAAATTTTGGGGGATCTGGATCGCCCTCATGTAAAGTATTCTGAAGTCGTGCATTGCTGTGTAATGACGCAAATTACTGGAACAAGATATGTTGTCCTGTGGGACTGGAAGAGGTGCCTTCCGTACGTTCTAATGGATTTTTAACTTGGTAGACAAGGGATAGTGTGATCTTAAATAGGTTGATATTTGTTTAGCTGTAGTAATTATCGTGCCTCTGATTTCAAAACTTTGACTGATGCGGTCCATAGTTTCTTGAGGTTCTTGGAAGCTTTATTCATTTTTCTTTTTGGAGAGATTCTTGGAAATTTTATTCATGGCATCTTAAAGGCTGAAGAGGAGACAAAGCACAGATCTGTGTACGAGGCTCTTGTTGACTCTGAGAAGAAGCTGCAATTCTTTGCTGCTCGTCAAATAGCATGCCGCATACTTGGGAGCAGGGGATATCTTTGCCGAATGGTATCTCTTCATCGGAAAATTTGAAATGTAGAAATTGTTCATATTTTGTTCTTATTCCTTCTGTTCCCCTCTGTTTCACTCAGAAGAGAAATGCCAGTACACGTAATTTCTACTCAGAACGGCCTTTTAGGGCATACCTGGTTCACCTGTGAATGTGACTTGGAATCTCAACTTTTTAAGAATGCAAGTCAAATTGTAATCTTATTTCTGTTTCACCTTTGAATTTGATTCGGATTCTCAACTTTTGATAATGCAAGTCAAATTCTAAACATTGGGCAGCAAAAGCAAATGTGACAAATGAGCTCGGCCCTTTATGAAATGAACTGTACCTGCAGAAAAATGCATTTTCTCTCCTCCGAAACGAGATGATTGAATCTTGTGTAAATCCCTTCCATATGTAAACCAAGCCCTTAGATAGTGAATTTTTTCCGCTTGTGGCACCGATAAAGACAATTTACTACTAAACTATACTGCCCAAGTTGCAGTTACATGTGTTCTTGCTTCCAGGCATGTTGGAAATGTTCCCTTTGATCCTTAGAAATATCTAAAGCGTGATAAATTGGGATATACTGGTAATATATAATTTAACTCTACAGATTTAGGCTATTTGTATGTGTAGAAGAATGAGAACTTATCTGATTTTAGCAACTTTACTCCTAAGTTTATTGATATTGTATCATAATTGTAATGAAGTTGATGCTTCAATGTAGCAACGGAAGATAAGTGATTATCACTCAAAAATGTCAATCACAAAGCCTTAGAAAAAGGCTATAAAGCATATGCAACAAAGGCACAACAAAGCGAAAAATAATATTATTTAGCCACAAAAGGGTTAATTCAATATGTACACAAGTGTTATATAAGAGAGAACGAGAGCTAATGAGGTGAGTTATAGAGAGGGGAGTAAGAGAAGGATGCTCTAAAAGGGGACCAGCCATCCCCCAAAGGCTAGTAGCCGTTGTGGCTGGCCCAGTGTTATCCGATACGTATCATATCATATCATACGATACGGCGATACGCCCAAAAAAAAAATTAATTTTTTTTTACATGTTTTTGGCCTCTCTTCACTTCTTTCTAAGGCATCCTCCGATATGCTTGTTTGGGATTGTAAGTTGTGTATGGAACATGTAAATTCGGGTTTATAATTTCATTTATTGAATAAGAATAATTTATGAACAAAAAAAATTTGTGATAAAATCATTTCCCTTTCTATTGCCAACTTTTAGGTATATTTCTACTACCAGTTTCTAATTTCATGAAATCGCAAACAATGAATAACAATTTGGTTGTCTCGATTCATTGAGTAGGCATTTCACGACTTCACTATTTTAGGGTTCACCTTACATGACTTCCATTGAGTTGAACATGATCAACGTGTGTGAGGCTTAACTCAGTCTGTGAAGTGAGAAATGGAGCTCAAGTATTAGTTAAAAAGCTAGTCTCCAGTAAGAGAAAAAGGGGATATCATCAAGTAACAATATCACATCACTGAGGTGTCATAGACTCAATAATCAAAGAAATGGAGCTCATCGTTTTGCTCATATATGAAAATTAGCAAATATGACAACTACATGTACAAAGATAGCAATTTGTTAATTTTGAAGATGCACTCCTAACCGAAGAAGACATTGCATGGATTAATTTGAAAGGAGTGCAACAACATCATGAAGGAGATGAAGATTTTAATTTTGAAGTAGAAGGTGATGAGAAACTTTGAATCTTCATGAAGGAGAAGATGAAGATTATTTAGTTAATGATCCTTATACAACTTTACAATATGTAAAATGTAAATGTATTTCATTTTTTGCTTCAAAATATGTAAATTTGGATGCAATTGTTCAATATTGAATGCTCAATATGTACTAAACTTTGCATTATATGAATTCAAAGCAATTCCCAGATTTTTTCTGATTTTTTTGGATTTTTACTAATTTTTTCTGATTTTTTAATTTTTTTAATATTTTTAATATTAAAGTACGATACGATACGCCCGTATCGTGGAGCCCAGCGATATGCGATATGATAAACGTCAAACAACACTGGGCTGGCTCCTTTGGGGTTGGCCCTTGTGGTCACATAGGTCGTGGCCCTTGTACCAGGACACGAATGACCTTGGTTTACATAAATAAAATAAAATTACATAAAAAGGGAAAATACATTATTTTAACAAGAATGTGTCTGAATGTGTTCCAAGTTATTACATGCAAATCTTATGGAATGAACAACTCATGAATTCGGTACTTGGTCAGTTGGAGCAGCCACTGGCAACCACTTTAATATAACCTCGTTAATAGAACTTCTATCATTTATCAAAGTGTGCCTTAATATATTCTAACTCAAATATTATGGTTCACTTAACATTTGTTTTGAAAATGAACAATTATGAATTTGTTTTCCAAATTTGTGGAGTGCATGACAACTTCATCATTTGAAATTTGAATAGTTACATTACTTTAACCTATAAAGTTTGAATTTGTGGCTAAAACCTTTGCTAATATGGCATCAATTCTAAAGATTATATATGGAGCTATTTTCAAGAAGGCACAACACTCCAGACTAGTGAGTTGACCAAAAAAACCTTCAATTGCACTTTCAAAAATAAAGTTACGATAACTTAGAATTTTGGTTTTGGTTCCTTTGTTGCATATGATATGTTTGATGAACAAACGGTATCCAATATCCATAGACTTCTAATTTTTTCGAACATTTTGACATTTTTTCTTGTAACAAAAATCTTGAGATTTCATTGAAACAAATATGAAGAAACTCTTGTTTTATTTCGAGAACGTGTTTTCCGTTTTGTACCGTATGGGGTCTCCACAGGGAATTATCTCCAGGTTTTACATGGGTTTTGGGAGCGAGCTCACTGGTTGACTTCATAAAGCGCTCACTTGTCGATTTTGTCAGTGAGCTTAGCGGGTGATTACCTCTATGAGTAGTTACTTTTCTTATCTCTGGCAGAGGTATGAAGCTCTGATTTTATGGTTGGTGGAAATGATAACAGATTCTGCCATGCTGTCAATTGGGGAAAGATGAAAGTGCTGACCTCCATATTGCACACTTGCTACCATTTAATGGAACAATTTGACGAGGTAAAGTTGAAAAATGTTCCAAGAGAAGAAAAATCAAGATGAGATGGCAGTCGTAGCAACAGCAGTCAAGATACGTCTGGATCTAGGTGAACCGTGAGGGTTCAGAGAATAATTCTAGTCCCGTGTTAGATAGTAGGACTGTAGAACCATAAAAGCTTGTCTTCCCCTGAATTCTTATGTTCCCATCTTATCTATATAAAGACATACTAATGCATCTTGTAATGTGGTCAAGTTATTCATATTGACACTGTGACTTTCATCCTTGATGTTCTTTCTTTGTTGGAGGAAACTTTTGGCATTTTTATTCCTCTGTTTTGGATGCCTTTTTGTCTCTTGCTGTAGCCTGTAGTTAACCAGTTATCATACTGAATAAAGGCTTTGAAACTTTCCTAGTAAACAAGTGGCTCATGTAGCACATTGTTGTTGTTACGTAATTCAGTGTTAAGTAACAAACTAATTGGTTGATTGTCTGTTGAACTTATTATTTTCTTTTGGCAGTGTTGGCTTCCTCTTCACGAAGATTGTATGTGCTCAAAACTTCTTCCCTGCTCCTTATGGCATCATTTGCGGTTTTGGTTGTATATGCATCCAAAGGTTTGTAATAGTTCTAGTTTGGACATCAATCAAACTAATTTCTCTTCATTTACAGTAGATCTAGATCATGTACTCTACTTTCTTATTTGTTCATTTCATGTTGCTTTGTCCATTTTCCACTTTCCGGTGTGAGATGATGTTTAACCTTCTAGGTGTGCTCATAGTCTGGTGCCATTCGTTTCAAGGCTGAACCTTTAACTGAACAAGCAAATAGGTTCCGAATTTTTTGAGAACCAAACCCAACCATTGGTTCTGGTTTGGTTCATTTCCGAGCCATAGTTCCTTACATTTTAATATCTTAATATGATGATTATATTGTCTAATAGAGTACAAACAACAACAACAACAACAACTAAGCCTTTTCCCATACTAGACGGGGTCGGCTTCATGGATTCTTTGTTTCCACAGATCCCTATCGTGTGTCATGTTAGCAGTTAACTCACAATAAGCTAGATCATTCTTTATTGTTTCTTTACAACACGTTTGTGGTTGTCCTCTACCTCTTTTAATACTTTCCAAATATAGTTTTTCTAAGATTCTTCTTCTTTTGATCTTCTTTCTATATGTCCAAACCATCTTAAACGATATTCTCTCATTTTATCCTCTATTGGTGTCACTCCTAATTTGTTTCTAATAACCTCATTATGTATACGGTCTTTTCTTGTATGTCACTCATCCATCTCAACATCTTCATTTCTGTCACACACATCTTTTGTACATGTTGATAATTAACTGCCCAACACTCACAACCATAAAACATGGCAGGCCTAATTGCTGCTCTATAATATTTACCTTTTAACTTTAATGGTATCTTCTTATCACAAAGAATACTTGATGCTCCTCTACATTTTAACCAACCAGCATTAATTTCATGCGTAACATCTCCATCAGTTCTTCCATCACTCTGAAAAATTAACCCTAGGTACTTAAAATTTTCCTTTTGGGGGATGCAATGTGTGCCAATTTTAATTTCTATGTCCTCTGAGGTAACCAAATGATCAAACTTACATTCCATATATTCCTTTTTTGTTCTACTAAGTCGGAGGCCTTTGCTTTCTAATGTTTCTCTCCATAGTTCCAATTTTCTATTAACTTTTTCCTTAGACTCCTCCACTAATACAATGTCATATGCAAATAACATGCACCAAGGTACTTTATCTTGAATATGTTTTGTTAACTCATCCATCACCATTATAAATAAGTATGGACTTAAAGTTGATCCTTGATGTAACCCAATATTAACTTCAAAAAAGTCTGTCGTTCCTTTATGAGTTCTCACACATGTTTTTGTACCATCATACATGTCTCGTATAAGGTTAATGTATGTCAATAAGATACCTCTTTTTTCCAAAGAACCTCCCTCGGTACCCTATCATAAGCTTTTTCTAGATCAATAAATATCATGTGAAGGCCTTTCTTTTTTGCTCTAAAATGTTTCATAAGATGTCTCAAAAGGTGAATCACTTCAATAGTAGATCTGCCTGGCATGAATCCAAATTGGTTCTCTGTTGTACTTGATACTTGTCTTAACCTACGTTCGATAATTCTTTCCCATAATTTCATAGTATGCTCATTAACTAATACCTCGATAATTCGCACAATTTTGAATGTCTCCCTTGCTCTTATATATGGGTATAAGTGTACTTGCTCTCCATTCCTCAGGCATCTTTTGGTTTTTCCATATTTCATTAAATAGTCTTGTGAGCCAAGTGATTCCAATTTCTCCTAGTATTTTCCAAACTTCTATAGGAATATTATCTGATCCTACCGATTTACCACCCTTCATATGTTCAAGAGCCTCTTTGACTTCGTTCTTTTGAATACGTCGGTAGAAATTGTGGTTTATATACTTTTCGGCTAACTCTCCTAAACTAATACTAACATCTTTATTTTCGTTAAAAAGATTATAAAAATAGTTTTTCTATCTATTTCTTATATCATCATTTGCCACTAGAATTTTTTCATCCTCGTCTTTTATGCATCAAACATAATTAAGATCTTTAGTTTTCTTATCTCTAGCCCTAGCTATCCTAAAAATATCTCTTTCACCCTCTTTTGAGTTGAGTTTTTTATATAAATCCTCCCAAATTTTAGCGTTTGCTTCACTCACGGCCTTTTTCGCTTCCTTCTTTGCTTTCTTATAAGCCTCTAAAGTTTCACTAATTTTCTTAGCATAATGTAATTTGTAACATGCCCTCTTTGCCTTGATTTTATTTTCTACTACTTCACTCCACCACCAAGCTTCTTTTTGTGCCGGTACACCTCCCTTAGATACCCCTAACACATATTTCGCCACTTTCCTAATATGTATAGCCATATTGTTCCACATATCACAGGGTGTACCAACATAATTCCAAACATCTCCTTGAAGGACTTTCTGTTTAAATATATCTTCTTTATCGCTTTTGAGGTTCCACCATTTAGTCCGAATAGCTCAATGCACTCTTTTCTTCTTTGTCCATTTTTTTATTTGTAAATCTATAACTAAAAGTCGATGTTGGATGGTTAAGCTTCCTCCTGAAATTACCTTGCAATCTTTACAACACATTCTATTTTTTTTTCTACAAATAAAGTAATCAATTTGTGTTTGTGATAAGCCACTCTTATAAGTAATTAAATGTTCATCTCGTTTTTTGAAGATTGTATTGACTATAAAGAGATCAAATGCCATAGCAAAATTTAAAATCTCCCTACCTTCCTCATTTATATCCCCAAAACCAAAGTTTTCATGAATCCTTTGATATCCTAATGCCTCTTTACCGAAATGTCCATTTTAAGTCTCCTCCTAAACAAATCATCTCCCTTTATGAAATCTTTTGAAACACCTTATCTAACTCTTCCTAAAAAGCTGTCTTTATACTATCTTTTAGTCTTACTTGGAGTGTGTAAGCACAAATTATATTCAAAACCTCTTCTCCTAACACAAATTTCAACGTCATGATTCGGTCACCATATCGTTGTATGTCTACTACACTATCCTTTAAATATTTATTTATGATAATACCAAGTCCGTTTCGAGCCTTTTCTTTACCTGAGTACCATAATTTAAAACTTGTATCCTCTATCTCCTTTGCTTTTTTTCTAACCTATTTTGTCTCTTGTAAACATAGAATATGAATATTTCTCCGGATCATAATATCTACCACCTCCATTAGCTTACCGAATAATGTTATGATATTCCAAGAACCAATACGAATCTTATTATCTAGGACTAGCTTCCTTACCCCCCGCATCCGTCCATAATCAAAACGCGGAGACCCTCTTTGAAAAATTTTCACTACATTCGAGCGACAAACTGTGTTTAAGGAGATCCTAGCTGCCTAGTTATGCCATATGGATGCGGGTGCCTAGTAAGTAACATCAGAAATTCAAAGTTTATGGAAGAGGGGTTTGGCTATGTAGACATGTGGATCTATATGTTTATGTATATATAAAGAACCCACGGTCATCAAAAAGATCAAATAACCTAAAGCCCCTTTGAGTTTTTCTCATACAGTGCTTGTGTGTGTGTGCATGAATGAGCATCAATAACTTTTTATGTGCTTATTTTATGCAACACCAGCTGCAGTGTCTCTGGCTTGTTTTCATGTCTGTTCTGTCAACTTTAAACGTTTTACATTAAGCAACATCAACTTTAATAGGATTACCTTCGACAAAACAATACTGGCAAATTGTTGTACCAAACTTTTGGAGTTGAACAAGCACGCTTGTGCCTTTTTGGCATTCATGAACATGAAGAAAGCATGTGGAAAGTCTTCCAAAACTCAGGTTGGTGTACTTGATATAAATTCTTTACAATATTTTGGTTACTAGTGCCTGATATTTTCTTGTTCCCAATCCAAATCTTTCCTTCTATTGGTTATTTCAGGATTTGTGAGTTACTTGTTCTTGTTTGAACCTTAAAAGGACCACTTAACAATTACTTTACTTTCTCCATGAAACTATATTTTGTCATCATAAAGTTGGCGCTTGCTCTGACATCCATGTTTGGTGTGCAGAATCAAGTATATTTTTCTTAGGGGTATGCATTGTAGTTTGACTCTCATGTCACAAGAGTGCGGATGTGGGCGATGGTGGGGGACACATCAATTTTGAAAATTAAATATGCAGAGGCATCATTATATGAGTATAATTTGTATTTTTTATTGTATATAATTGATAATATCTCGTAAAGAAGTTAATGATTATCAAATAAATAAGAAAATGTTAACATTTGAATCAGTCAATAGGTCAATTTATTAATCAAATAATATATATGAAGCATCTTATGAGATAGCACTGAAAACTGAAAAGTACTTAAAATAGATAATGTTGTGTTGGACAAGGGAGAAGTGCGGGTGTTGAATGTTGGAGTGTCTGGCAAGGCTATGTCACCTTAGTAGAAGTGTCTATGTGACAGTTTAATACAGAGTTACTGGAAGTTTCTACTCAGGGTGAAGCTTGCTTCAGAAGAGGAAGCTCTTCGCAATGGAAACTTGGTAGGAATTTCAATTTTTCCATGCTTTACTCAGTTCTTTTATGCTATTTATGTATTCTTTTTATTGCCTCAGTTCTTCCATGCCAGGCAGATATACTATTGAAGCGATTCACCTTTTGAGATGTCTTATAGAACATTTTAGAGCAAAAAAGAAAGACCTTCACATGATATTTATTGATCTAGAAAAAGCTTATGATAGGGTACCGAGTTATGATAGGGTACCGAGGGAGGTTCTTTGGAAAACTTTGGAAAAAAGAGGTATCCCATTGACATACATTAACCTTATACGAGACATGTATGATGGTGCAAAAACATGTGTGAGAACTCATGAAGGAACGACATACTTTTTTGAAGTAAATATTGGGTTACATCAAGGATCAACTTTAAGTCCATACTTATTTATAATGGTGATGGATGAGTTAACAAAACATATTCAAGATAAAGTACCTTGGTGAATGTTATTTGCAGATGACATTTTATTAGTGAAGAAGTCTAAGGAAAAAGTTAATAGAAAATTGGAACTATGGAGAGAAACATTAGAAAGCAAAGGCTTCCGACTTAGTAGAACAAAGACAGAATATATGAAATGTAAGTTTGATCATTTGGTTACCTCAGAGGACATAGAAATTAAAATTGGCACACATTGCATCCCCCAAAAGGAAAATTTTAAATACCTAGGGTCAATTTTTCAGAGTGATGGAAGAATTGATGGAGATGTTACGCATGGAATTAATGCTGGTTAAAATGGAGAGGAGCATCAGGTATTCTTTGTGATAAGAGGTACCATTAAAGTTAAAAGGTAAATATTATAGAGCAGCAATTAGGCCTGCCATGTTTTATGGTTCTGAGTGTTGGACAGTTAATCATCAACATGTACAAAAGATGTCTGTGACAGAAATGAAGATGTTGAGATGGATGAGTGGCGTACAAGAAAAGACCGTATACATAATGAGGTTATTAGAAACAAATTAGGAGTGACACCAATAGAGGATAAAATGAGAGAATATCATTTAAGATGGTTTGGACATATAGAAAGAATATCAAAAGAAGAACCTGTAAGAAGGTTAGAAAAACTATATTTGGAAAGTATTAAAAGAGGTAGAGGACGACCACAAAAGTGTTGTAAAGAAACAATAAAGAATGATCTAGCTTATTGTGAGTTAACTGCGAACATGGCACACGATAGGGATCTGTGGAAACAAAGAATCCATGAAGCTGACCCCGTCTAGTATGGGAAAAGGCTTAGTTGTTGTTGTTGTTGCATCTCATATGTTTTTAATATGTTCACTGTCAGTGCAGGCACTCAAGACTACCATTGTACAGTACTCATTAAGTCTATAATTTTTAAAGTTGTATGAGCAATGATACCAAAATAATACTTTTTAATTACGTAAAGAATCATCTTATTTTGTATGATATTCTAAATTCTTGTTTCTTTTCTATTTCATTAATTTGATTGACTTTTTAATATATTTTCCTCAACTCTACGTTTGATTTGCATTTGATTTTGTTTTTCTTTGAAAATTAACGTTGCTTCCTGCTTCCAGATTTAAAATTGAGTGCTTCATGCCACTTCCTGAATCACTTCCTCTTCCTGATTCCTCTTTTGGCAACATGATATTTTTCTGCATCAAAATGTGAAAGCGAAATGTTGTACTATTAGAACATCATGTTAACATGTTCAGATGATCAGATCCGATAAACTGATGGTAAGTGGAAACTAAATCAATTGATACAGGAATAGAAGTGAGATTTAGGACTTCTAGAACATGTAGATATACACTTGTTTGTGTACTTTATTATTAAAATATCGAATGAGGAAGTGGGAAGTCATACAAGAAGCAAAGAAAAGAAGGAAGACTTTCTAAAGAAACATCAGAAGAGAAAAGTGGAAACTTTTGGCAAATGTAACAAGGATGGAGAAAGACATGAAGCCAGAATATTTATGGATTCAGCAGAAACGGAACAAGAATGAACTGAATAAAACTAAGAAGAATATTTACATAATCAGTCGACCCTCTTTCTTAAGGTTGCAATAATGTCATAATAGTCCTAAGTACAGTGCACAGAAAAGAACACGCTCATCATAAATCTCTGTGTGACAATAAGCTTTTCTTTTCTTTTCCCACAAAAGTAAATGATGGTTGCCCAAACAAATATTGATGTCCTAAGGCACCTAAGATGCATCATGACCAACCTCACCAGGCTGTTCTGGACATATGGAGTAGTTGGTACAAATTTAGGGAGGACTTTTTATAAAGGATTTTATGATCAATATGTAATGGATATTGCTATGTTTGACTAGATCTTTGTTTGTGAGATGTTCTTTATAACCGGATTCAGTTATCTTTGTGTATCTATCTTATGTGCCAGTAATGCTATGTGGACTTCGGTTAGATGGGGAAACATTGGGCGTTAGCTTCAAACATTTGATCAACTCTTTAGCAATAAAACTTTAATCAGAACTTCGGTAGTGGATGATATTGCTTGGAAGTTCTCCAAGTTGGATAGGTTCTCCATGGGGCCTTCGATGATGACTGCCTTGAACAAAATGACATTGAACTATGTTCCAAGTTTTTGGGAGAAGAAAAATATCAATGATGCCTTCTCTAGGTGCTTTTCTTCTGTAAGTCCTTGGGTTGGTTGAAGTGAAATATCTGGTGAGAACACTTCTTCCGCTTGATTGGCTTACTCTTGTCCTTTGTACTTGTGGTGGTGGTGGTGGTGGTGGTGGTGGAGGCGGTCTGGGGAAGGTGTTGAAGGAAATTGATGCAGTTCCAGAAATGATCATCATTTCTTGCATAGAAATATTAAAGTTACTAAGCACCAAAGCCAATAGACGAATGCTTTTTAGAGGGATAATATTCAATAATGGTCACTTTTGTTTGCTTTCAATTGTAGATGGTTCCAACTTCCATCATTAGCTGGATTGAGATTTGCAGTGTGGTTCTAAGAAGTGGTTGATAAGATTTTCTTTCATTTTGCTATATTGTTATTTCACTTTTCAAATGAATGCCAGATCCTTCAGAAAAAAGAAATAAGATCTATGCCTTTATCCTATTAAGGTTGCATGGCCAGTCCCAAACCCGGATAAAGGAGGAGGGTTGCGTTAGGCTTCCGACAGCCAGCACAAAACTTTGTTGGATTTATCTATCATGAATTCTATAAATTATGAGCATTGTGTTGGGGTGCCCCTTCTAGTGATGCACTGCAAAGCCCAAATGCAGTGCATGGCAAATGATAGGGCTCTATGGAAACAAAAAATCCATGTAGTTGACCCCATCTAGTATGGCAAAAGGCTTAGTTGTTGTTGTAGTATTTATTTGATGATGTCTAATGGAAATAGAATACCTATTGAAGAAATCACAAAGAGTATGTGTGACTGCTTTTATTTTCCTGGTACTTGTTCACAGCTATTAGTGGACTTGCATCCTGACATTTTTGTTCTCAGGAAGATCAACAGTCTGGTGTCTTTATCCTAATCAGCGTTCACCATCACTATATGTGAAAGATATAAACTTCAGCGGTATTACAAGCACTACCGAAGCAAAACTTCCTCAGGTAAATCACTTAAGGCTTAGGTTACTGTTTCTTTCTAACAAATGGGTCTAGGCTTTGTTATCTAAGAAGGTTTAGGGCCTTTAGGCAAGTGTCGCTCAGTTTCAAGCTGTTTAAGAGGTTTCTCCAGTAGCTGCAGAGGTGAAGGACATCGTACTGTAGCTGATTCTTTTATATTTAGTGTCATTCTTGCTACATTTTTGCTGACGTAAAACCATCCTCAAAAGATAAACTTGGAGTTATTCTGTAATTCAGCCAATATAACTATCTAAAAGTAACTTCCTGGAAAATCTTGAAAGGACATTGTAAATAAGTTCATCAGTGCTGCAAAAGGAGCTGCTACGCTCCTGGCTAGTGGATAAATTGAGTTTGAAGGTCAAGATTTGTTGCCCATGTGCACATCTGGTAGTGGTCTGCCTAACCCCAGCTTCTGAATCCAAAAAGAGAAAAAGTTCATCAGCGCTGTAGTTTTACAACCTCCTAACTGCATTCGTATTAGTTTTAGTGACTGATTGCCAAAGGAAATATGGTTTCCCTTTGGGACCACAAAAAGTAAGGTATAGCTTTTGTTGCTGTAGCCTGTAGGAAGTCCCTAACATGGGGTTATGAGAATCCATTCACAAGAAATATCATAAGCAGATCAGAACTCCTAAGAGGACATCCTATGCAAAAATTTAACTGTAAGTGAATACGAAAACCATTGTATCCAATGGGACACTCTTATCCGTACCTTTCCTGAACCCCTGCGACAATTTTATACTTCACACCTGATGGGCAGATTGATGAAAATGCGAGTTTTGGGGAAAATGAATAACCATGGAACAGTATATAGAAAGGGTTAGCTTTGTGTTCACATATGCCAGGTTTCCTCTTCGGGTACTGCTTTTAGCAGGTTTGTCTATCTGCTTCCAGACATTTCAAGAGAAGTAAAAAAAAGGACGACCAATGTGAATTGTGGAATAGGTTGGACATGTCAGCTTTTTCCTAGTGTGTTTCAGCAACTGTTCAATGAAATGACATTAAAGGAACACATTGCTGGAGACACATCAATGTACTTGGTGATTCAGTTGTCTATGACTCTATAGCACTTTATTGCACCTTGCATGCTTTGCATTCTATGTTCTTTCTTTCTTTCTTTTTCAGCTCTGAAAGGTTGATAAAATAATGATCTGAAAACCTTTAGGGAGACGGTGAGATGCCAGTGATGAACCTCATATTGGTGGATGGCGCATGGAACAACTCTCCTGCAATGGTTAGTCGCTTGAAGGTAAAACTGATACTATCATGTGCAATGTCTTGTTTCAGAAAATAGATTCTTTATCCATAATGTGTTAGGGTCTTGAGGATGATTGAGTCACATAGAGGGAGGGAAGGAATCAGAATCCTCCATTCAAGAATGGGCTATTTGAAAGAATGCCTTAAACATTTTCTTTGCTGAACTTTATGTGGTGATGCTTGGATAAAATTCTAAAGTGTCAAAGAGTTAAAAGTCTATATGCTTTTGATCTCTCTCTCTCTCTCTCTCTCTCTCTCTCTCTCTCTCTCTCTCTAGTTTTTGGTTGGTGTTACTGTTTCTTGCATTGCTGGTGATAAAATTATTTGTCTATAGCACCTTTTAGAAAGTTCAAGATGTTTCGAATCAGGGTTTTTGTTTCTTTCGTGAGTTGCTTCCCAAATTATTTCGTGCTATCAGTTCCCATAACAAACAATTACTGATTGAAGACCGATCCCATGTTTCTGACTTCGTGTCGTAGCGTCTCCTATCTTCACCGTGATGCCATTAATATTGAAATCTTATTTAACCCTGACAGATACTCGTTGGTTGCATCCGAAGTGCATGATTCATTACATTCAGATACTTGTTTGGATGATTCCATGACATCCAAAAAACCGTAAATTATGAAGGAACTCCTTCATTCATGCAGGAAATATATGATGATTTGGCATCCATTTTGCTGATCCTCCTGTTAAATTGTTTAAACTTGAACTTACAAAATTTATCAAAAATATAAATGGATTTCTGTAGGTAATATAAGGCATTAATGAGTCACAGGTTTATGGAAATGCATACCACGGAGTTCCACCTGTTATACACCGATGATTAACATTCCTGTAATTTAAGAACTTCTTGATATCACCTACCGGTGGACTTATTTGAATTTGGTGTAACCTGCTAGCTGATTTCTCATCATGTGACTGCTAATTCTATGAAATAACAGCATCGTGCAATGAATCTGTGGGGAGGGGAGGGTCTAAACTCGGTTGCTCTGGCCATTCCAAGTACATCAGTTATGCACAGGCTAAGGTTTTGCAGCACTTACTGTATTAAAGCTTGTAGTCAGGATTTTGAGGGTTGTGTGTTTAACTCTGATTTGCATCCTTGTATTGGTCGAGAGCAGGCCTCAGCCTTCGAGGGATCGTTCATGTACAGCTGCTGCTGCCGCTGACTTTCTAACTGAATTGCACCAGCTGCCTCATCTGTCCCATCTTGATCTTGACAAACCAGCAGAAGCCTTGAATAATGCTTTGGATACTCTCCTTAGTGCACTCACAAATCGCCGCCTTCGTATGGGTAGATCCATTACACGAACTATACCAGCAGGCAGAAGGGATGCCTAATGTTGATTCGCTTTGTTCTTTCAATGGTAGAAGCTTTCGTTGTTTGTGCAGTTATTAGAATCCTTGATGAAATCTCTCCTTTAAAACTGATAGAGGGAGGAAAGAAACTGAAGATTTCATATAGTAGTACTTTTCATCGAAAAATCAATCGCTCAATGTTATTGCTTTTCTTGATGTTAAACCGAGCTAAAAGGTAAACCACATCTTGTAAAAATAGACTTGACTACATTTGTTTTTCAGGGGCCAATACTTGTTTTAACATACCATCGAAAAAGCAAGGTCAAAGGATGATGTCATTGGATTTAAGATATCCTTCCTTGATTTCATTATCAACATCAACAACTAAGCCTCTTTCTATGCTTGATGGGGTGGGCTACATGGATTTTTTGTTTCTACATAGCCTTATCATGTGCCATGCTAGTAGTTAACTTAATATAATTTAGATCATTCTTTATTGTTTCTTTCCAACACTTTTGCGGTCATCCTCTTCCTCTTATAATATTTTCACAATCTAGTTTTTCATATCTTCTTACGGAAGCATCCTTGGGTCATCTTTCTCCGTGTCCAAACCATTTTAAACAATTTTCTCTCATTTTATTCTCTATTGGCGATACTTTCAATTTGTTTCTAATAACCTCATTATCTATACAATATTTTCTTGTATGATTACTCATTCATCTCAACATCTTCATTTTTGCTAGAGACATCTTTTGTACATGTTGATGATTAACTATCCAATACTCATAACCATAAAACATAGTATGCTTAATTGTTGTTCTATAATATTTATCTTTCAACTTTAATTCTATTTTCTATCACATAGAATATTTGATGTTCCTTTGTATTTTAACCAACCGGCATTAATTCTATGTGTAATATCTCTATCGACTTTTCCATCACTTTGAAAAATTGATACTAGGTATTTAAAATTTTCTTTATGATAGATGTAATGTGTGTTAATCTTAATTTCTATGTCCTTTAAAGTACCTAAATGGTTAAACTTATATTTAATATATTTTGTTTTTGTTTTACTAAGTCATAATCCTTTGCTTTCTAACGTTTCTCTCTATAGTTTCAATTTTCTATTAAATTTTTTTTAGACTCATCTAGTAACTTAATGTCATCTGCAAATAACATATACTAAGTTACTTTATCAATAACCAATATAAATAACAAGTAAGCCTTTTCCCATACTAGATGGGGTCGGTTACATGAATTCTTTGTTTCTACAAAGCCCTATCTTTTGCCATGATAGCAGTTAACTCAATATAAACTAGATCATTCTTTATAGGTTTTTCCAACACTTTGTGGTTGACCTCTTCCTCTTTTAACATTTTCACAATCTAATTTTTCATATCTTCTTATGGAAGTGTCCTTTGGTCATCTTTATACATATTCAAACCATCTTAAACGATTCTTCCTCATTTTATACTCATTATTTATATGATCTTTCCTTATGTGATCACTCATCCATCTCAACATCTTCATTTTAGCTACAAACATATTTTCTATATGTTGATGATTAACTACCCAATACTCTCAACCATAAAACACATTATGCCTAGTTGTTGTTCTATAATATTTATTTTTTAACTTTAATGATATCTTCTTATCATATAGAATACCTGATGTCCCTCTTCATTTTAACCAATCGGCATTAATTTTATGCATAATATCTTCATTGATTTTTTCATCACTTTGAAAAATTAATTCTAGGTATTTAAAACTTTCTTTATAACGGATGCAATATATATCAATCTTAAGTTCTATGTCCTTTGAAGTACCCAAATGATTAAACTTATATTTATTATATTTTGTTTCTGTTCTACTAAGTCAGAATCTTTTACTTTCTAACATTTCTCTTTATAATTCTAATTTTCTATTAATTTTTTTGTTAGACTCATCCACTAACCTAATGTCATCTGCAAATAACATACGATACTTCATCTTGAATATGTTTTCTTAACTAGTCAATAACCAATATAAATAACAACTAAGCATTTTTTTTATACTAGATGGGGTCAACTACATGGATTCTTTGTTTCCATATAGTCCTTTTTTTCAACACTTTTGTGGTTGAGCTCTTCCTCTTTTAACATTTTCACCTATTCTTATGGAGGCGTTCTTTTGGTCTTCTTTTTACATGTTCAAACTATCTTAAATGATCTCTCCTTATTTTATCTTTTATTAGTGATACTCCTAATTTGTTTCTAATAACCTCATTATCTATACGGTCTTTCCTTGTGTGGTCACCCATCCATCATTTCTACTAGAGACATCTTTTGTACATGTTGATGATTAACTACCCAACACACATAACCATAAAACACAGTACGCCTAATTGTTGTTCTATAATATTTATCTTTAAACTTTAATGATATCTTTTTATTACCTTATGTTCCTCTCTATTTTAATCAACAAGCATTAATTTTATGCATATCTTACTATCTAGGATTAGCTTTCTTACTCCTTGCATATGTTCATACGGAAAATGCGGAGACACTCGCTATAATTTGCTATAATTTGTTCAGTATATTTGGTCGACAATATAGTAGGACTAGCTTATTTACCTACACTCATCCATAATGTGGGAACCTTTTATACAATTGATTCAATATCCGTGGGGCAAAGATGTAGAGACTCTTGTTTACTTTTGAGTGAATTTGAGATCTACACTGTCATTAAGAGGAAACAGTCCAATTTCGTACTCATAATTTGTAGAATATACATGGTAGATGAGTTTGATAAAGTTTTATGTTGGTTGTCAAAAGCTTAATGCAACCCTCCTCTTTATCCGAGCTTGAGACTGGCCATAGAAGGGTGATTTCTTACCTAGGCAGAGTTTCCCTCGTTTGATTATGCCTACAATTTTCTTTTTATATGTGCATCTCATGCATAATATCTCCTACTATTGAGGTGCTAAAAGCTTAGCGACTGCTTTGCTGTGTGATTCCTGAACTTTCACAGGAGAGATTGTATAATTATGGTACCCTGAACTTCAACCGATAAACTTAAGCATGTATTGCAAAGAATGAAGGCAATGCACTTCTAATCTTTCATGCCACAAACCTTCGTCATGATCACACTGCCCCACCCAAAAGGGCTGGTATGAACCTACGTTCTAGAGGTTCGACTTGGTTCTGCTCGTCCGTGGATAGTTCAGGAATGTATTTGGTATTGCGTTAAAAAGTTGTTTTATGTTTCATTATTATTCATTTTAGACGGTTGGGCTTCTCTCTCTCTCTCTGTCTGTGTGTGTTTGAGAGAGAGAGAGGAGTAAACTAGTTTAATCATTTTTACTAGTTTTTCTATTGGGTTTTCCTTTTTTGTTACAACAGGGAGGTCAAAGCCAGGTATGCACGCCCCTGAAATCGAACTCACTGCCTGTGTCGTGTGAGTTTAGAGACCTACCAGGCGAGCTAAGGCTCCGAGTGGCAACAGAGGTATTTAAATAATTCAAAATGACATGAGTTAGGTAAGGCATCTAATCTTTGCCATTGATTGACGATAATTTGTGATTATTCAGAGTTCTTAATTAACATAACAGAATCATAAAGACCTCGAGACAAAAGAAGCAACTCCGATGTATCACGGCATCACAAGTTCACTTTTGTATGAGAAAGGGTTCTGTCTTTTAATATAGAAAGGGGACAAGTCCGCACCCAGAGCTGTAGCTCATCTGCCAGGGCTTTCTGACTCCTGTGCTGCAGGTGAAGGGTTCAATTCCGCAGGGGGTGTATGGTGCCACCAGCAACCAGGTGGTAGAGAACCACAAAATGCTTTTTCTTTTCGTTGGTGGAGATCCACAAAAGTAACTTCTTTTTCTTCCTTGCTTGTTCCATCTCTTTTGAAAATGGTTTAAAGAAACTGAAGCACAGAACATCACAGGAGCATGTAACAAGACGCCAACTCTAAGTTTTGTCCTCTCCAATCTTCCGTATGCTAAGAGGGAGGTAGCCAGGTATTAACCACACTAAAATATGCAAACTTGTTTTCTATCGACGAACCCAAATCTGTCGTGCATGACTGCAACTGTCACATTCACGTGGTTGATATAAGATCGTATTTATGACGTCAAAGAATTCATGTAGCCGACTCCACTTGGCGTGCAAACACACTTGATTGTTGTTGATTAGGCTTGAAATTTCATACTCTGAAAATTAATAATGTGTCATAGTTATAAAAGTTTGTGTTTTTCCTTTTGCTATGAAAGAAGGCTGAAGCCTAACACACATGCATGCACCCCCTGAGAGTCAAACCAACTCCCCATCAGCAGTATTAGCGCCAAGGTGCACTGCCTTTGAGCCAAGGCTCCGGGTGCAGTTTTTGTGTGTGTTTTTAATGGTTACAAGAGGAGGATGAAATGCACCTTTTGAGAGTCGAACTCTCCACCACCAGCAACAGTGACAGAGAGCCCTTCCGTTGAGCTAACTCTCTGGGTGCAGTTTCTGTGTTTTGTTGCAAGAGAAAATGGCACAACTTAGTACCGAAACTGGCACGAGGGAACACTCTTACGAAAAAGTGTACGACTCTCTATCAAGTTCTATACAACATAGACGTTATGGTACTTCAAGTTCTGTGTTTGCGTCAATCACAAAACTAGCACCCAAAGTACTGTCCCACCTAAAAAGTTCAACCATGCAAACAACTACTTAAAGAGTTCTTATGGTCTTCCAAGGAAGTAAAGTCCTTTTTTGGGGTGGCACGATTAGGCACGAAAACGAACCAACGGGTCTGTTCTCATACCGACCCAAAGTGATAAAAAAGGGAGATATTCGGGTAGACCCGGGGTTGACAAAACCATGACACGAAACACAAAATTGCCACCTTGTGGAACCAAGTAGCAATGAGTATTAATTTCAGTCATCAAGTGTTTGTGAAACCAATTATATATGTCCTTAACAGATATGGTACTTTTAGTTCCTTCTCTCCAAAGATTCCAAGCATTTCTAGTCCCATCTTGGTTCTTTAGTGAAAGGGCCTAGGCCCATCTTTTTCAAAGATAATGGAAAATTATAGCCCTTGATGAAAACCGTGGTCTATAATTACAGTCCATGATTCAACTCTCCGCTATTTCTTTCAATTCCACAGAGAAGTTGCTCCAGTGTACAAATAACTTCGACAAAGCGATTTAGCTTGTTATATTGTCTGAGATGAGCCAAATTTCAACCAAATACGAGACAAGTTAGACGAGCTGAACAAGACTATTATTAAATTTAGAAGGATAATAATTTAAAATAATTTTCAATAGAAAATGAATTTCAATTGGTGAATGTTTTTTCTTATATCTTTATAAGTCTGACGAGAGCCGAACAATTGCTTATATAATACCTACCCAATTCAACTTACTCAACACAAGTAAGAAGCTCACGAGTTTGATACGTGCATCTGGCTTAAGCTTCTCCCAATAGTAACGTAGATGAAAAACTTCTTAAAATGAAAGTAACAAGAGAGGAGAGAGCTCACATGGATAGACATTTGGTTGTCCCAAAACCTCGAATCGAAACCAAACTGGTCCCTGATTGGTTCCAGTTAGGGTTGGTGGTTTCAGTTTGAGTCTTGAACTATTTGAAAATGACAAAAAAAATCAACAACTAAGCCTTTTTCCATACTAGACGGGTCGGCTACATAGATGTTTTGTTTCCACGTAGTCCTATTATGTACCATGTTAACAGTTAACTCATAATAAGCTAGATCATTCCTTATTGTTTTTTTCAACACTTTTATAGTCGTCATCTACCTCTTTTAATACTTTCAAAATTTAGTTTTTCATACCTTCTTAAAGGTTCTTCTTTTGATCTTCTTTCTATATGTCCAAAACATCTTAAACGATACTCTCATTTTATCCTCTATTGGTGTCACTCTTAATTTGTTTTTAATAACTTCATTATGTATACAGTCTTTTCTTTTATGACCACTAAACATCTTCATTTCTGTTAGACATCTTTTGTACGTGTTGAAACGAACAAAAAAATATTTAAAAAAAAATAGAAACAAGCGGTTTGAAACTGCTGATTATAGTTTTAAAATGGTTCTGATTTGTAAAAAGTAGAACCAAAACCAAACGAGACGGTTTAAACTCGGTTTAAGAGTCTGATTTCACTCGTTCTGCTTTCACTCGGTTTCTGATTCGATTCAGTTTGAATTGAAACTGTTGGATTGATTCAAAACCGGTCTCAACCGATTCCAAGCCGATCATACGTAAAGTAAAACGGCCGGACCGATTCCAAACCGATATCGTATAATTCACGATACCAAATGCAAAGGTTGTAAGAAAACGATACGGAATCCAAGGTTATACGGAAACCCGTTTTCAGTTGATGAACCCGAATCTGTCGTGCATGACAGTAATCATCGCCGACTCCAAAAACCTTCCGTGTTCCAATTCCACAACCGCACTCCCGAACTAACTCCATTTCTTCCGTTAAATCCTTTTCAAACTCAGACTCAAGCAATCGAGAATGGTGGCCTTGTGATGGACGGGAAAGAGGTAAGGGAGAAGCAATGGAAGTTCAAGCCGAACGGGAGGCTCATGCGTGTGAACGAGCTAAGCATAAGAAGCGTTCTGGGCGTCATCATGGCTAATCTCAACAAGGAAGATGAGAGGGTGGTCGTTCCTTTGGGCCACGGCGACCCCGCAGCGTTTCAATCGTTTCGTACGGCCGCCACCGCCGAGGATGCCGTCTTCGAGGCCGTTCGGTCAAGGGAGTTCAATGGCTACCCGTCGAACGCCGGGATTCTTCCGGCCAGAAGGTTGGTTTTACTTTTCTCTCGTTCATGAGAAGAAACAGAAATTAAACTAACGATCTCTTTTTAGAGTTCGCTCACTTGTGAAACTTAATTAGCCATGATATTGATGATGGTGGTTTGCCGACGATTCTTGCGTTACTTCAGTAGAGTTTGGAGTGGAGAGAGAGAGATGGTTGGATGGCATTTTCTGTCTCTCAATCAAGAGACATTTGTAGGGACAACTACTCAAGCACATGGAACCTAGGATTGTTCATCGGAGGAGTTCCTCATCATCGTCCTCGTTTGTTTCATTCTTTTAGTGGAACTTTTGGCATTGATGCTATACTTGTTTTGATTCTTCGATCGAGTTCTTATACTTAAAAAGCTTTTGTTGTTATGGTTATATCCGTCGTCCTTTCTCGATTAGTGTCGATCTCTCCGTACAGTTTCCTTTTCCGTTTCTCATCCTCCTCCCTTTTAGTTGGTGCTATTCATCATTCGTAATCTCAACAGAGATTTCTTCTTGCCCTCTGTTTCAATCTTGATTAGTTGGTTTTGTTATTCAAATCTTAAACTTCTTAAATTCTTCTCTTTTTATTCTTGACCTCGTTGTAGTTGGTGCTCTTTCTTCATTGGTTGATGTTCCTTCAACACTATTTTCTTTATTGACTCGGTGTTTTTCGCCAGGGCCGTCTCCGACTACCTTTCCAAGGACCTACCGTATAAACTTTCCCCAGACGATGTATTCCTCACGGCGGGTTGCTCCCAAGCAATCGAGATCGTCGTTCATGTCCTCAGCCGCCCTGGCGTCAACATTCTTCTACCCCGACCCGGCTTCCCACTGTATGAAGCAAGGTGCGGCTTCTGTGGGGTTGAGACACGCTACTTTGACCTCCTTCTTGATCGAGATTGGGAGATCGATCTCGAAGCTGTCGAGTCGATCGCTGATGAGAACACTGTCGCCATGGTGATGATCAATCCGGGGAATCCTTGCGGCACCGTCTTCACTCGAACGCATTTGGAGAAGGTGCGCAATCTAATTTAATCTCCCTCTCCTCTTTTTTGGGGAATTCGAATTGTTGGTGATTGAATTTGTGATTTTTAGAACCTTTTTGGATCTTTTTTTCAGGTTGCCCATGTCGCGAGGAAGCTGGGGATCATTGTGATTGCAGATGAAGTCTATGCTGATCTGAATTTTGGAAGTAATCCTTTCATTCCGATGGGAACATTCGGAGACATAGTGCCGGTGATTACTTTGGGTTCAATCTCAAAGAGATGGCTAGTGCCCGGATGGAGACTTGGCTGGCTTGTCTCATGTGATCCCAATGGAGTTCTGAAACAGGAGAAGGTTGAATTACGAAGACCAACTACCTTTTTTTTATGATTTAACATCGATTCCTGCGAACTTCCACTCCATGCAAAATATGACTTGTTACTACGATTATGATATTTGGAAATTTAGTCTATCAATGCAACATTAATGCTGGAAGCAACTAACTGTAGGATTCTTTCGGCTTTCTAGGCTAAACATGACCCCTGAATTGTGTTTCAATTTGAAGGCTGAAACACAAAAATCCTTGATGTTCTCTAATTAAGGTTTCTTTGATCACTTGCAGATTATTGATTGCATAAAGAGCTATCTCAACATCTCTTGTGACCCGGCAACAATAATGCAGGTTTTGTAACTCTTGTCTATAGATTCTTTTGAGAATTGTTTGGTCAATATGCTCATTCTTATTATTAAATTTTTGTTGCTTGTATGTGCAATCATGTTTAGTGGTGTTTGACATGATTTGTCCTTGATATTCAAGTTCTTCTTTCATAATTCTAGTTATGTTCCTATTTGGCTATTTTCTTATCTTGTTTCTGCACTGTATAATGTATCTCACGCATCATCATATTGTAAATGGAGATCAATGCGCATCGTATCAGTATATGTACAATACATTATAACAAAATTGTCAATGTATTTCTCTCTATTGAGAACTTGAGATGATCTTGAATGTATAATCGAGCATTGCTGAAGCTTCATGAGTTCTTGACTGTTGCTATAGCTCGTTTCCTAGACATATGTGATGTTTACATTGACCACCTCCTGTAAGGATTATCTTCTTTTCCTTTCAGATGCTATCATGTTATAGATTGGATGTCTTCTTACTCCATAAATCTAACAAGCTTGCAATTGACCAGGGAGCAATTCCAAAAATGCTTGAAAAAACAAGCAAGCGTTTCTTTGACAATACAGTCCATCTACTAAAACTAAATGCAGACATATGCTACAATGCTGTGACTAAAATTGACTGCATTTCTTGTCCATACAAACCTGAAGGATCGATGTTTGTGATGGTAAGCTCAAAATGCCCTGCTTCAAGTTAATCTTATTGCAGATGGGGATCACCTAAAATTGCAATTTTTCTTATGGCAGGTAAAGCTCGATGGTTCTCATTTAGAGGACATAGTAGATGATATCGATTTCTGTTTAAAATTGGCCAGAGAAGAATCAGTGATCGTACTGCCAGGTAGTAGCTCATAAAGATAAATCATGGCTTAGTGTTTCTGTTCAAAATTAGCTACATAAGAATCAGCTCTCTTAGGCTGCCAGTTGTTAATGCTATGTCACATGGGTGGTGTGAGTGTGGGACATGACTAACTTCGAAAACCATGGATGCAGGGACACAGCTATGCATAACTAAAAATTGTGTATATTATTACATATTTTCATTGATAATATCTCATAAAACCAAAAGAGAATATTGTTTTTATAAGCTTAATTCACCAATACAATAAGAACTCATGAAGTGTAGCGCTAAAAGAATATTTGACAGACTGTACTAAGTCAGATACGAGAGAAGTACGAGTTATCGAGTTGTTTTGAGTGGCCGACATGGGTGCCACACCCTGATACTAGATTTTGTTTGACGTAGTGACCGTTGGCAAGGATGCCTAATATAATCAAACTTCTACTCTTTCTTTTATCATGCAAAAGGGTTGCAGTATAATATCCTAGGCTTCAATGGTTGCAATTTGCAGGTTGTTCACTGGGTATGAAAGGATGGCTTCGGATCACCTTTGCGGTAGATCCTCCTCTTTTGGAGGATGGACTTGCACGGTTTCAATCTTTCTGTCAGCGGCATAGCAAAAACTAGAAGATCAGTGCACGGTTGCAATTTGCAAGACACTGCTCGTTGGATCTCTCTCGCAGTGAGTTGAATAACTGCTGTAATTAGTGGTTGGTGCTGTAGATCCTTTTCAGAGTTAGATGCATTGATCATGAAAGTTTCAATAGGCAACTTATTTTAAGCAAGTCGATTATCCAATATCACGATGATTTATCCAATCATCATAAATAGGCGCTTCATGATGACTTTGTCTGGCATTCACTCTGATGCTATTATAATTGGAATAGGAAAATCATTTACAGGGCGTTTGGATTGGACCGAGTTCATTGGGAACTAAATTGGAGTTTTCTTATAACTCGAGATTATGTGTGCTTCCCACTTATAAGAAGCTCCACCTGTTGTGAGGTTTCGTCTTACATTTTTGAGGATTCTAAGTATAAAAGGTTCTAATTCGCAAGTGAATTCTCGATAGTTTATTCAAAATCACCCTTAGGTTTAATTAATGGCTTGCTGTCGACATTTTTCGAGCATTATTTTCACATCTACAGCCGCTTGGTCGGTTCTCCAGTCCTCCCTGGCTTAGCATTATTTTGATGGCAGTGGTGGCACATGGATTTGAAAGTGTGTCATGAGCCCAAACTTGAAGCATATGGAACTCAGTTCATCGGACAATTGACTGGTAGGTTCAAAAGAATCCATCAAAATCAAAGGAAATAAATGTGTGAATAGTTTAGAAAAACAACCTCTAGTTTAAGCTACTGGGAGAACAAATTCTGAAATACTTTAACAGCACTCCTTTTTTGGGGACAACACATCCCAATCTTCCTGTTTGAGAATCTTAGCTGCCTGACTTTGATCTTGAGAACAATAAACAAATTTCCTTCAAAAGACCGTTGATTTGAAGGTTTGACAGCTTTTAAGGAAGATATAATCAATATTATGAAGGGGAGGAAAGGGGAACTTGGAATTTAGCAGGTAGAAGTACCTGGAGAGGATTGGAAACTGGAAACTCTCTCAATGAAACCAGTACGGGTCAGGTCACCCAATTAATCTCCGTGTATGGTGAAAAGCCTTCAAATTGTTGCCGAACAACACGAAGATAGACTTTTGGCTTTTGATGAAACCGCCTGCAACCTTTGGGGTCCATTTTGGGTGCGGTTCGTGTTCAGTTGGATTAAAGAAAAAGGCTCTGACCAAAAGCAAAACGAAGCCTTTTCCCATACCAAGTGTGGTTGTGAAGTCATGCTTAGAGAATTCAAATCTAATTAGTTTTTGTGATTTATGTGGTTATGCATTCCATAAAAATGCTGAAAGTAACTAATATGGGACTTCTAGATCACAGGTTGCTGGGTTGGTGTGCCGAAAAATATGAGAAAATCAGTTTTTGTGTCAAAGAATTTATGCAGCCGACCCCATGTAGTATGGTAAAAGGCTTTGGTATTGTAGGAGGTAAGATTGTATTAGGAAGCTACCTAGTGTAGAAGCGGTGGAAGACGATGGTTGCTGTGGTTGAACCGATGAACATATGTGAAGTGAGGGATTGAGCAGTATGCTTATTAAATGCGCAATTGAGAATGAACCATTTCCTCTCTCTCTCTCTCTCTCTCTCTCTCTCTCTCTCTCTCTCTCTCTCTATATATATATATATATATATATATATATATATATATATATATATATCAAGTGTATTATCGGCAGCAAACTCATACCCACTTGCGCAGAGGGTTTTGTCTGTTTTAGATGACCACGAACTTCACAATGAAGCCAACCGCAGCTCTTTATTAATTGTTTCTAGCTCTTGATAGTAACAACTTGCTTGTTTTGGACTAGAAAATTAAAAAAAGTTATGAAATTCAATCAATAAATTTTGTCAGTTTTTTATTTGAATCGTAATGGCGTTTCGTTTGAAAACATAAAATTGAAAGTGATTAAAAATTAAATGTTCAGAGCCCGGCCAACTTGGACCTGGGTCAGATTGATGCTGATTAATCAGCCTGAACTTGACTCCAAACCCCAGCATGATTAAGTGACTGGTATTTGGGAGTCATTGTATCTTCAAATTTAGGGTTTCTAACAGATATCTGAATCTGCTTAATTCGAAATTTGATTTGGAATTTCTTAATTGCACGAAATGCACGTTGAACATGTTAATTCTAAATTTGATTTGGGATTTCTTAATTGAACCTGGACCATTTTTGCAAGAACAATAATTAGTTTTCTTTCTGTGTAAAAATTTCCCGAAAGTGAATCAAGACCAAGTAGAATTTTTTGTGGGGTGAGATGAACTGCCTATTCGACCATTTGAGATGGGGGGAACTATGTATAGTGGTCATGGATTCAATCATCTCCTTCAATTTTGGTTTTCTGAATTTCAGGTAGGATGGCCACCCCACCTCGCCTCAATGTATATCCCTCCACTGAGTGAGAGATCCATAAAACCTTTTATCCTGGCCTCTTCTGGTGAAGTATGCAGTGCAACTCAGTCTTTCTACTTTGGGCTGAAAACATTTCGTGTCAAATTTCGGGTTAGGCGGACGGCCCACCTTGCTTCATGTAGCGCCTCTACTGATACTAATTAAGGTTGAGTCCGGGTATCTCATAAGTTTTCATGAACTGTACTTTGTTCTTATATTAGTCTGATCTTGCTGGTGAAGGTTGAATAACTAATAGATTTATCCTTTTTTTACCAAATCTTGTAGCATGTCGGGTTTCGTATGTATCAGAGTTTGGCCAAACCCGACTAGTTGACATATCTGCTCTCTCTATATATATATATAGATATATCAAATTTCATGCTCAAATCTACTTTATCTTTTCAAATATTAGTTTTTTTATATGAAGGTTGAAGTAATAAAGCACTTTGCATTTGATATATATAGTACATTAAATATAAATATAAAGTATAAATTTACAACATTGTTCATCTATATCATTGATCATGTCAATCTAATGGTGATTTGAGTATAAATAAGGTATGAATATTTACCACTACCTATAGAGAGAGGAGGGAGAGTTTTTCACGTTCAATAAAGGACTTTGAATATTTACCTCCACCAGTTTCTATAACTTTTCTACTATTTAAAACCCCTTTTGGATCGTTAGGGTTATCATTGTCACACCAAAACTATTTTAAATATATAATTTTGAATGATAAAAGTGGTTTTAGAGTAAAAGAGTAGGAAGGTGATCAAATGTGATGGTCAATTCATGGAATCATGCAAACCGCTGGATTGAGTACTCTCTCTCTCTCTCTCTCTCTCTCTCTCTCTCTCTCTCTCTCTCTCTCTCTCTCTATATATATATATATATATATATATATGATAAGTTGAGAATGTCTGAGGATCTCTCTCATTGTTGTACTTGAAAGAGTCTATGTGTGTGAACTACCTTTTATGAAAAGGGGTTACTTTTTTTTTGTCATTTGTAAAGTACAGAATCGCTTATAAGTGGTCCTGGTATCAACGGCGACGATTTTGACTGATAAAAATCGGTTTCAGTGAGTCGGAGAGCAAGATGAAATACGTTGGTCGAATACCGCTCGATTGATGACATCTCTCTTATCTATCTCTCTCTCTCTCTCTCTCTATATATATATATATATATATATACAGACAAGTTGAGATAATGTCAAACACGAGAATCTCTCTCATCGTTTTCTGCATCATTTGTCCCACACCATACAGACAAGTTGAGATAATGTCAAACACGAGAATCTCTCTCATCGTTTTCTGCATCATTTGTCCCACACCACTAGACTGATATAATGTCAAAGTTACATCAATTATTAAAGTATGCCAGTTGTTTTTCTTTGACAAGTCATGTCTCAATTATTTAATGTTAAACCAACATATCAAATCAAAACCAGTCACGTTGAGAAAAAACAAAGCTTTTTGAAAGTATTTATAATCTTTCTCGTACTTGTGATTTAGTTTTACTATATTTAAACCATTTTAAGCGAGTCTTTTTATTTTATTTTTTATTATAAAATTATTAAAAAATAAAACAATACAAATTGATCTAGCTTATATTGAGTTAATTGTTAACATCACATATGACCTAATAAATAAAAAATCAATATAGTGAGATCTCATCTAGTATGAAGAAGACTTAGTTGTTGTTGTTTGATGATTTTTTTTTCAATGACCTTATTAAGAATCTATCCTTTCAACTTTTATTTTTATCATTATCACTTCTACACTAGTTGATCTCTTAAATCCATATTATTTAATTTAAACTTTTAGAACTTTTTTCAAAAACAAGTATAATTTTTTGTTATTTGAATTCAAGTCTCAATCATTTATATTCATTTCATAAGTTAAATAATTGAGATTTGTTTAGATATACTAGCATGTAATCATGCTAACTTATATAATTTTTTTTTCTCTCTTTTTATCTATGTAATTATGCTTACCTATATCCCTTTCTCTCTCTCTTTCTATCTATATATGTTATATATGTGTAAGTGAATCTTGTCCACCCTTATTAATTATGCTCTATCATTTTTTTTGTTACATGAGTATAATAAAGTTATTCTTCATCAATTTTTAAATATACTTACAATCTTCAAAATTATAATCAAGCTACTAAAAATATCCAATTATATATATATTAACTTTGAACTCTAAAAGGCAAGCACGTTGTTTACCATTTTCCTCCCTGATTTTAAGGTATTTCTGTGTTCCCTCAAAGCATTTCGTTTCTCACACCTGTCCATCGTAGACATGACCGACCCAAACCATAGTACCAGTTTGAACTGGAATCAAACTCAAAACAGTAACCAAACCTAAAAAGGAGGACCTGGTTTGGTTACGGTTCTTTCTTCTATGGAACCAAAACTAAAACCGATGGTTCAAATCTTTTGATTCAATCCAATTTTCTAAGATACTCTCAGGAGGACTTGGTTTGGTTATGGTTCTATGGAACCAAAACTAAAACCGATGGTTCAAACCTTTTGTTTCGATCCAAATTTCCTTTTTTAGCATTTCTTTTAGTTCAAAGCAGAATCATAATCTTAACTAGACTAACACTCACGAACATCAATAAAACTGGGTGTTATTCTGTTCGGTTATGGTTTATGATCCAGACAATCCCAATGATCTCGATCCATCAATTACCAATCGATCTACCCGAAACCGGAAAAATCTACACGACAAAAGCGGTGAGAGCGAGATTGGGTTGCTTGTAGAAAAACTTATGACGAAAGCACACGGTCTGTACGAGTGCGTCAGAAAACTATTGCCCTTTTGACACAGAAGCCATCAACTTAGCCGATTGGTATCCTCAACAGAACCCACCTCCATTTCACTCGCTCAACCCTCGTTTTCCCTTATTCCATAATCTCTCTCTCTCTCTCTCTCTCTCTCTCTCTCTCTCTCTCTCATTTGTATATACTTTCTTAGTGTCTCTCTTTCCTTTTCTTGTATATATATAAATAAATAAAGAGAGTGATATTAAAACCTGATGTTATACACGTATAACATGTCTATTCATGCTTACTCATTACATTTTGGTGGCACGAAAATAATTTTTAAAAATTTAAGTTTTCAAAAGTTGAAGGATAATATTATTATGTTCATTCATTTTAAAAGCAATAGTAAAATATAAGTAGACATCACTAATAGTGGTAGGATCTGATATATATATATATATATATATATATATATATATATATATATATATATATATATATATATATATGATTGTATTTTGCCTCACTGATATTCACTTGTGCTTCATTATTATTTTTTAAAGGTATAAATATAATAATATTGTTCTTCATTTTTTATAAAAAAATAATTTTTAATTATGCATATGTAATTGAAAAGCAATAGATTAACATATTTTCATATATATATATATATATATATATATATATATATATAAAGAGAGAACTTTTTAACTCTTTTCTTAATAATTGTTGATATTTTCTTGACTTAACAATCGAGTTCTAAACGTAGATTTCAACTTTTAACACACAACTATAGAGAGCGAGCAGCGTGGGCCCAACTGCCATTTAACCTCTTAGCGACCCTGCGTCGACAGAGAGAGAGAGCGAGAGAGAGAGAGAGAAGTATTGTGGATCTCTCATTTCGTGAGGACAGCGAGGTTGTAGCAGCGATATCGCCATTTAAAGCCGGCAGCTCCACCAGCAACTTTGAGTTATTGAAAGCTCACACCACGCTGTACGTAGCTGCAGTCAAAGTAAGGAGTAGATAGAGGTCGTGGTCGACTATGGAAGGTGCTGAGGAGGGCCGCCGAACTCCGGTCACTCTCCTCTTCCTCATATTTGCCTTGCTCGCCTTCCGTCCTTATGCACAAACGTGGACCCGTTTGCATCGAGAAGAAGGTAAGTACCACCTCCGGCACCCAAACTGGAACTTGTCCGCTTCTTTGCACCTTTCTTTCCTCATGGTAGACTGCCTCTGTTTTGATTTTGAGTTCGAAAATTAACCACCCACCTAGCAAGGATATAGGATTGTTGGTTAGGTTCTACTTGCTTCCTTGGTCATTCTCTTCTCCCTTGATGGATTTGCGGCCTGTAAGCTTTCGCTCAGCGTCTTTTACATCCTTACACTGATGGTTTCTTTGGCCGATATACGGCCCTCAACGAACCTCTTGCTTGTGTCCACAGCCAATTTTACTTTTCCTTCTTGTGGTATTCACTGATCCTACCGGCACAACGAGTAATAGAGCACCTGGTTAGGGGGGTTGACTCAGAAGTTGAATGTCATGAGTTCGATACCTGGGCTTTGGTGGGGAGGATCCTGGTCTGTAAATTTTATCCTCAATAGTTGTTATACTCTTCAGGCAGTTTCTTTGAGTTACCAATCAAAAGAAAAGTGGAGACAGTGCACTCCGTCTTATCATTTTCTGATAATCGTCTTATCTTTCTGCTCTCTCAAACTCTTTCTGCTAATTAATTGAATTCCTCGGTGTGCCGATGCATCAAAATAAACAATTACTTGTTCAATCTCTGAAATATTCTGTAGGATGAATTTGCAAAAAGATATAAATCACCCTTGTATGGCTGAATGCCTATCTAACAATAGGCCAGAAGTTCCATGCCAGGTTCTTATATAGGAATGTGCTAACACCAGCTATCCTGTCGAAGAAAAGGAGAGAACTCTCCTTGTGTTTCCTTTCCTATATTAACGCCCAAAGTGCTTGAATTAGGAGTTTCCGCCTGAAAAAGAACAGCATTCACTTACATTTATAATGGGAATCATCTGAATTTGTGAGGCTGTTCCATTTTCTAAGTGGGAATACAGAGGTGGCTCAGGAAGAACAGCTGAACTTGTTCAAACCACCCATTGTTTCGTGGAGTTTGGGAAACTGGGTCTTCTTAATACATGATGTTTTAGGCGCTTCTTTTCAAGTAATTGCGGGGAAATTACACACGAAAGCTGAGGCTTACTCTAAGTTTGGACAGTGGCTTTACAATGCAAGTATAGAAACCAAAATATAATGTACTCGGGGTTGTATAAGCGTTGTCTTTTGTTAGTTTATGTGCAAGTGCACAAAGACTGTCTCCATTCATGGTTTTAGCAAAAACGACCTTTTTATGCCCCCTAAGGGGGCATAGCTCACCGGCTATGGCGTTGGCTATTGGCTTCCTACAAAAGGCCAGGAGTTCGATCCCCAAGTAAGCATTTATCTGGTAGGGGGTTTGCCTAACACCAGCTTGTATGTAATTAAAAAAAAAACTTCCATCTATACGTGAGCTAAAATCTTTATTCTAAGTATCTCCTAAATATTGGAATGCTATTTTTTTATGTGCACCCTCAGAGAGTGCACCCTCAGAGAGTTGAACTCTTCACTAGCATCAATGGCGTTAGAGTGCCTTGCCATTGTGCTAAACTCCTACCAGTACAATAAACAATATATATATATATATATATATATATATATATATATATATATATATATATATATGTGTGTGTGTGTGTGTGTATATGTGTGTGTGTGTGGATAGATAGATATAGATAGAAAAGAGAGAGAGTTCGTGCTCAATTGCTTAAGGTTCTCGATCTTCTGTTTCGCATGATTTTACTGTTTTAACCATGGGTTACTGATTATATTATTTTTCCATTGTTTGAATGAACATGCTTTTTACCAATCAAAACATTTGTTTTCTGTCAAAATCACTTAAAAAACCTAAACATTTATATTTATATATAAATAGTTTTATGGTATTTTAAGTGCTATGGTTTTAATGAGTGGAGGATGGTTTTGACTCGGGACTCATGAAAGGGAGGAGGTCAAAATGGGAGAGAGAGAGAGAGGGTACCATATCCATTGCAATTATTGGTACTGTTTGATCGATTCATTTAGTGATAAAAAAATTCTTGAAGAAAAAGACAGCTCATCTATATAAAAAAATACAAGTTGATCAGAGGATTGACTAATGAGAATATATATCAATATATATATATAGCACTGCCAGGTCAAACTTGAATTTGAACATGTTAGCTAGCTGTGGAGCGGATCGATCTTCGAAAAACACGTCTTGTTAGGCTCAGAAAATTCAGTGATGCGGACATCTTAATATATACACACACATACTGCCAGGTCAGTCTGAGTTTGAAGATGCTAAGTAGCATTGGACCCGGATATTGGGCTCCGAGTTGGACGGTCCGAAAGCATAGTATAGTTGAAACGTTGTTGGGGCTTACTCCTGCGTGAAGAGCTACGGCTCGACGGTCGGTACAAAATAACCTTCAAGCTGGAGGTCCCGAGTTCAATACCCTGGGTTGGTAGGAGTATGCCAAAAAGTCGGGCTCAGTCCTCACCTAAATTTTGTGATCACTTGATCTCTTGCGTTTTGGTTTGGTTGGTGCGCATGATTTGAATGTGGTTTGTGCGATTGACTTGTTTGTTTTAATAATAATAATAATAATAATAATGGGTGCAGTGACTGCTTTGAGGGAGATAGCTGAGGCCTTGGGCAAAAGGGATTGGAACTTCAGCGTGGACCCATGCAGTGGTCAATCGGGTTGGGTCACCCCCAGCATTGGCAAGTCTTATGAGAATTACCTCACTTGTTCATGCCCTGATGATCCCAAACGCTACTGCCACGTCATAAGCATGTAGCATTTCTCTCTCTCTCTCTCTCTCTCTCTCTCTCTCTCTCTCTCTCTCTCTCTCTCTTTCTCTCTCTATTATATGTGCTGAATAGAATTATTCTTCCTGTCATGTAGGTACGATAAATTTTTCTAAAATACCAAACAGTATAGAGTTCCATTTAATGCACTTAACACAAGTTATATGTATATATATGTGTATGTATGTATATATATAGAGAGAGGGTAGATTATACTGAATGGTATGATACTTAGGTGTATATATATATGGCTTTTTCACTTACAATTATGCATACATGGGCACTGAGCATGTTGATCACAGTCTTCATTAAACCTACTGAATATAATACCCTTAAAAGGGATGATACATGTGAAATATATTATTTAAGTTCGGGCCAACAAGTCACTCATATATATGTATATATAATCACATTACCTAGTATATTCTTCACAATAATAACTATATAAATGTAATTTCTATGCCATAAACCTGAAATCAACTATTTACACATCTTTTTTTGCGACAACATAAAGTATATTAGATTTTATAAGTTGTCTCAAAATTAATTGTTTAACGTTTTTAGCTCATAAGTTCTGGTTTAGAAATTGGTGATTAATTTTTTTTTCGACACCATGATTGTCTGCTCCAGCATTCAGAGCACACATGTACATCTGCACAGTTAATTTTGTCAGAGGAGCGCATGAAATAGCAGTTATGAGTGTGTGTGTGTGTGTGTGTATGTGATCTGAGAAAGCATCTGACTGCTTAATCAATGTGTGTGTGAATACAGAGTCCTCAAGGGTCAAGGGCTTAATGGAACACTTCCCAAGGAGCTAACCAAGCTGCGATACCTTGGTCAATTGTAAAGGATTCCTCTCACCCGCACGATAGTCTTTTCTTTTTATAATAAAAGACCTTCATGACTATTCTTTCTCTCCATGAACTTGTGAAATCTTTCATCTCTCTAGCGTGTATCCTGTGGCACCATTCATTTGTTCTTTCTGTTCATTTCTTACGCCAGTGACATTACCCGCAATTACCTCAATGGAACAATTCCGAAGGAATGGGGCGCCCTTCGAGTCGTCAATGTGTAAGCTATTTTGCGATGACTTCTTTGTGCTACTTTCTTTTCAAGTTCTTTCATGATTGTTTGCATTTATTGTTTCGTTTGGACTTTGCAGATCTCTCATGTCAAACCGCTTATCAGGTCCCATTCCGAAGGAATTTTGGAACATCAGCACTCTTAAGAATATGTACGTTTTTCAATCCGTCCAAGATTCTGGTGATATTGGCCGTGGAAAAGTGATGCTGAAATCCATTTTTCTTTGTTGCCCATTAATTTAAACCGCAGATCATTGGAAGGGAACCAGTTTTCTGGTGAAATTCCCCCGGATATTGGAAAGTTGACCCATTTGGAGAGACTGTAAGATCACTGCTGACCATATTCAATCCCAAACTTCTTTTGTTTTATCGGTTTTAGTTGTCATGATCACGGAACTGGCAGTTTTGTTTCGTCGTCTGAAACGTGTTTTAAACGTTTCAGTAACGTTTAAGGTGATATTAAATAAATGGCACTCAATATAAGTTTACCCATAGTCCAACTGGTCATGGTGCTTTTTTAGTAAGGAAAAGGTCGTTGGCTCTTGTTCGAGTCTCATTGAAAGTGTTTTATGATATTTTTTTCCTATTTTTTTACACAAACACACCTAAAGACATATACACACGTTAATAAATACATGCACATGCACGCGCACACACATACACATATATCCCCATTTCCCCGTTTCTTAATTTTTGTACATGTGCCGTTTCCCTTGTCCCGTTTCTCTATAAGTTTCTGTGTAATATAGTCCATGGTTTATGGTTGAATAATTTTGAATGCAGAATCCTCTCATCAAACAACTTTACAGGAGAACTGCCAGTGACTTTGGGAAGATTGACAAACATGACTGATTTGTGAGAAACTTTCCCTTCTACAACCCTTTTCATCAGTGAATTTTGCTTTTGATATGAGCCCAATTCCATTAACCTTTGACAATACTAAAATTATATCAGAGTTTCTGCAGCTTAGAGTAGGTGATTTAAGTGGTCATCAAGGAACATAGTTAGGATTCCCAGTTATATCTTAAGCTGTGTTTGGATATTGTGAGTGAGAACCCTCACAATAAGAGTAACAAAGTCATTTTGATAATCATCTCATCTTTGTTTGGATGGGAAAAGAAAGTTGGATATGATCAGCATCCAACTTTCCCATAAACAAAGCAAAGCGTGGTTTTTCCAGTTGTGACAGTTCTAAAGGATTAAGTGGCCTATGAATCACATGGGTTTGCTTTCTGTGAATTTTACTGAGCAGATTCTTGTTAATCACCTTATTTTTTCCAGTCAACCCCTTTTTCAGATTGGCATCTGAATTTTTACAAAGAAAATTGTAAACTGTGAAACTTAAGAAACTGGTAAGTTATCAGTTCGCGATTCAGTTACATCCATAATATAAATGCATACTTAGTTTATGAGTGCAAGTATATGTGTATAGATATTTTTGTCTGCATGTTTGCATGCTTGCATGTGTGTGCGTGTGCAGATGCAGGTGATGAATATTTTCCTGGACATGTATATGCATGTAATTATAAATCTGCAATCATGTTAGATATGATGGAACATGAGGGATTCCACAATGGGTCCTAATTTCTAACCCAATGAGAGCCTTGTTTATATCCCCTGCATCGCTGTCACATGGGCACACTGGCACACCACTTTGGTATCCCTTAATGGATACATCTAAACATTTGTATGTCACGTAGACATGAAGAATTATCCAGGTTTTTGGAACCATTATTTGGTAGTCTCATTTTGATGAAATTGATATATTTTAAAATCCAGTTAAATGGTTTTGTAATTAAAATATGAAGAACTTTTCTTTATCAATGGGAACATCCAAATTTCAAAAATGTTGATTTTTCTGAAAAAGGAACTTTGCATCTGTTTACCTTCCTGTTATAAATATTCATCCCAATACTGAATAAAAGTTTCATGCATTTAAGGTGACTATAGCTGCAAAAGTAGCTACCCTTTTGGAATGGGTGATGACCTTAAAGATTCTTATCCTTATTGGAACACAGCACACTTGATTTATAAGCAAACATCGCTCAGTCAAATGAGTACTCGAACTGGCCAAAATGGAGCCCAGCTGATATGGTTCCCAACATGACATTCGACCTACTGCTGGAGGAATTTGTTGTAGATGGTGCTTAGTGCAAATCAGGTGCACAGCATTTTATAACAGATGTGTGCTATAATTTTGATAAAGCAAGTGCATTCAGGCAATTCATACTTCTTTTCCATTTGAAATATTATATCAGTTATGTGGCCGCATCTTTTCCATTCAAGCCGTCTTATATTTGGTTTTAACATGAAAAGCTAGTTAATGAACACAATTGCAAAGAAGTATAGGCTCAACTTTTGTCTTCTACAGTAGGATAAGTGATAACAGATTTTCTGGAAAGCTGCCTGATTTTATTGGGATGTGGACAAAGCTAGACAAATTGTAAGTTATATCATTTTCACCAATCATGATTTCCAAAGCTACTTCTGTGATACGCTGACTTTCTAATATGTGTTTGTACCAGAGTAATCCAAGGCACTGACCTTCAGGGCCCTATCCCATCAGGCATCAATAATTTGGAAAACCTATCCCAGCTGTATGTCTGCTTATTAAGGTGATTTGATTTTGTTCTCATGTAATTCTTTTATGATACTTATTATGATCTTGGTACTTTAAGAATTGTAGGTTGATTAGTGACATAAATGGAACAAGTTCGAGATTCCCCAATCTAGAAAAAATGAGCAGTTTAAAACGACTGTGAGTAATTCTTATATCATTACTCCTTTTATTAAAATCGACTCCTTTTCATGCTTTGACCTAAATACCATGATTCTATTACTTAGGATACTGAGGAACTGTAAGCTATCCGATCAAATCCCTCCATATATTGGTCAACTCACAAAGTTGAAAATATTGTAAGTTAACCACTAGTATTTAAATATATCCAAGATCCCTTTGCAGTAACTGGTTTTCATCGCATTACTCATTGTGCTTTTTCTTCATGGCAGAGACCTAAGCTTTAATAACTTGACTGGTGTACTGCCGGACTCTTTACGGTCTCTCAACTTAGATTCTTTGTATGCATGCTGGTTCAACAGTTGCATTTTATGAATATTTATGTCGTTTTGCAACTAATGGTTACATGTTAACATGGAGGACATAATTTTCTTTGAAGGTTCTTGACAAACAACAGCTTCACTGGCACTATACCCGATTCAATATTGAGGAAATCTTACGATAAGTATGTTTCTGCTTCATATATATTCATTGTTCCTCAGTGGGTTAAGGAATTCTGTATAATACTGATCTAGCACTCTTTTTGGAAGTTTTTGTCTGATGTTTCCATTTCCTTATCCCATTATCTCTATGTTATCAGCTTGCTTACTGGCTGAGCTCCTCTGGTTTCTGAAATTCATCGGGAAAATATTAGTGAAACATGAATAAAACCTCAATGTCTTATGTAGGTTTACCAATGTCATAAGGTGTAACTTCAAATTTCTTATGAGAGTGACTGATTAGTTTGATAAAGTAGTAGAACATGTGTAAAATGTCACATATTTGACATACATGATTAGAAGCTTAGGTGTAACAACAAAAGTATGAATTCTCTAAGAGCAACTTAGAAAGATTGAGAAATAGAACCATCTGATTTTATTCATTCTCCGTAGCCATGTGAAAATAATTTTATGGTGATCCATCTAGTATGGGAAAAGGCTTAGTTGTTGTTAGTTGTTGTTGTTGATCCTTTTATCAACAGCTGCTCCTATGACACTCCTATTTTCTGAAGTACGAAAACAATGTACAGTATCATGTAAGTTCCTAATTGAAGGGTTGTAGATCATTAGTTCGATTCATTATGGGAACTCTTCTCCACACAAGTGACTTCAGCATAGCAGTTCTAAGAATGTGTATTGTCAATGAACACATTAATACGTTATAACCAAAATGACTTGGCATTGAGCATTTCACGTTTTCTTTCTACATGCTTCCCTTTCTTGGATTGAACACTAATGCTTATGTTCACATTGATAATGGCATTATTGTGCAGAGATTTGTCATACAATAATTTCACACTGGATCCTGATACACCAACTAATTGTATGCAAGAAACAGCGTAAGCACCCTACTTTGCATGTTTTACGATTATCATATCTTATTATCCCTCTTCTTTTTTCTGACTATTCAATTATCAATCATCAGCAATTTAGTGCAAAGCTTCTCGATGGCAGCAGAAAGTCGGTATGATTATCTTTTCATTTTGAACATTCTGGTGGGTTGATATGTATTGTATTTGTGCAGCTTGTTGGCTTTACTTACTGAACTAGTGCAATTGTCTACTTGTGATACTAATATAGTGTTGTCATATTCAATATCACATATTTATACAGCAATGTTATTCACCGTTGCTTGAGGAAAGATCATCCATGTGTTTCTAGTAAACCAAAAAGTGAGAAGCACTATTTGTTCATTTTCCCTTTCAAGTCCTAGAACTGTTGGCTTCTTCGTGCATAACTTTCATGTATGCAACACATTTGGCAGACACTTATTTCCATATAAATTGTGGGGGCAAGAAATCAGTCAATAATGGTAGTACGACATTTGATGAGGATGATGGTGCAACCACTTCTGCAGCTTTTTTTGTAAGATCTGAAGGAGATTGGGCCTTGACCAGCACAGGAGTTTTCCTGGAGGCTGATGAATACAAAGTGTACACTGTGTCCAACAGCTCATTACTCTCTGTGGCCAATCCTGAATTATACACAACAGCACGTGTGTCTCCAATCTCTCTCAAATACTATGGGCTATGTCTATGGAATGGGAATTACACGGTGGATCTCCATTTTGCTGAAATACAAATAACTGATGATAAGAACTTCAGCAGCTTGGGAAATCGTGTTTTCGATGTGTATATTCAGGTAGGCATCCAAATTAAAGACAAGCTTTTAGAACAAACTTGGGACTTAACATTATGAATGCAGGACCAGCTAGTACTGAAGGATTTCAATATTAAAAGTGCTGCTAATGGATCTGGAAAGGCCATTGTGAAAAGATTCACCGTGCATGTTGCATATAACACTCTGGAGATTCACTTCTTTTGGTCTGGAAAAGGTACTACAGCAATTCCAAGAAGAGGAGTCTATGGTCCTCTTATATCGGCTATTTCCGTCAATGCGGGTAAAATCTCTTTTAGTTAGTGTATTTATTTTGTTTATATCTCGCCTCTTGTTATCAAACTTTCTGTCTATTATGCATGAATGAAATGGTGAGCCGATTAAGCCTTCAACTTATGAATTCCTCCCTGATTCACAAGTCATACAAAGTCATAATCCCCGCAATCTGGAATGACCAACCTGGACCAATCTGTTTTAATTAGTAGAGAGAGAGATCCAAATGATTGACACTGTTGCTTTCTTTCTGAATTTGTCATCACAATGTTTGAACTATGTGACGTGTTTCTTTTTTTGGATATTCTCTCTTTATACAAGATTTTCAGCTTCCTAAGGAACAGAAGCAAAGGAATGCCATCATTGGCTCTGTGGTCGGTGTGCTATCTTTCTTCTTGTTGATACTCTTGATTTTGTGTATCCTGTGGAAGAAGGGCTTCTTGGGACACAAGCCAGAGGAAGCAGGTAACCAGTAAAACATCAGGCAGTAACATGTTATTAGGACATGATATAACTTTTTAGCTTTTAATGTTCTATGCCAATTGGAATGATTAAGCCCTGTGTGATTATGTTTAGCCTCCATTTATTTGGAAATCGGGATTTAGTGCACCATAAATGAGTAGTCCACTAGTGCATGCAAGTTAATTTTTTTTTAAAGTAATCTTTTTTGAATTTCAAAAAGTAGATGTGAAATTTTTGCTTTTCAAATTTAAATGTAAGCTATCCAATCTTTTAACTAGATGGTCCAATTTGATGCATTGGTGCACTACTTATGTATGGTTCACCAAATCTGGTTTTCGCCACTTATTCATTTGTGTCTATTTTAGACAGGCTTAATTTTGTATTTGTGTTGTTTAACTAATTTGTATTAACAATTTTGGGGTCCATCTGAAACTCTATACACCTCATGAAAGTTCATATTCTGTGTTTCCATAATGAAGACCAAAGCGTCTACATGTTTAGATGAGACTATGGAAATTTTATGTCAAATATCTTCCATTTGCTCTCTCTTTCTCTCTCTCTCTCTCTCCACTGAATCTGTCATTCTGCAGGTAACATCGCTTGCAAGTTGCAAGTGAGAAAATAAATTGTCAAGTGTGTGTTATATTCGTCTTCAGAAATTCCCCTATTTTGTTGAAGACTTGTATATCATTTGGATAAACCTACTCAAGGTCCTGTGTCACCATTTACTAGCAAAAGCAATCTTTTGTCACTCTTTTTTGGAATAGGTTCATCTTCCTCCCTATATACTTTTCCACCTATTACTCTTCCTTCCATATATTACTTTTCAAATTGCATATACTTTTCCAGTATCCAATGTTTTCTTTTTATGTCATCAAGCCTCATTTTCTGCTTTTCACAGAACTTCGGGGCCTCGACCTCCTAACTGGTTCATTCACTTTACGACAAATCAAGGCTGCCACAAAGAACTTTGATGCTGCTAACAAGATTGGGGAAGGAGGTTTTGGATCAGTTTACAAAGTATGTTGTCACTTGTTAACAGAGATGCTATTACTTTCATATTGTTTAATGAAGAAATTGTTTTTCTGCTTTACTGTCACTGAAATAGACACTCAAATATTTAAGTCCCAGTCAGTTAAGCAGCTTTCTTCTCAATCAAGCCAAGGGAATCGTGAGTTTATAAATGAGATAGGCATGATTTCTGCTTTGCAACACCTTGTCTAGTTAAGCTCTATGGCTGTTGTATGGAGAGATCAGTTGTTGCTGATATGAATACATGGAAGTGATATTCAGTCTGCTCCTGCATTGTGACAGGAAACTGTGAGGGTTCTAATCTTCCTTTTGATAATCCAAATCCCGTGCTCATGGTTCTGAATTTAGATAGCCTAAGCTTTCTCTTGTTCACACTTAATTTTATTACTCTCCTAGTATTTTTTCTGTAAACCTCTATCGGCTGCAACAAATCTAACTTCTTTAAGTAGGAGATCTTTAATCATAGCGAATGGGTTGAACCTTTGGCCATAATGTAGTCCAGGCCCCTGACTGTAGTCTTTTGCCACTAATCAGTCTCTACAATGTTTGATGATTTAACCTTATATTGTAACTCCATTTGGAAATTACGACATTTTTATGACAAGAAGTGTCAATCTCTTCATTTCTTGATTCTATCCTCAAAGTTTTCTTTTTGTTTTTTATCCAGCATAAAGTTGTACTTCTTTATGTTTGAGCGACTGTTACTTCCATAGAAACCGGGGAAAATATTTATAACCTCTGTTGCTGCTATTAGGCTTTTTGTGAAGAATTCAGTATAGAACACATCTTCGCTGAAACTTGTGAATTCTTTCATAGTAGATAACAGGTTATCACTTCATACAAATGGCATTCTTGATATGACACAAATTTAGCGACTCGTGGAATGGTGCAGGAGTTTGTCAAGTAGAATTGATTTGCTATGCGCAACTTGGTAACCAATAAGCAACTGACCACTTTGATTTATTTGGACAAACCCAAAAATCATCAGAATCTATGGCCTTCTTTTGAATGGTCATTGATCGTGTTCGAAAGGATCACATCTCTAATAATGTGTCCAAGCCAGTTTAATTGTTCATGCTCCAGATGGGAGTTTTTGGTGACCATTTGTTGATAGATACTACTTGTATGCATGCTTTGTCTGTGCAAGGTCAAGCAAGATCTCTCTAAATAATGATTTGAGATTGCTGTCTCATAAACATAATTCATGAAATTGCAGTGGGTACATGGCACCTGAATATGCCATGCGCGGTCATTTGACTTACAAGGCAGATGTCTACAGTTTTGGAATCGTTACTCTTGAAATTGTTAGCGGCAAGAGCAATACAACCTACCATTCAGAAGAAGATCACTACCTTTTAGATTGGGTAAGCTCTTTCCCTTGAATTTCATTACTCATAAACTGTTGACCGTTTCACTCTTATGATTTTGCTTGTTTTCCTTAGGCATGCGTTCTTGATGACAGAGGGGATCTTCTCGAGCTTGTAAACCCAGATTTTGGTTCAAACTACTCCAAGGAAGAAGCATTAGTCATGCTTAACGTTGCTCTCCTGTGCACCAACTCATCACCTTCTCTTCGGCCAACAATGTCAACGGTGGTGAGCATGTTAGAAGGACGAATAGCTGCTCATTCCTCAGAACTTTCGAATGCTGATTTGAGCAACAGAACGCACAGGCTACATTCTAAGCGCAGCAGCAATCCGAGCCAGAGTCAGAGCAACAGCAATCCGAGCCAGAGTCAGAGTCAGAGCAACAGCCATTCAATAGAAATGGCATGGACTGGGTCTTCCATTTCGGGCCCTCGAGAGGATGAGGTGAGTATTCTCCTAGCAGAAAGTACTCAGGGATTCTCCCATTAACGTCAACCAAGTCCCATGTGCTGCTGTGGAGATTGCCGCTTGTTATATTGGTTGTTGAGTTTATTCACGATCTTATAATTTCACTCGTAGGAAATACAGCCACTAGCCAATAGGTATTGCAATGCAGTTCAACAGGCATGCCGTTCTAATTATTCGACAGTCTTTTGCTAACCATTTTGATTGTTTTCTCCAATGCCATAAAAGATGGTCTTTTGGAGGCCTAACTGATACAATCAATAGTTTGTACATTGAATTGTATTTATCATCTAGCTAGGAAATCATACATGGAAGCGTTGGAGCTGTATTAACTCGCAATCTGATCCTGCAAGTGTCCTCAGCTTAGTCTCTTTGCAAGGGGATCATGTTCTGGTGTGGTGCAAAACATAATTTTTGTTGTGAACTTTGATGTATTTGGTGCAAAACATAATTTTTGTTGTGAACTTTGATGTATTATAGGCAGTTGAATTGTGAAGCGAAAGGACTTGTTTACTTGTTACAGGCTCACTATTCAAAGTCTTTACGATGAAAGGCAGTCAGATTCTACTTTTGAAGTTGAATTTAGAAGGAAAAGAACCCTAGGAAAACACTAATTCAACTGGAATGATATAAGGCATCTTACCAAATATACATAGAACACAATCCATATATGTACACGTGCGCACACACACACATAGATATAAAGGTATACTGTAACTGCCCAGTAGGAATGCTCTTATGCTAATGGCAACTTAGCAGGAGAGAGAGGGAGGGAGAGAGTTTCGAACTAAAACTGGTGAGGGACAAACTGCAAATCCGAAACGACATGCATGTTCAGAAATACTCAAGAGGGAATTTTTATCTCGTCAATTAGTCAGGAGAAACAGTCTCAATATTATCGCAAGGATCTTGATATGTCAGCTTTTCAACTTCCCATTTTTCCTCCGTAGGCCACATAGGTTGAAACGTCTTTGGAGATCAACACCACAGCCAAATTTCAGTGGAAAACGGCAAGAGATTTATTTTTCTCGCTTCTTGTGGTAAGATAATATAGGAGTTGGAACTCATGCGCTTCATTGCACTCCACAATTCTCAGTAGATCGTTAGAAATCAGGGTTCGTGCTTGTCAAATCCTGCTATTGCCCCCTTTGAAAACTCCGACAAGCCTAGCTGGTACAGTGGGATACAGCGGTTATTATATCTCAGCTTGATAGAATTGTTTGCTTCAACGGAAGGGAGATGACACACACGCATGCACACCCCGTGAATCGTACTCATCACCTTCATCAAGAGGTAGGGAATCCTTATATATAAGGCTTCTTAGCTGCATAATATTTATTGGTACATGATCTTACACAATGATAAGATGTTTGATTATGCACCAAAAGGTTGTGGACGACTTCAGGAATGAACAATAAATGATAAAACATGTTGACGACTGTCGAGTGCATGACAATTTTCGGTTGGATGGTAATGTCACCCTTGTTTTACAGTGTTTACTCAAGTAGATAAGACCCTCAAGAGCCTCTCAGCGCCCATGAATTCTCTCATGTAGTTAAAGCTAAGGAGCACTGTCAGGAAAAAACAATAGTTGATACTTTGTCACATGCACCTCTAGGAGGTGAAGTGTCAATACCAGCATTGATGCGGCACCAACGCGATGTCATGCAACTTCGACACAGTCAACATGTTGAAGTTGTTTTTTGGGTGTGGTCAACGCACTCAAAATCTTTTCTTATTCTCGTCTCTCGCCTCTCGCTTCTTACCTCTAACCTCTCTCGCCTTTGTGCCCGCTCTCTCTACCATTTTGCGCACACCGACGGCCACCACCTTCGCCACCTTCTGGCTTCCATCCGATGTTGGTATGAGTTTTCTTTGTCCCTTTCTCTCTCGTTTTCTCTGCCTTGTGGGGATATGAGCTTTTTCTGTTCATCGATCGTTCCGTGAAATCCGTTTGAACATTGTCACTCGTTGCAACACTATCACCATCATTGTGGCCATTCAACGAGCATCCCTAGTTGATGCTCCGTAAAGTTTATGAAATGTGAGACATCATGATTGAAAAAATTTAGTAAATAATTTTGAAACACGAGGGAAAAGAACAATATAAGACATCATAATTTTATGATCATATTCATTCTATATTAGTTTTAGGATAGGACAAAAGCGACACTCCCTTATATTGTTTAATATATTCTTTAAATCCAAGATATTATGGGAAGAAATGATTGCATGAGGACAGTGGGCCTACTCCTAATCAAGATCTTGAAATATCAAAGAATAGGTAAATGCGTTTGAAAAGAATTTATCATGACTCATACTTTGGCAAATAAATTCTGAATATGGAAAGTTTTCTTGTACCAAACTTGATTCACTAGAAGCAGAAGAAGCAAGGGATTATAAAGATCCACTAGATTGGTGGGCATGTTATAGATTTGAGATGCCTCTTTTTCAAAACCTTGCATCAAAATTATTATCTCAACCTCCAACTTCATCTTGTTGTGAAAGAAATTGGAGTAATTGTTCTTAAATTCGTAATATTAAAAGGAATAATCTCTCAACTAGTCGTGCTTAAGACTTTGTTTATATCTATTTAAATTTAAGATTGGTTTTACATTATAATGCTTGGTACATGTAACTAATTACTAAGTAAAATATTGTTTTCAAAATTGTTTTTATATTAATCTTGATGATTATGTTTAATCTTTTATTGTTATTTATTTGAATATTTTACAGTGAAATACCATCAAAATATTATGATACAAATCTGAAATATGATTTAGATGACAATCAAGATTTGAATACCCTTAATATGTAACTCATTGATCCGATAGTCCCTTAAATTGATAATGTTGTTGATAGTGAAGATCTATGATTTCTAGATAGAGGTTCATTTTATTTATCAAATATTGTATTAAGATTTTTGTCTTGACTTATATTTATATGATGAAATTAGTAGTTGTTTGCTTGTTTTGTTTTAATATAAAGTTATGTAGTTACTATTGTCATATACTTATGTTAATTGATATCTCACTTGCTCTAGTTTGAATATTATATATATAATATTATATGCCTTAACTGTATCCCTACACCCAATATTTTTGAAATTTGTTGTATCCCACGCTCAACTCCGCCCATGTAAGGATTACCCTTGCATTGCCGGTCCCAAGCCCGGATAAAGGAAGAGGGTTGTGTTAGGCTTCCGACAGCCAGCGTAAAACTTCATCGAATTTTTATAACATGGATTACAAAAATTATGAGCATTGCTTTGGGGTGTCCCCGCCTAGCGACGTGCTGCAGAGCCCGAATGCAGTAAGAAGTAAGCAAGGGCCACTACATTTTCGCCCGAATGTAGTGAATCAATCAATTGCAGAGAGGGTTCCCACATCATGGACGGGTGTGGGTAAAAAAGTTAGTCTCGCTACATTGCCGCCCGAATGTTGTGAAAATTTTTCAGAGAGGGTCTCCACATTTTGATTATTGACGGATGCGGGGGGTAAGGAAGCTAGTCCTAGATAATAAGATTCGTATTAGTTCTTCGAATATCATAACATTATCCGGTAAGCTAATGGAGGTGGTAGATACTATGATTCGGAGAAAGATTCATATTCTATGTTTACAAGAGACAAAATGGGTTGGAGAAAAAGCAAAGGAGATAGAGGATACAGGTTTTAAATTATGGTACTCAGGTAAAGAAAAGGCTCGAAACGAAGTTGGTATTATCATAAATAAAGATTTAAAGGAGAGTGTAGTAGACATACAACGATATGGTGACCGAATCATAACGTTGAAATTAGTGTTAGGAGCAGAGGTTTTGAATATATTTTGTGCTTACGCACCCCAAGTAGGACTAGAAGATAGTATAAAGACAGTTTTTTGGAAAGAGTTAGATAAGGTGTTTCAAAAGATTCCACACAGGGAGATGATTTGTTTAGGAGGAGATTTAAATGGACATGTCGGTAAAGAGGCATTAGGATATCAAAGGATTCATTAAAACTTTGGTTTTGGGGATATAAATGAGGAAGGTAGGGAGATTTTAAATTTTGCTATGGCATTTGATCTCTTTATAGTCAATACAATCTTCAAAAAACGAGATGAACATTTAATTACTTATAAGAGTGGCTTATCACAAACACAAATTGATTACTTTATTTGTAGAAAAAAAGATAGAGCATGTTGTAAAGATTATAAGGTAATTCCAGGAGAAAGCTTAACCACCCAACATCGACTTTTAGTTATAGATTTACAAATAAAAAAGTGGACAAAGAATAAAAGAGTGCATCGAGCTATTCAGACTAAATGGTGGAACCTCAAAAGCGAGAAAGAAGATATATTTAAACAAAGTCCTGCAAGGAGATGTTTGGAATTATGTTGGCACACCCTGTGATATGTGGTACAATATGGCTATACATATTAGGAAAGTTGCGAAAGATGTGTTAGGGGTATCTAAGGGAGGTGTACCGGCACAAAAAGAAGCTTGGTGGTGAAGTGAAGTAGTACAAAATAAAATCAAGGCAAAGAGGGGATGTTACAAATTACATTATGCTAAGAAAACTAGTGAAATTTTAGAAGCTTATAAGAAAGCAAAAAAGGCCGTTAGTGAAGCAAAAGCTAAGATTTGTGAGGACTTATATAAAAAACTCAACTCAAAAAGGGTGAAAGAGATATTTTTAGGATAGCTAGGGCTAGAGATAAGAAAACTAAAGATCTTAATTATGTTAGATGCATAAAAGACGAGGATGAAAAAATTCTAGTGGAAAATGATGATATAAGAAATATATGGAAAAACTATTTTTATAATCTTTTTAATGAAAATAAAGATGTTAGTATTAGTTTAGGAGATTTAGCCAAGTCAGAAAAGTATATAAACCACAATTTCTACCGACGTATTCAAAAGAATGAAGTGAAAGAGGCTCTTAAACATATGAAGGGTGGTAAATCGGTAGGACCAGATAATATTTCTATAGAAGTTTGGAAAATACTAGGAGAAATAGGAATCACTTGGCTCACAAGACTATTTAATGAAATATGGAAAAACCAAAAGATGCCCAAGGAATGGAGAGCAAGTACATTTATACCCATATATAAGAAAAAGGGAGACATTCAAAATTGTGTGAATTATCGAGGTATCAAGTTAATGAGTCAAGAAAAAGGGAAAAACCAAAGAATTATCGAACGTAGGTTAAGACAAGTATCAAGTATAACAGAGAACCAATTTGGGTTCATGCCAGGTAGATCTACTATTGAAGCGATTCACCTTTTGAGACGTCTTATGGAACATTTTAGAGCAAAAAAAAAAGACCTTCACATGATATTTATTGATCTAGAAAAAGCTTATGATAGGGTAACGAGGGAGGTTCTTTGGAGAACTTTAGAAAAAAGAGGTATCCCATTGACATATATTAACCTTATAAGAGACATGTATGATGGTGCAAAAACATGTGTGAGGACTCATGAAGGAACGACATACTTCTTTGATGTTAATATTGGGTTACATCAAGGATCAACTTTAAGCCCATACTTATTTATAATGGTGATGGATGAGTTAACAAAACATATTCAAGATGAAGTACCTTGGTGTATGTTATTTGCAAATGACATTGTATTAGTGGAGGAGTCTAAGGAAAAAGTTAATAGAAAATTGGAACTATGGAGAGAAACATTAGAAAGCAAAGGCCTCCGACTTAGTAGAACAAAGACAGAATATATGGAATGTAAGTTTGATCATTTGGTTACTTCAGAGGACATAGAAATTAAAATAGGCACATATTGCATTCCTCATAAGAAAAGTTTTAAATACCTAGGATCAATTTTTCAGAGTGATGGAAGAATTGACGAAGATGTTACGCATAGAATTAATGCTGGTTGGTTAAAATGGAGAGGAGCATCAGGTATTCTTTGTGATAAGAAGATACCATTAAAATTAAAAGGTAAATATTATAGAGCAGCAATTAGACCTGCCATGTTTTATGGTTCTGAGTGTTGGGCAGTTAATCATCAACATGTACAAAAGATGTCTGTGACAGAAATGAAGATGTTGAGATGGATGAGTGATCATACAAGAAAAGATCGTATACATAATGAGGTTATTAGAAACAAAATAGGACTGCCACAATAGAGGATAAAATGAGAGAACATCGTTTAAGATGGTTTGGGCATATAGAAAGAAGATCAAAAGAAGAACATGTAAGAAGGTTAGAAAAACTAAATTTGGAAAGTATTAAAAGAGGTAGAGAACGACCACAGAAGTGTTGGAAAGAAACAATAAAGAACGATCTAGCTTATTGGGAGTTAACAGCTAACATGGCACAAGATAGGGATATGTGGAAACAAAGAATCCATGTAGCCGACCCCGTCAGTATGGAAAAAGGCTTAGTTGTTGTTGTTGTTGTTGTATCCCACACTCATGTCTATACCCGCACCCATGTGACATAGGTTGAATATGCACAAACTGTGATCTCAACATTGAATTTCAATTAACCTACCTAAGGTTGGCTTTACAATAACAAATTATTTAAGAGGTCACTGTTTTAACTGATGATGTCTGCAAAGGAGGCTCATGTTACACATTCAAAACAACCTTCCAGATATGAACTTTAACAGAATCGCTCATAAGTCAAATATAGTTTTTATGCCTGTCAACCATTTGACTATGTCTAAATTATTTGGGTTAACATGGTTTTCAACATAGTGGCAGGAAGCACCTACCTAAAGCTAGAACGACTCAGAAGACGAATCTTAAAATGGCTTCCTCAAAATGTGAAGGGTCTTTCCCACTTGCTTCCTCATCTCCCAGATGCGCAACTTTCGATTTCTCCAGCGGGCCTCACATTTACTTGTGATAGAATCCCATTGATCATACATCTAAGCAACGACTTATAAGAATGCGTTGCCATTGTTTAGCTAACTTCATTCTTGCTACATTGATAATGACACCTTGATACTAGCACTAGCATGACCAAGCCTCACATTTGTGTGTGTGTGTGTGTGGGTGGGGTGCACGCATGCACTACGACCATTGATCTTGAAAAGGAAAATATATCAGAAAACCTGACGTCTGTCGAATCTGACAGCCTTGCCAGTGCATACAATGTTTACATTTAATTCAGACTGCTTATCCACCTCATGTTTGGTTCAAAAATGAATGAACTAAGAACAAGCAGCTCAGCTCATTTCCGAACCCTCCTCAGGGAAAAGGGTCAAAACCTGTTAGGAAGCATATAAGCAAAATTTAACAGATCTGAACTGCAGTCAACAATTTATTTTTGAACAAACTAATAATAAACATCCCAATTCTGGATTGCAGATCCATTGACAATTTCATACCAAATCAAAGATGTAACGAAGAGCTTTCTGTCTGAATACGTGATTTCCTATCATGAGATGAAACAATTAACAATATTAAGACAAATTGCTTCGTGTTAGCAGACAAATCACAAAGACCTACAGAGGAATAAACCCCCTTAATCTGAACAGCTTCAGGAAGGACTACCAGACCTTTATACTTGTTTTCTTACTTCTGAACATGTACTCTCTTGTCCCTTATAGGGAGCTCAACGGGCAACTGTGCCTGGTGTGGATGATCAGAACCTTTGTAAACTTTTAGATGTGTAAAAAGAGCTCTACCCAGCTGTGAATTGCAAATTGAAATAAAAAAAAAAAAATCAGGAGAAAATCATGTAATGCTTTAGCTCTTCCACATATTAAAGTCTAGGCATAAGAAAAGGAGGTTCGAAGTCTCTACTCTGCTGTTCGGAGTTTCCAAAGCAGAGGAGCCTTACTGAATATTGGTGCCTCAACACCCGACTCATGCTCCTGCTTTTTGCTTGCATGGCAAAAAGCAAAGACTGAAGTCCTTCCTCTGGTGTTAGGCATTTGAAAAGAATATAGGGTCTACTCATAGAGGGCAATGACGTTCAATTTGGAAGCATGCCACGAACAGCATGTTGAATAATTCTTTCGGAATTCTGTTCTGCAACTGGTCAAATGTCTCTATTTTCATACCACCAGGTCGTCCAGAGTGCCTCCTATAAAGCTTTTGGGTCCTCTTTTTCTAAAATGGAGGAGCTAAATACCAACAATTTTGAACAGTGATGAGTGGGGGGCAGAAAAACACAGACATGTGCAACAAATCTGTGGCAGGGATGAAAATGTTTGTGTAGATGTGTAGTAACACAAGGGGAGATGGAGTTCTTTATGAAATTGTTAGGGAAAAAGTTAAAATAGAACCCGTAGAAGATGAAAACTAATACATTTGAGGTGATTTGGACATGGTGAGGCAGCCAAGTGGAGCTCCATTGTGAAGATCAAAAAGGTTGGAGGATGCATAGTACAAAAGAGGTTGAATTCTTAAAAAGTATAGAATAGAACAGGATGTATTTTTGGATCCAAATGTGTTAGGACGCAAGATAGAACAAAATGGTGCCTAGAAATCGATCAAGACAACTACACCTACTGCTGGAAAAGGTTTTGTTTTGGTAGACTCCTGGCTATAGGGAAAAGGCATGTCAGGAGACAAATACACCAATGTTATCCATATCGCACCGTATCGTACGATACGGTGCGATATGTATTATATCGTGGGCAAGTATCGTATCATGGGCAACCACGATACGATACTACAGGCCGTATCGTAATACGACATGTATCGTGATACGGTTAGGGACCCTTATAAAGGGTCCCCGGCCGAACGGAAACCCATGTTTTTCACGGGTTTACTCTCTTCCTTTGAGTGCTTTAAGCTCCCAAAGAGCCGTTTTTCGCCTCCTTGGTGTTCAAAGCTCCAAAATCGTGCTCTACGGTGTCCGTGTAAGCCTCCTAACTCGGATTTTGGTATATTTTTAATGTTTTTCTTCATTTTTTCTTTATATTTGTTTTTTTTGTATTATTTCATATTTTTCTTTTTTCAATGACAAAATATGAAGTTATTAAGTGTGTGTATACGATTTTTATTGCATTCATGAAGTGGGAGACACTCCACTTGAGTGTTATTTGAAGATTGGGGATTTATAAAGTGCTTTTATTTTCAATTTTTGTTTGAATTAAAGTACTCCATTGAAATGGCATGAAGGGGTGGTAGAGACTCCCATTCTCGGTCTGATGATCCGACATGGGAGTGGGGTATACCAGTTGAAGAGGGTTCTAGGTTAAAGATCATATACTTATTTTGTGAAAAGGTGGTTAGTGATGGAATTTCAAGGTTGAAACACCACCTAGCAGGGACCAGGAAAGAAGTTGCTCCATGCACAGGCAGAGTTAGAAGTTTGTCATAAGGTATTAAATGGCAATGCCTGCAGATGATTGACAGGAAAGGAGATAATAAAAGAATGATTTCAAGATATTTGAAGAAGATGATGATGCTACTGCCACTGGATTTGGATTCAATGATAGTTTGCCTTTAGATGATAGAACATAAGTTGGTAGCTATGTCACACGGGTGCGGGTGCGGGTGCGGGTGCGGTGAGTGCGGGTGCGGGTGCAGGATACGGCAAATTTCAAAAATTTTGGGTGCGGCAACACGGTTAGGGTATATAATATTATATATTATATATAATATTCAACCTAAATAAATCAATCATAATACAACTAGTATTTTCTAATTTTGGGTGTACATAGGTATCAATTAGCAAGTTCTCACATAATGATCTGAAACTTACAATGATTTTATGAGCTACAAAATATCGAAGTTATGGATTCAAAGAGTTTCGAGATCTTTAGTAGAATATAACATATACTAGTATTTGTGCTAGGATCCACTAGTGATGTCATACTCTTCTGTTCTATTGATCAGGTAATGTTCCTCGTCTTTAAATGTGTTTGGTGACAAAGATTATTCAGTGCAAAGGCATAAAGTATGGAGTCAAGAATCCAATCAGATTGAGTAATAAGAAACCAATTGTTCGCACCCAAAATCATTAAAGCTAATATGATATACAACTACAATAGCAAGTACACAACTTTATAAGTTTATATTAAAGCAAAACATATAAATGGTAAACAACTACTAATTTCATCATAATACACAAATAAATCTTCATTATCCGGACCCATTTAACCGTGAGTTACAAAAAAAAAAAAAATTTTTTTTTTGCCATGCCGCACCCTACACGATGTCGGTGTCGATGTCGCACCAGTGTCGAGGTCGACACTCCACCCCTTAGAAGTGTCTGTGTGACTTAGGTTGGTAGTAGCAGTTCACGAGTACCTAGCAGGAGAAAGAGGGTTGCTGAAGACTTTGACGGTGGTAGAAGAGGAAGTTCAGCAAGGAGTAGATGAAGAGCTTCTTCTAGCATACATTTATTCTTTCCTCCTTCCACTGCATCTGGTGCTCAACCTGGAATTCGTGCTGCTATGGCTTCAGAACAACTGCATGATCAGGCAGACCTTGCAGTGGGGAGATGATTTTATGATGCATGCATTCCATTTAATGCAGCAAACAGTTTTTATTTTTAAGTAATGACAGATGCAATTGCTAACATTGGTCCAGGATACAGGATGCCCTCTTATCAGAAGTTGAGAGGGAATATATTAGATCAGATCGTTATTAAAGTGCAACAATACTGTTCGACTTTGAGACAGTCGTGGAAGGAAACGGGATGCACTATCATGGCAGATGGATGGACAGATAGGCGAGGAAGGACATTGCTAAACTTTCTTTATACTATCCTAAATGACTCATGTTTTTGAGATCTCTAGATATGTCAGAGGAGAGAGACACTGCAGAGATCCTACGACAAGAATTTGATAAGGTTATACATGAGGTTGGGCCAAAGAATGTAGTCTAATTGATTACAGATAATGCAGTTAACTACAAAGCAGCTGGGAAGGAGTTAGTTGATACTTATGGGACTTTTTATTGGACATCATGCGCAGCCCATTGTTTAGATCTCATCCTTGAGGATATTGGTGAGATGGATGAGATAAAGGCATCAACTGAGTGTTGCCAAGATATCACCAAATTCATCTATAACCATGCATTTGTACTATGTATGATGAGGAGATATACAGATGATGCAGAGCTTCTTCGTACAACTGGAACTCGATTTGCAACTAACTTCTTATCTGTACAGAGTATTGTGAGACAGAAGCAAGCATTGAAGAGAATGTTCTCCTCAGATGAGCGGTAACATTTTGTAGAGTTGCCTCAAAATAGAAGAAATAAAAAGTTAAATGAGATTGCAGAGACAGTTTTCAGAAGTACATTTTGGAATGCATGTGTTAGATTGTTGAGAATTACCTTTCCTTTAGTCAAGGTTTTGAGATTGGTAGATAGCGAGGAAAAACCATCTATGGGCTATCTTTATGAAGCCATGGGTAGGGCAAAAGAAGCAATTAGAAATAACTTTAATAGAAAAAAGAGGGATTATGTGCCCGTGTGGAAAATAATTGATAATAGATGGAATAAACAATTGCATCAGCCTATTCATACAGCAGCATATTATCTAAACCCATCATTTAGGTACTCAACAAGCTTCAAAAGGGACGATGAGGTTAATCGAGCCATCATTGATTGTATCGATAGATTAGTCCCTGATGTGAGTACAACAGATGCTATAAATCGAGAGATGGAGGTATATGATAATGCTCTTCACTTGATGGGTTTGCCTATTGAAATTCGCAACCACACTACTATGCATCCATATAAATTGTTTATTTTCATATTTAAGTTGCATCTTACATTACTGTGGATTATGTCTCTAATGTTTGTCTTTTTTTACAGATGTTTGGTGGAACAAGTTTGGAAGTGATTGCTCAAACCTTAGAGATTTTGCAGTGAGAGTCTTAAGCCAAGCCTGTAGTGCAACAGGTTATGAAAGAAATTGGAGTGTTTTTGAACACATCCATACAAAGAAGCGTAACAGGTTGAAACATAAAAGACTAAATGATTTAGTTTATATTCGTTGTAACATGCGCCTTCGTGAAAGTTAATGTTGTATTACTTTCAATTCAGTATTGTTTAACTTCAGTCTTCAATTGTTAATATTATTTACTAATTGTTTATCTTTGTTTGTCGTAGTCAATTAAAAAAAATAAATAGAGAAGAAAGCCAGTTTGATCCAATAAGTTTGGATAATTTTGATATATTAGAAGATTGGGTTATGGAAGACACTAAAGAAAATGCCCTCCTAACTTAAGAAGACATTGTCTGGATTAATTTGGAAAAAGTGCAACAAAAACATCAAGGAGATAAAGAATTTAATTTCAAAGAAAAAGGTGTCGCTGATGATGATGAGGATCTGCAACAAGGAGAAGATGAAGATTATTTAGTTGATGATTCTAATTACAATTTGTAAAATGTAACTGTATTTCATTTTTTGGATTCAAAATATGTAAATTTGGATGCAATTGTTCAATGTTGAATGCTCAATCTATACTAAACTTACATTATATAAATTTAAAGCAATTACCAGATTTTTCCTGAATTTTTCCTGAATTGTTTTGATTTTTTTCGGATTTTTACTATTTTTATTGATTTTTAATTATTTTTTGCATTATTTTAATATTAAAGTATGATACGATACAATATGATACGCGTCAGACAACACTGAAATGAACTACAATGTCTTATTGTGATACCACCACATGCATAATATAATATAAAGGTAATGAACACCAATCAGTGTTTGTCCTTTTAGTATGTTGATTGATAGACAAAAGAGCATCTTATGCTTGTACAAGAACAGAGACATTGACAAGTTTGTCAACAGTACGAGCATCGAGAGTTAATGAATCGTACTATGATAATATGGAAAAGAACTATTGAGACCCGGTTAGAGTACAAGGACCTAATTTACATTTATATCAAAGAGATCTACCATTAAGGTAATTTGCTTATTACCGTTGAAAACAAAGAAAATAGAACAACACACAAGTGATTGATAAAGAGGAGGAGGTAGCAAGCGGCCACCCTTGGTCCTACGGCACCTCTCTCTCGTTTTTATTTTACTTAACCTAATGGGCAACAAACCATTAATATTTATACACAATTCAAACTTGAAAGACATATATACCCCTAATAAGTAAATCTAATTCAAAACAAGATAATAAAGTGACAATCAATTTCGATATATTTAGTTCTTTCATGAAACACAAGGATTAGAGGCTATGTGAAGAGTCATGCTTGATTATCACAAAGACATAGTTTCATTTGTTGAACATCTTCCAAACTTCAATTCCTGAAGAAGTTGTTTAATCCAAATAAGCTCACAAGTGGTCGTAGCCATAACTCGGTATTCAACCTCGCACTAGACCGTGCAACAACATTTTGCTTTTTACTTTTCCATGAAACAAGATTTCCACCAACAAGGAGACACAATATCCTCGATGTGGAACGCCTATCAATAGGAGAACCTACCTCCACCCAATCGGCATCACAATATCCAATTATTTGAGTATTCCCTTTATCTTCAAAGAGTAATCCTTGTCCAGGAGCCTTCTTGATGTATCTCAAATTCTTATCATTGCATCCCAATGATTCAGGTGTGGAGTTTGCATGAATTGACTCACTACCCCAACTACAAAAGAGATGTCCGGTCTTGTTATAGTGAGATAGATAAGTTTTCCAACCAATCTCCGATACATTTCAAGATCGAATAGAGCTCCCTTGATTTGGTAACAATTTATAATTTGGATCCATGGAGATTGTCAACAAGTCTACAATCCAACATGCCACTTTCCTTGAGAATATCCAATGCATACTTCCTTTGTGAGATAGCTATGCCATTCCTTGATTGGGCAACTTCAATACCCAGGAAATATTTTAATTTTCCTAAATCCTTAGTTTGAAAATGATTGAACAACAAATGTTTCTTCAACTGAGAAATTTTCTCGTGATCATTTCATGTGATGACTATATCATCTACATACACCTTGCAGCCAATCGGTTTTCCACCTAGAGGCAGTGTCACAATGTCCCATGTATGATTTTTCTCTAAGGCTAGAATCTCAGTCTTCATACCTTCTCTCCATTGCTTGGAATCATTTGCCTCTTCATAATTTATAGGTACCTGAACCAGATCATAATTAAGGGAGATATAGGCATGACAGCAGAATTTTAATGCTCTATAGGTGATTTCTCCCCTTAGTTGTCATAGTAAGTTAAATCCTCGAGAAAGGTTACATCCATAAATACACTTGATAGCTTTAGCATCCAGTTTATCTCTATGCCTTTAATGATCATGCACATAGCACACACATCCAAATACTCTGAGTGGAATATCAAATAGTTTCTTTTAACATCAATACTTGCAGAGGGATTTTACCTTGTAATATTGTAGAAGAGGTCCTGTTTATAAGGAATACCGCCATTAGAACTGCATCTCCCCAAAAAGAATTAGACACATTATCTCCAATAAGAAGTGATTTGGCAGTCTCTAAAATATGACGATTTTTCATTTCTACTACTCCGTTCTGTTGGGATGTGTATACACACGATGTTTGATGAACTATGCCATGATTCTTCAAATACAATTGAAGACGCACCCCGTTGAATTCTCCATTGTTATCTGATATGATGTATTTGATTAAACATTGGAATTGATTCATCACGAATTTATGAAACAAAGGAAATATGGTTAAACTTCACTCTTGTTTTTCATTAAGTAGACCATAGTTAATCTAGTACAATCATCAACAAAAGTGATAATATTTGTAGTCTTATATAGCCACTACAAGACTTGGACCCCACACATGAGTGTATAAGCTCAAATTATTTTGTTTTTCTGGACTCACTACTGGAAAAGCTAGCTTTATTATGCTTAGCTTTCTCACAAGTTTCACAAGCAAAAAAATTGACGAACCATATCTAGACTTAACTGTTGAACCATAGTCTTCAATTTTGGAGTTAGGAGATGACCTAATTGATGATGCCATAATCTTAATTTCCTGATACTTGCATCCAAAATTCTTTTATTTGCAGATATTCGTTGAACTCCACCCAGCATATATAATCCTTCTTTGCCCTACCATACCCAAGAATCCTTCCTGTTCTCCGATCTTGAAAAACATTATAATTTTTCATCAAATGTAAGTGAGTAATTTAATGCCTTTGTAATAGTATGTATAGAAAGAAAGTTAGTAGGAAATTTTTTAACATGAAAACCATATTGTAGATTGCCAATTGTTGTGCTAATAATCCCTTTTATTGGATACATATATGGGAATCATCAACAAGCTTTACAATATTGTCTTCCTTTATATTCTCATGTGAACTAAAGATGTTTTTGTTTCATGCCATATGGTGAGTGGCTCCTGAATCAATACCCAAGAGAAAGATGAAGACAAACCCATGGAGCTCATGGCATTAAAACCAAACTCATAGGTAGATTCTTGGTTATTCCTTGATTTACCTATATCCTCTAATCTCTTCGATATCTGAGAAAGGATATTATTATCTACCTCCATTGTGTGTGATGTACTAGTTTGGTATGCTTTATTCTTGACTTCGATATCTGAGAAAGGATATTATTATCTACCTCCATTGTGTGTGATGTACTAGTTTGGTATGCTTTATTCTTGAAATTAGTTGGTTTTTCAATTAATTTTCAACATTGTTCCTTCGTATACCTTGACTTGCCACAGTGTGAACATTTCAATTTATCCTTATCATTTGGGCATGAATATCCACGACCACCACCCGAAGAGGTGCCTCCTCTATTGTGATGATTTCCTTGTTGTCCAATACTGATAAATGTCGATTTTTCGCCGGTTTGCACTTCTTCCTTTTCTAAATTTTTTCTATCTTCCTCTCTAATAAGTAGAGAATAAACAACTCCCGAGAAAGGAAGTGCTTCACTCATAGAATATTTGCTTTGACATTCTCAAATTCACTAGACACCCTCATAATAAATCAAATACATTTTTCTCTTCCATTTACACAATTCTAGCTTTGAAGCAATGTGAATAATCACCCTTATTGTAGTAATTCAGCTCGTCCTAGAGACTTCTCAACTTTGAATAATACTCACTAATTAACCTAAAACCATGTCTGTATTTTCTGATCTTTGATTATATTTTATATTTCTTTTCAATGTTGATCTTTCTTCAATATGCTTTAGTTACTGCCAACCAAATCTCATGTGCAGTATTCAAATTCATAAAGGTGATGCCCACACTTGGCACCATCGAGTTGATCAACTAAGAAACCACAATTGTGTTCTCTTCTCCATTTAAAGTATCTTGGATCATATGGGTGTGGTGAGGTATTTCTTCCGTAACCAACTCCCATTTTCCACTAGCAATAAGGGCAAATTTCTCAGCACTAAACCAAGCTCGATAATTTTTCTCATCAAACTTGATGGAAGTGATGTAGACTGAATCTATTTTGGTACTATTATCCGCATCCTCTACGTAATGACTAGGTTCACCTGAATAGATGCCTTCCTCTTTTATAAAAAAAATTTCTCTCCTAGGGATTCGTGTGATCAGCCTCAAGATGCATATAGTTGTCTCGGGATCTGCAAGGTCTTTTTTCCGAGAAATGGGGTCACTGAAGTTGCTGATTCTTCTCCTGATTGCAAAGAATCTTCTTTGCCCCTCTTTTCTGATTAAGGTTTTTTCTCAAACCCTAAATCTTTCCAAAAAAAAATTTATGTTTTCCATGGCCTAGAACACATGAATATGCTTTGATACCATGTTCAAAACAAAGAAAATAGAACAACACACAAGTGATTGATGAAGAGGAGGAGGAGGAGGAGGTAGCAGGAGGCTACCCTTGGTCCTGCAGCTGCTCTCTCTCTCGTTTTTATTTTACTCAACCTAATGGGCAACAACCCGTTAGTATTTATACAGAATTATAACTTGAAAGATAGATATACCCCTAATAAGTAAATCTAATTCAAAACTAAACAATAGACAATTAATCATAAACATAATACCGAACTAAACACAAACTGAATATAAATTGTGATTATTCTTCAACAATTACAACACCTAATTCTTAAACTTTGGGCCAAAAAATTAATGAGTAAGATAAAAGCCTATCACATGGTATCAGAAATATTGTTTGGAATAGCTTTTGTAAAGAAAGGAACACCTATTATGCATATAAAACTTATAACACACACATGATGAAGCAGCAACTTGTGTTAAGGCTCACGAGGAGATGACTAAATTCTTTGACATTAATATAGACTTGCAACAGCAAGGGTCAAAATAAGCCCATATATCTGTTGAATAAAACTAACAGTGCGGGCTCAAAATGAAGTGCTTTGATTCATGTACAGTTGGCATGTATTGGTCGATGAATGAAACAAGAATATGAGTTAACAAGAGACTTGAATTGTAAAGAAAAATGTTAGATATTGAGAGCTTTCAAGTTAGTAAAAAAAGACAGAATACATGAAACGTTAGATGTTATACAGTTTAAAATTGACGCATATTGCATCTACAAAAAGATACTTTTAGTTATTATGGTTAGTGTTACAGTACAATATAGGGGATGCTGATACCACACATAAAATTTATAATAGAAGTTGGCTAAAATGAGAGGTCAGGTGTTCTCCATGATAAGAACATATCATTTAGATTGAAAGGTAAAACTATAAAATGGCAAACCCAGCAATACTTTACAGTGTTGAGTGGTAGCGAATCATTGACGTGTGCAAAAATACGCAAGATGTTGAGATGGATGTGTAGCCACCAGAGGAAACACTAGATTGATAAGGAGACTTGAAAAAGAGTTGGAGTGGCACCAATACCAAATAAAACGAGACTGGTGTGCCAAAGATAATAGACAGGAGAAAATCATGAACATACTCATGTACGCACACATGTCCAAAGGCTTGACAGCAACGAAGATTAAGCTCAAATTGGGATCTTAACTAGCTAATCTTCAAAAGCACAGTCAATAAAAATCCAGTCTTGTTAGATAATAATTTGAATCTGTAGATGTAATGCAGTTCAGAAACCCCTATAGGAACCTTGTTTCCTCGTGTTGAAATTCAAGACAAGTATGACATGATAAGGAAGACATTAGTACAGGCATACAATTCAGTTCCAGATACGATTCCGAAATTGGACACTAAATTTTGAAAGCTCCATGCTCATCACAAGCAATTAATAGAGAAGAAAATTTATTTTCAGCAACAAAATCAAGAAAGGAGAACAAAAACTTTCTGTATGCAAGAAAAACTTAATAAAATGGAGACATAGAGTAACCATCTCACTCCCATTTAATACATAAAATTAAATGATTCAGACAATCTTGATAATGGAACTCAACAACTCATGAGCAACATGGACTTATAGGAAAATAATATGCACCAAAAGGACTGAAAAATGAACACTGATGCATACCACAATAACATATGCTCCCATGTCAACACTAGGAGTATAAGTTGCTAAATTCTTTCCACGGATATGGATAGCAATAGTTGAAGCTAATCTCCCCAAAATCTTGTCAGTTGCATCAACTATGTACCATGTTTTCTCCGTGTTCACATGGTCTGCAGCCTTGGGATACCAAGTATTATTCCAAATGTCCTGAAAGAAATTAAGAAAGATAAGCTATAAAAGGTTTGACATGAAAGAGAGAGAAATCCTGAATAAAATAAAGCAGTGTCAACACAGCAGTATTACAAACATATAACGAGAACAGGTGAATATAAACAAAGTATGTAAGAACCTCACTTTTACCTCAAGCATTATTTTGTTCAACACAACATGACAAAGGAAGTGAGTATATTTTCCTGCCAAAGTGGATAGTTTCTTGCCAAAATGAAACAAGGAGAGCTGGTGACAAATTTTCGTACATATGGTCAACAAATGCTCTTTGCTGTTGATGATGGTTTTGCATCTATACCCCTTCGATGACACTTTTTCCTCTCTCACACTTTTGAAGTGAGAAACCTAGCAATGCTCATGTTTGCTAAAAGGGTCTTAGCTGCCACTTCTCCTTTTCGCTTGGGAATGAGGGGGAAAAGCATTCTTTTCGTACTAGTAGTACTATTAACTCAAGAAGTTATACAGGACATAAATAGCTTCCCAAGTTTTAAATAAAGGAGAGGGGGAGCTTGTTTACAAATGCTAGGATGAGCCAGTTTGTGATTCTTAGCCACTTTTTGAAACCTTCCTGCTTCCAAAATGAGAAAGAACTAGAAAAGCTTGGTTTCATGATTATGATAGAGAATGGAGAAACACTTTGTCACAGATCAGCTGTTGGGGAAAGGTGCAAGATCAGCTGAACTGAAATATTTGACACTCCACCCAAGCATGGATCAAATACTGTAACACGGTGTAGACAGAATGGACTGGACTGCATGCAGAATTTAGCTTTCCATTTGAACTTCTTGAGCCATGTAAACGTGACTGGAGTAAGCTTCTTGTTTCTTGAATGAGCTGACCTGTTTAATGAAGTTTGATCTGATGCAGTGCTGTCGGGCACCAGAATTTCCCATGATATGATACAGGCAATACGAATTATAATGTATAAGGTCATATCAGATATTAAAAAAACTCTCAAGAATATTAAGAAAAGAAAAAGTAGGAAAAATCAAGAAAATCAAAAATAAATGTCAAAAATTAAAATGAATAAGAGTGCATCAAAACAATAGCATATGAGATTTATCAATAAGTTAACAATATAGTCAACTACATTAACTAATAATAATCATAAGGAGTATGACAAACAAACAAATAACATTAACTAACTCATGATTAAGAATAATAATCTAACAATTGATTCGTTACCAAATTCAAACAAGCAAGTCAAGTTCCAAAACATCAAAGTTGACATCATATATGATATCATGTAACTGTTTAAACTATTATGCACTGAACAACAACAACAACAACTAAGCCTTTTCCCATACTAGACGGGGTCGGCTACATGGATTCTTTGTTTCCACAGATCCCTATCGTGTGCCATGTTAGCAGTTAACTCCCAATAAGCTAGATCATTCTTTATTGTTTCTTTCCAACACTTTTGTGGTCGTCCTCTACCTCTTTTAATACTTTCCAAATTTAGTTTTTCTAACCTTCTTATAGGTTCTTCTTTTGATCTTCTTTCTATATGTCCAAACCATCTTAAACGATGTTCTCTCATTTTATCCTCTATTGGTGCCACTCCTAATTTGTTTCTAATAACCTCATTATGTATACGGTCTTTTCTTGTATGACCACTCATCCATCTCAACATCTTCATTTCTGTCAAAGACATCTTTTGTACATGTTGATGATTAACTGCCCAACACTCAGAACCATAAAACATGGCAGGCCTAATTGCTGCTCTATAATATTTACCTTTTAATTTTAATGGTATCTTCTTATCACAAAGAATACCTGATGCTCCTCTCCATTTTAACCAACCAGCATTAATTCTATGTGTAACATCTCCATCAATTCTTCCATCACTTTGAAAAATTAACCCTAGGTATTTGAAACTTAGGAGTTAATCATCAACATGTACAAAAGATGTCAGTGACAGAAATGAAGATGTTGAGATGGATGAGTGGTCATACAAGAAAAGACCGTATGCATAATGAGGTTATTAGAAACAAATTTCAATAGAGGATAAAATGAACATCGTTTAAGATGGTTTGGACATATAGAAAGAAGATCAAAAGAAAAACCTGTAAGAAGGTTAGAAAAACTAAATTTGGAAAGTATTAAAAGAGGTAGAGGACGACCACAAAAGTGTTGGAAAGAAACAATAAAGAATGATCTAGCTTATTGTGAGTTAACTGCTAACATGGCACACGATAGAGATCTGTGGAAACAAAGAATCCATGTAGCCGACCCTGTCTAGTATGGGAAAAGGCTTAGTTGTTGTTGTTGTTGTTGTATTTGAAACTTTCCTTTTGGGGAATGCAATGTGTGCCAATTTTAATTTCTATGTCCTCTGAAGTAGCCAAATGATCAAACTTACATTCCATATATTCTGTCTTTGTTCTACTAAGTCGGAGGCCTTTGTTTTCTAATGTTTCTCTCCATACTTCTAATTTTCTATTAACTTTTTCCTTAGACTCCTCCACTAATACAATGTCATCTGCAAATAACATACACCAAGGTACTTCATCTTGAATATGTTTTGTTAACTCATCCATCACCATTATAAATAAGTATGGACTTAAAGTTGATCATTGATGTAACCCAATATTAACTTCAAAGAAGTCTGTCGTTCCTCCATGAGTCCTCACACATGTTTTTGCACCATCATACATGTCTCTTATAAGGTTAATATATGTCAATGGGATACCTCTTTTTTCCAAAGTTCTCCAAAGAACCTCCCTCGGTACCCTATCATAAGCTTTTTCTAGATCAATAAATATCATGTGAAGGTCTTTCTTTTTTGCTCTAAAATGTTCCATAAGACGTCTCAAAAGGTGAATCGCTTCAATAGTAGATCTACCTGGCATAAATCCAAATTGGTTCTCTGTTGTACTTGATACTTGTCATAACCTACGTTCGATAATTCTTTCCTATAATTTCATAGTATGACTCATTAACTTGATACCTCGATAATTCGCACAAATTTGAATGTCTCCCTTGTTCTTATATACGGGTATAAGTGTACTTGCTCTCCATTCCTCGGGCATCTTTTGGTTTTCCCATATTTCATTAAATAGTCTTGTGAGCCAAGTGATTCCTATTTCTCCTAGTATTTTCCAAAGTTCTATAGGAATATTATCTGGTCCCACCGATTTACCACCCTTCATATGTTTAAGAGCCTCTTTGACTTCATTCTTTTGAATACGTCGGTAGAAATTGTGGTTTATATACTTTTCTGACTTGGCTAAATCTCCTAAACTAATACTAACATCTTTATTTTCATTAAAAAGATTATAAAAATAGTTTTTCCATCTATTTCTTATATCATCATTTGCCACTAGAATTTTTTCATCCTCGTCTTTTGTGCATCTAACATAATTAAGATCTTTAGTTTTCTTATCTCTAGCCCTAGCTATCCTAAAAATATCTCTTTCACCCTCTTTTGAGTTGAGTTTTTTATATAAGTCCTCCCAAATCTTAGCTTTTGCTTCACTAACGGCCTTTTTTGCTTCCTTCTTTGCTTTCTTATAAGCTTCTAAAGTTTCACTAGTTTTCTTAGCATAATGTAATTTGTAACATGCCCTCTTTGCCTTGATTTTATTTTGTACTACTTCACTCCACCACCAAGCTTCTTTTTGTGCCGGTACACCTCCCTTAGATACCCCTAACACATCTTTCGCCACTTTCCTAATATGTATAGCCATATTGTTCCACATATAAGAGGGTGTGCCAACATAATTCCAAACATCTCCTTGAAGGACTTTCTGTTTAAATATATCTTCTTTCTCGCTTTTGAGGTTCCACCATTTAGTCTGAATAGCTCGATGCACTCTTTTCTTCTTTGTCCATTTTTTTATTTGTAAATCCATAACTAAAAGTCGATGTTGGGTGGTTAAGCTTTCTCCTGATCTCTTTCACCCTCTTTTGAGTTGAATTACCTTACAATCTTTACAACATGCTCTATCTTTTTTTCTACAAATAAAGTAATCAATTTGTGTTTGTGATAAGCCACTCTTATAAGTAATTAAATGTTCATCTCGGTTTTTGAAGATTGTATTGACTATAAAGAGATCAAATGACATAGCAAAATTTAAAATCTCCCTACCTTCCTCGTTTATATCCTCATAACCAAAGTTTTCATGAATCCCTTGACATCCTAATGCCTCTTTACCGACATGTCCATTTAAATCTCCTCCTAAACAAATCATCTCCCTGTGTGGAATCTTTTGAAACACCTTATCTAACTCTTCCCAAAAAACTGTCTTTATACTATCTTCTAGTCCTACTTGGGGTGCGTAAGCACAAACTATATTCAAAACCTCTGCTCCTTTTCAATATCATGATTCGGTCACCATATCGTTGTATGTCTACTACACTCTCCTTTAAATCTTTATTTATGATAATACCAACTCCGTTTCGGGCCTTTTCTTTACCTGAGTACCATAATTTAAAACCTGTATCCTCTATCTCCTTTGCTTTTTCTTCAACCCATTTTGTCTCTTGTAAACATAGAATATGAATCTTTCTCCGAATCATAGTATCTACCACCTCCATTAGCTTACCCGATAATGTTCCGATATTCCAAGAACCAATACCAATCTTATTATCTAGGACTAGCTTCCTTACCCCCCGCATCCGTCCATAATCAAAATGCGGAGACCCTCTCGGAAAATTTTTCACTACATTCGGGCGGCAATGAAGCGAAAATTTTTCTCCATAATCTTATTATGCACTGAAGAAGAAATAAATTATTTGTAATCTCAAACATTAAAATCAAGATCATCAACTAAATAGTCCACTTCATCTTCATCATAATCACCATCTCCAAGGTCAATAGTATATCATGAGCCCCATACTACAGAACATGAAGAAAAACAATTGATGCATACATAAAAATGAAACAAAAAGTTTAAAGAAATAAAAATAATACTTTATACCATAAATACATCAAAGAATATGAATATGAAGGTACGTGAACAAATCACCATGAAAAGCCAGAAAAGCTTCAAACCACCAAGAAACCTGTAAAACCTCCTCCATATATGGAAGTGAAATGAAGGAACAAGGTCCTTAAAAGAGCTTTCCTGCAAATAACCAAAGAAAATAGGAGTTTTGGGTCCACAGTATATGTATCAGCAGTATCGGATGTACGGCCATTATGTATCACACAATAGAGCCTGTATCGTGCTATATAGGCCAATACATCTTTTAGCTACGATTTGGCCCTCGTGTCGTACCGAAATTGCTGGTGGTATGATATGTATACTTACAATACTAGTCTGACGTAAGAGGTTTGACACATGCAACTGCACTGCATCAAGAACACAAGTAATTTCCTTCTGCTCTCCCATATTACTTGTCCTCACTTTGTTTGTGGCACTTAATATACTGGATACTTGATTTAGGCAATGATTCACTTTACGATAAATTCCATGTTCACTTTATGATCAATAGAATATGATTCTCTTGTACAGACTCACTAATGAGAGATCCATCTATATACATGATAAACATTTCCTGCATGAGGTTTTTCACTTTCAAGTATATCAACTTCTGGTATGCAGCATGCGCCACACCTGATGAAGGGCCAGAATGAAAGTGAGGCGTTCGACGTCAAACTAGAGGAAGCCTCTTGACAACTGTAGGATGTCTCCTGCCATTCCTCCTGTTATATCAGCCTTTCCTTCCCCTTATGCTCTACCATGGTCTCCACCTTTTCTTCCATTAAGATGGTACCCCTGCTGTTGATCATTAAATAAATCTGGTGCAAATAGTTTTCTTGTATATTATGATCATACAGGATAGTCATGTTATTTCTTCTGTTGGAAATAATGCATTCACAATATGCATTTTGTAATTATGACAATGTGTTGGTTCAACATTGATTTTGTTTATGAAGAAAATTGCTTCTTAAAAATTTGACTCCACATATCTTTGTTTGTTGATGGTGTTTTCAGCAACAGAGTATGATTTCTGTCTCATTTCAGACTGACAAGCATCTAGTTTCAAATAAAAGAGAAAAGTGAATCTCAGATTGGTTTACTAGATAACATAATTGGACCTGACTTGGCTTCCATTGCTATCCCATATTCATTTATTTGGAATTTTGGATCACAAATGCCTACAACCATTCAGCCCAAATTTGACTAACTTATTCACTTGCTCGTACCCTTCATAAGAAAATTATATGTTCCTACATGAAGCAAAGAGAAGCCAACTTCTGGAGTTCATGAGAAAGTAGACTGTGTGATGAGAAAGACAGACACTTTTGCCTCATGGGTCAGTGACAGATCTAGAAAATACTTTGGGGTAAGGCGAAGTTGAAAGAATGCTACCCATAATTCCAACCGTGATCTAACATGCATAGCCCATATTTTCTATTTACAAAAGATTTTGTGAGCGGACAAAGCTAAGTTCCATAGCACACGGTTTCAACCGTGCGCACTCACCATCCCTTTGAGTCCGAGGCATCCCTTACATAGCATTTTCCTTTATTTTCAAGATTTTGGACGAGGTGGACCTCACTGCTGTCACATAAGTCTACACCAAGGCCCTAAAGATTTTACTTTTCATTCAAAAAAAAAATCCAACCCCGCTTAGTGTGGGACAGGTCTTGGTTATAATTTTGGTTTTGGTGGTTAGGAAAACATTATCTGACAGGACATAACAGTTGCAGATGATACTTAGTGTGTGAAACTCTCGCATTTCGCTTGAAGACTTGTTCTTATTACAAAGAGAAGAAGATTAGCTGAAAGAACAACTATAAGTGATCACTACAGTGCCTACACAATGACAAAAAATTCGCCACCAAAGTTCATGAACTCCTTTCGCGATTATTTCTTTCTTATGCACATGACTAACCGATAAACCTAACCACCAACTAGTCTTTTGGCCTCTTTGATAGCTCATAGATCTACTACGTTTCCCAACATTCACTTATCTGCAATGCGTGTTAGCAGAAATTCTATACTTGTTCCACTAAAATTCGCACTTGGTTTCACGTCTTTCATTAGGAAACTCACGCAAACGTGAAAAAACAGAGATTGAGTTGAACCTACACAACCAAACCAAGCCAAATTCAATCATTTGCATGGATAAACCCTCTACGGAAGAGCAAATGTTTCTCATTTTAGTTTCTTTGCGGAAAATAAGCTTATTTTTAACGTTTATAAACCACCAGATACATTTTGCGCGTTTTTGTGTGTGCGCGTGAGAGAGAGAGAGAGAGAGATGAGTTTCTTACGGGCCCGTCGATTTCGGAGGGCTCGAACATCCACCTTTGTTCTCTGGGAATGACGGGCTGCTGGCACCGGACCTGGAAGCCCCTGCCAACAGCGAGTGAGGGGGCGGGGATCGTTCCTGAACGCGGCAACAAGACCTTGCGTGCGGCAGACCCCACGAACGGCGAAACAAAAGGCGGCGTCGATTCTCTCGATACCCGACAAGGATTAGATGAGGAAGAAGAAGACGATGAGCACGCGCACCAAGGAACCACTAACGCCATGAGTTACCTACCGAAGCAGAGAGAGTTTCTCTTCTTCTTCGTTCTTCTCCTTAGAGAAGTGACGAGTGACTTTGTTATATCAGGATAAGAGACAGGGGAGCGAACGGATCGGTTTACGGGTCAGGTGAGTCCGATAACGGATCCGGAGTAACTCATCAAAGTAAGAACACAAACCTTCAACAGAGTGGCAAATTGGATCGAAAGTAGCCGAACCTGATTGGGTTCAGATGCGTATCGGTTTGACTGAGACAGGGTCATGGAAAGAGAGAGAGAGAGAGAGAGAGAGAGAGAGAGAGAGAGAGAATCAGGTCAGCAGGTTGGGTTTAGGTCAGGCTGGGGATGACCCTATATTTTGTTTCGTCACTTTGTGCCAAACCCATATCTGACTCATGGTGCCTCAACCCAAACACGGACTTGAGAGACAAATAAACTGATATATACTAGCACATTTAAAATAACTCAAATGCTCTTCAGTGTCTCAACCCAAACACGGACTCTATATATTTATATATATAGGAAGAAAGAGAGAGAAACTGACATATGCCAGCACACTTAAGTGTCAACCAATTTAAAGAAATGTCAATGGTTCATGTTTGATGATGAATAGCTGAAATATGATTTTAAAAAGCAAAGTGCCCATCTAAACAAAGTACATATTGCAAAGAATATATATATATAACTTTTTACATTCAAATTATCTATATATATAGTGCTTCTTGGAAGCAAAAGCTAAGATTTGGGAGGACTTATATAAAAAACTCAACTCAAAAGAGGGTGAAAGAGATATTTTTAGGATAGCTAGGGCTAGAGATAAGAAAACTAAAGATCTAAATTTTGTTAGATGCATAAAAGACGAGGATAAAAAAATTCTAGTGGCAAATGATGATATAAGAAATAGATGGAAAAACTATTTTTATAATCTTTTTAATGAAAATAAATATGTTAGTATTAGTTTAGGAGATTTAGCCAAGTCAGAAAAGTATATAAACCACAATTTCTACCGATGTATTCAAAAGAATGAAGTCAAAGAGGCTCTTAAACATATGAAGAGTGGTAAATCAGTAGGACCAGATAATATTCCTATAGAACTTTGGAAAATACTAGGAGAAATAAGAATCACTTGGCTCACAAGACTATTTAATGAAATATGGAAAAACCAAAAGATGCCCGAGGAATGGAGAGCAAGTACACTTATACCCGTATATCAGAACAAGGGAGACATTCAAAATTGTGTGAATTATCGAGGTATCAAGTTAATGAGTCATACTATGAAATTATGGGAAAGAATTATCGAACGTAGGTTAAGACAAGTATCAAGTACAACAGAGAACCAATTTGGATTTATGCCAGGTAGATCACCTTCTGAGACGTCTTATGGAACATTTTAGAGCAAAAAAGAAAGACCTTCACATGATATTTATTGATCTAGAAAAAGCTTATGATAGGGTACCGAGGGAGGTTCTTTGGAGAACTTTGGAAAAAAGAGGTATCCCATTGACATATATTAACCTTATAAGAGACATGTATGATGGTGCAAAAACATGTGTGAGGACTCATGAAGGAACGACAGACTTCTTTGAAGTTAATATTGGGTTACATCAATGATCAACTTTAAGTCCATACTTATTTATAATGGTGATAGATGAGTTAACAAAACATATTCAAGATGAAGTACCTTGGTGTATGTTATTTGCAGATGACATTGTATTAGTGGAGGAGTCTAAGGAAAAAGTTAATAGAAAATTGGAACTATGGAGAGAAACATTAGAAAACAAAGGCCTCCGACTTAGTAGAACAAAGACAGAATATATGGAATGTAAGTTTGATCATTTGGCTACTTCAGAGGACATAGAAATTAAAATTGGCACACATTGCATTCCCCAAAAGGAAAGTTTTAAATACCTAGGGTCAATTTTTCAAAGTGATGGAAGAATTGATGGAGTTGTTACACATAGAATTAATGCTGGTTGGTTAAAATGGAGAGGAGCATCAGGTATTCTTTGTGATAAGAAGATACCATTAAAATTAAAAGATAAATATTATAGAGCAGCAATTAGGCCTGCCATGTTTTATGGTTATGAGTGTTGGGCAGTTAATCATCAACATGTACAAAAGATGTCTGTGACAGAAATGAAGATGTTGAGATGGATGAGTGGCCATACAAGAAAAGACCGTATACATAATGAGGTTATTAGAAACAAATTAGGAGTGGCACCAATAGAGGATAAAATGAGAGAACATCGTTTAAGATGGTTTGGACATATAGAAAGAAGATCAAAGGAAGAACCTGTAAGAAGGTTAGAAAAACTAAATTTAGAAAGTATTAAAAGAGGTAGAGGACGACCACAAAAGTGTTGGAAAGAAACAATAAAGAATGATCTAGTTTATTGGGAGTTAACTGCTAACATGACACATGATAGGGATTTGTGGAAAGAAAGAATCCATGTAGCTGACCCCGTCTAGTATGGGAAAAGGCTTAGTTGTTGTTGTTGTTGTTTGTATATAGTGCTTCTTGCATGCTTGCACGATAATATATTAGTAAATCTAAACAAATCAAAATCACTCAATCTAGGATTTGGAGAAGTGCATTCTAGAGACAGAATGATTATTCACAAAGTTTTATAATCAAAACTTTACCTCTAAAGTTGAATCACTTTAAAGATTAATTGTCTACTTTCTCAAATGGGTACATCCAATGAAAAGGATGTAATATTAAAACTGATTATTAATAAGCCATTATTATGATTAAGGTGAAGTAATAACCTATTAATAAGCCATTTTCGATAGATCATTTAGTTGCCCACCTTGAAAATCATTAATCAAACACATTATCAATACGGTTATTTCATTTCTTTTTTATTCTCTTTTCTTTTTCTATAGTTGTAGCTCTATTGTATAATCAATAAAGATTTGCATTTCCTTCTCTATTTTTTTTCTTCATGGGTTTGGTCTTTATTCGTTTAGTTGCAAAACCAAACTCATTATTGTCAGTATACAAAAACCTATGTTGGCTTTCAGTTTTTTTCAAAATACATCTTTGAATAATTAATGATCACTCAAATATGAGTTCAGACGGTCAAGATACAATGAAAACAATTTGATTATATTAAAAGTATTCGAGGTTTTAATCAATTGAGCACACATTTCCAGTAAAACATCCTTAACTCAAACAACTTTTTTCATTTCAGAAGGTTCATGTATCCTCTTTTGAGGAATCAAGAATAATACAAACCAGAGTTCTAACGAGAAAATTAAAGTGAAAACAAACCAACCCTATCAAGGGGCTTGTAAATACGTTACCAACTAAATCTCAATAAGCTTAAAAAATATTAAAAGATTAATTCTTATTATCATTGATAATGTAGTTTACATAAACAAGAATAATATGTAAATTTTTGGCAGTTCTTATTCTTAGTAAAAAGGTGTACCACTAACACATAATAGGAGATCCTAATCAATCACAACACGAAAATATCCCTATGTGTCGCAATAGTTTTCAAGGGAAAAGCAACGACAAACAAACTCTATAAAGAAATTCAAATTTCACAAAAATAAAAATAAAAGATAACCCAATAAAATAATCAGATTTTTTCAGTAATAAAATAGGACGTATAAGAATAAAATGTAACCAAAATCAACCCTTTTCAAGGGAAATTGAATCGGGATTGAACCGGTTTCAGTGTCGGTTTGAAACCGCCAGTTTTGGTAGGAAATCATTAGGAACTGAAAAATATTGTAAAATTTTGAATTTTTTGAAAAATAAAAATTATGGAACCGCCGGTTTCAGTTCCACAAAAGCTTAAACTAGAACCAAACTAGGTCCTCTCTGGTTCTGGATCCGGTTATAGGTCTGGTTATGACAATTTTTGTTCTAGTCGGTTTTGGCCATGTCTGCTCGGTGAACATTCACTCATGAAAGATTGATGTAAAGATGGCAATGGGTCAGGTGGGGTGGGCCGGGCCGGGTTTTCACTCCACTTGCACTCTTCCTGCACCATAATATTTCTTCTATACCCCTTCCCATGAGTCTTGGGAGATCAAACCCATGCCCACCCCACACCTAATTGGATCGACCCACTCCTGCCCTGCCCGACCCACTTCACCCAATTAAACTAAATTAAAATATTTATAATACTTATTTATGAACAAAATTAAACTATATTTTGTATTATTAAGCAAAATCTTATATATATATACATACATATAAGCATATAAAATACTTGAATAAACATATATTGTATCTAAATAATTACTTTATATATATATACTCCAAAGTGGAACAGGTTTTAAGGTTTGAGAATCCATCTCATATGGGACGGATCGGAACGGGTCATCCCTAGATTGAGAGCTTTATTACTGCTTTGCCATACTTCTCTTTTAGTTAGATGAATTTACTGCCACAGATAATACCTTATGTATCCCTTGATCCGACTCAATAATGTTCTTTAATCCAAGTAAAACGGGTCTGGATAGTGGATAGCCAACCCGTTGACAATAGTCTAAACCTCAGAAGAGAGAGCCGCCCTCAAAGAAACCATACTCGTCACCAGGACACTAGTATCGTGTCCACACATAGAAAACAACTCCGGGTTGCAAATCACACAACGTGTCGTATCTCGTGTAAGCTCTACCCTTCAAAGAAAAGAAACGAAACCAAAAGCGTTACCAGGACACTACAACACCCTACTATCGTGTCCATACATAGGAAACAAATTATATAACTCCAGGTGGCGAGTTCTATTCCTATGCGGGTGCGTTAGGCTTCGGCCTCCCGTTATAAATAAAAAAAGGACATCAACCTACTGCACGACGGATCACACATAACGTGTCGTATCTCGTGTCCCATCGATACGTCTTACTGCAAGGTTAGTAGAGAGAGAGATGGATTTGGTGTGGTGTGCGGAAGCTGACCAAACTCCCTTCTCTCTGACACACAGAGACGACACTGCTTTTAAGACGGAGTAAAAGCAACCTCGGCTTTCTCCCTCTCTGCTCCGGTGATGGCGGTTTTGGAGAATCCCGGAGTTTGATGCTCTTTATCCTTCTTGCTTATCGCGTTCATTCACCTGAATATGGACCGGAACCCGTCCTTCACGACGCTTCTTAACTCCATCCAAGCGCTCGGGCGCGGCTTCGATGTCACCTCCGATATCCGCCTCCTCTACTGCAAGGGTATCCATCGCGGCCGCCTCGTTCAAATCGACGATCTCAACACCCGGGATCTTGTCTTCTCTGACTCCCTCCGCGTCTCCGGCGCCTCCGTCGACATCGGGTTCCGCCATGGCAACTCCGGCCGTTGTGCCACCCCCGTATACTCCTTCCACGAGGTACGGATTTTCCATCTCTCGCCACGAATTAAAACCTCTACCTAGTCTTATGATCGCTTTATCGTTCGCGATCTTCGTCGTGCGGAGATTTTCTAAGCAAATTGTTGTTTTCCTGTTTAACTTGATCAGTTGTACTCAATCCCTTGAACTTCCGAGTTGCTTCGTTCTTGCAGATTTCGGTTAATTTAGTCGTTTGTAGCTCATTTCAACTATTTGAGGGCGGATCGTGCCGGTTTTCTTCAACTTGTAGCCCAGATAGATGGTTTTTGCTTGCTGGATGCCTTTTGAGACCCCCAAAATTTCGTCAAAAACGGGAATTCTTTTCCTTTTCAACTTTTGAGGAATCTCTTTTCCTTTTCAGTTTTTAAGCCTTGTATAAAATTCGACTCTCTGAAAAATGAATACAATGAAATAAAAGAAGAGCTCTATGAAAACCCACCTGCATCATGTGGGTTTTTTTAGTGCTTGGACGACTAACTATTTCCCATGTTTGAGCTTTATTTAGGGCATCTAGTTCGGTGTTCATAGCATCAATCTATTTTTAAGATTTTTGAGCTTAAGTGTAAGTTTTGGGTTCTTTGACAACTATAATATTGGTCACGAGCGCTCTACCAGATGAGGAGAATGTTTCATAGGATACAAATTCTTTATCTAGGAGGTCTAAATTCTACCTTTAAGGGAGGTTCTATAGTTTCATAATTTCTCCTAGTATTTATCATAGGGTTGAATAATATATCTAGATTGAGGTAACTCATTAGCAATTTTTGACTTTCTTCCGTAGTGTAGTTCATATCATCATCAAGAATATTAGTTAAAAAGGAGTATTCCTTGTTGGAGGAATCATTCTTAGAGTAATACTCGTTTTCAAGGAATTGCACATCCTCTGGATACATATAATTTATCATTTTTTTTTGTCATAATACATATATCTTTTTTTTGTTACACCATATCCTACGAACACACGTTCTATAGCACAAGAAGAAAGTTTATCATCTTTGTTGGTGAGCACAAAACATTTGCATCCAAAAGCTCTTAGATGCGAGTAATAGGGAGTTTTGCCAAACAATTTTTCTGTGGGTGATATAGACAAAAGTAGGCATTCTATTTATCAAGTAGACTGATGTCATAACAGCTTCAACTCATAGATTCTTTGGAACACCCCTAGAAATAAGAAGTGTTCTTGTGGGTTCTATGATGTGTTGATGTTTTCTTTCGGTCACACCATTCTGTTATGTAGTTTTGGTACAAGAAGAGTGATGAAAGATTTCATCATCTTCTAGGTAACTCTCAAAATCTTTTGAAATAAATTTTCCACTAGAGTCAGAGCTAAAAAACTTTGATTTTAGAGTTAAATTGCATTTTGATCATATTGTGAAATATCGTAAAATTTTTGAAAACTTCAGATTTTGTTCTTAGTAAATATACCCAAGTATATATGGTGAAATCGTTCATGAAAACTATGTAGTAAGATACTCCACCTTTTGAAATGCATGGTGTAGAATGAAATAACTCAAAAGGTTTATTTGTCTTCATTATTCTTGTTGGAAAGGGGAGATGTTTCATTTTTTTAAAATGACAGTCATTGCAAAAGAATTCATCAAATTTCTTAATTTCAATTGGAGGACAGTTATAAATTTGGTGAATATTTAGATGACCTAGTCTTTTATGTCATAGAAATACATCATTTGAAAGAGTGTTATATTGACCAAAAGTTTGCGTGTGAAGATAATCCATAACATAGAGTCCTCCCTCCCTATGGTCATGCCCAATGATCCTATACGATACGACCCTTAGATGAAAATGTGACTACACAGTTGTTATCACATATTTGACTACAACTACAATCTACAACCAAGCCTTTTCTCATACTAGATGGGGTAAGCTACATGGATTTTTTATAGAATCCATAGTAAGTTCGACAAAGTTTTACGCTGGTTGTCGGAAGCCTAACACAATCCTCCTCTTTTATTCGGGCTTGAGACCGGCCATGCAAGGGTGATCCCTTACACAAGTGAGAGGATCCATAGAATAATTTTATATCCTCTTTTGTAATCTTCTTTTTGTTCTGGATATGAATCAATAGAAGGTTTGATTTTTGCTCCTCTAACATAACCCTATAGTTTTTTAAAATATAAGTAATTTTTCATGGCTTACATCCATGTTTTGTAGTTGGAGTTTGTTAGACAGAAACTAAAACCATTATATTTCATTGTCGCAAAACAAATGTAATAGATACCCTTACTTGATTTGAAGAAGGATCCATTGAGATTGATTCTTCCTTGGCATGCTTTTCAAGACTGTATCACACGATCAACACCTTTGATTTGGTTCTGATACCATACAAGGAAATACGCCTTGAAAAACTTCACACTAAAGTGCCTTTAGCACTTCTACAAATCACAAGGTTGCAAATTACACCAAAGGCATTGAAGACTTAAATTTACAAAAGAGTTGAATAAGCTATGTCGCACGAGTGCGGACACAGGTGCGGGATACGGCAAATTTCAAAAATTTTGAGTGCGGCGATACGGCTAGAGTATATAATATTATATATTATATATAATATTCAAGCTAGAACAAGTGAGACATCAATTACATAAGTATATGACAATAGCAAGTACACAACTTTATATTAAAGCAAAACACATAAATGGTAAACAACTACTAATTTCATCACAATACACAAATCAATCTTCACTATTCGGACCCATTTATCCAAAAAGACCCGAACTTTAAAATCGATACCATATTTTAAAGCGTGGAATATCCACACAAAAGAAAGTGAAGAAGGTCCGTATTGAGATATTTTTCTATGTTCATTGGCGGAGTTTCATGGGAGATGATGGAAGACAAGCTGAAGGAGCATTTTGGAAACTATGGTGAGGTAACTGAGATGGTCATAATGAGAGATAAGGTCACGAGTCGACTAAGAGTCTTCGGTTTCATCGTCTTCACAGATTACTCCCTCTTTGATCGGGTTCTGTAGGATAAATACACCATAGACGGCAGAACCGTGAGTTACAAAAAAAAATTACATTTTTTTCCCCATGCCGTACCGACACGGTGTCGCACCCATGTCAAGGTCAACACTCCGCCCCTTAGAAGTGTCTTAGTGACTTAGTGAATAAGTATTTACAGACAATAGAGAGCTCTTAAGGAGCATCCAATGCCGTTGAGTGGTGGCCAGCCCCAACGGCTATAAATTCTAGCCGTTGGGACCTAGTGGGTCCCGGCTGGCCCAGGCCGACTTCTTACAATATTGACACACTTCTGCAGTCCTAGCATCTTCTCCTTGATTACTGGAGTGACCCAAACTCATTTACCTTTTTGAGTTTTTTTTTGGTTGAAAAATTTAGTGGTTTTCATTCTTGTATTTCAGTTTTTGCATGTTCTGTTGTTTAGAAGTCTGCAAAGTTCAAGATCATCTTGTATACTTATTGAACTTTCTAAGTGGAAACGACAAACATTTTATCTAGATGGCACTGGATAAAATTATGTACGAGATCTCATTATGCCCGATTATATTCATTCAGCCTGTATGCACTTTTAGATGGCAGAGTATTTCAACAAGATGGCAGGTATATGTGGTAGCACTCCTCTTGGCAGCTTCAATGCCATGTTCAACTTCTCTGGCTCTTCTCAAATGGATGCCACTGCTACAAAATCTCTTGCCATGGATGGCTTTTTCATTTCACTTTATGTGGTAAAGTTGGAAAAACCTGACTTGGTTTTGCAAGAAGATGTTAAACGTGCTGTCCCGAATACATGGGAACCTTCGTCCTTGGCAAGGTAAATATATTGACATCTTCAATTGTTACTTTTCCTTTCATTCCAACTGATACAATCCTCCACTTTTCAGTTTTATTGAAACCTTCGGTACACATATTGTTACATCTGCTACTATTGGTGGTAGAGATGTAGTCTATGTCAAGCAGCATTATTCGTCTTTGCTATCATCTTCTGAAATTAGTAGCTATATAAAGGAAATTGGTGATCAGAGGTTTTCAGACATTGAAAGTCAACATAGCACAAGTCAATTCAGATCCAGAGACAAGACTAGTTCTGTATGTTTCACTTTTATCCTTTTCTTTTCAAATTTAAAGAATATTCTGTTGGTCCAAGCAACAAAATCCTTTGGAATGCCCCACGCCTATTAGACTGCTAATTAGTAGGTATGCAGGCTGCAGATCAGTTCATTTTCACCAGACAAGAAGTACATCCCCAGCCTTCAAGCGTTCCCTGTCTAAACAGTAAAGAGGTAAGTTTGATCTTTTGGATGGCCCTTGAAATGAAAGATAATGGGCAGTTGCTTGATCAATCATGCATCGTTCAACTTCCCTTTTTAATTGTGGAGATGGAAAGCAGATTTTGCTTCTCCCAAACTTATGCATTCTTCTGTACTTGGTAAAATTTAATGTCAACGATTGTAATTATACCATGTGTACAACCTCATGTTTTTTCGTCGTCTAGTACTCACCTGACCATATAAACTAATTCACTACAGGATGTTACAATTGTTTTCAGACGGAGAGGGGGCGATGATCTTGTTCAAAGTCATGTCAAGTGGGAAAAGACTGTATACTCTTCCCCTGATGTCATCAACATGACCTTTTTGCCAATTTCCTCTTTTCTTGATGGCATACCAGGAGGAAAGCACCTTGCACGTGCAATTGAACTTTATCTAGAGTGTAAGAACTTGGTTCAACCAGGCCGTGTTCTTTACATTGTGTCCATATTTGTTAATTAATGGATTTGTTTACAAAATATTACTTCTTTGAAACAGTAGATTTCTATAAGCTAGTTGAGAAACGATTTCATTTCTCAGATTTGTGCACTTGTTAAGAAAATTCTTTGACCTCAAAATCACATATAGCTAATGATCTGGAAAAAATAAGTTAATCAGTGCTGTGGTTAAAATTTTCCTTTTGACTTTTGTCCACCTTGGCCTTTACTGTCTTAAAGATAATTAGTTCTTTATCTGAAAGTATTTGTGGTTGTTGTGGAAAAAATTCTGTACCTTCATCTGCATTCAACAATTGTTACCTTTGCATTGTGGACAATGTTCAAATTAGCTGTTAGGATTGACTTGGCTGAAGCTACAACTCGAGACCAATTCTTCAGTAAAACCTCAGGTCCCTCTGTTTCAGATTTTATTTGGTTTCTTCCTAGATGAAGTATCTCCTGGGTAATTTTCATTGTGGAATCTCGCATAAAAATGGTGGGAATGAATCTATGTCTTAATGCAATCTGCCACAAGTTTTTGTTTGTTTTGGTCAACCTTGCCAAGCTTTTGGTAGGCATTTCTCTCAAAGAAATTAAAGGAATGTTAGGCTTATCCTATGGCTCCTGAATTTTCTTAGTAACTCAATTTCAAGTTAGTGGAGTCCTGCTTTCTCAATTGGTGAAAGCTTGAGCGCGTGTAAACCTATTCTTCTGTCCACTTGAGATTGCTCACAACTTTAAAACTTGAATTCCAAAGTGCAGGACTGATGTTGTGGTTTCTAACTCTCAAGATGCATATATAAGCGTGATGGCTGATCACTCCTGTGACTGGAACAAATGTACCTAGTAGAGATATGGCATTCGGATCTCCCTTTATAAAGTTAGAACCAGTGGTATGCGTATCACCCCGTATTGTATCGTATCATGAGAAATCACGATACGATACAAGGGGGTGTATTGCAAAGTCTCATGTATCGGCCTCTATCGTACGATAGAGGTAGGTATTGCCCATATCGTATGATACGGTGATACACTCCTGACTTATAAAATTTTAAAGTTTTTGCTTTCTGCTTTTTTATCTTATCTTCTTTAGCAAGAGAGACTCCTTGCCTTTAAGGGCGACCTCCCAATAACAGCAACCAAGATCCAATAAGCAATTTCCGAAGTACTCGCCAACGGGAAAGACAATGCACTTCAACAACTTACCCATTATAATCACAAATTTCCAAAGTTCTCACCAACAGGAAAGACAATACAGTTCAACAACTTACCCATTATAATCACACCTAGCTTTGGTGGGATGCCCATCTCTATTTGTCCAAGTTTGGCAATTCTAAGGGCAGCTCAATACATTCTCAACAGAGCTCTACTAGCCTATGAATTATGAAATTAGCCGAACTCGGGTTCATGAACGAGAAAGGAAGCTCCTTGCTACCTACCGATTTGAGCCTCTACCTATAGCTCACGCAAATGACAAGTGATTTCAATGCCAAAATCAGCAACCTTGATACCTTGTTAATTAATTTAAATAAATTTTGTATACAATTTTCAAATTTATCCTTATTTATTTTGATTCATAATAATCATTTAGATTTTTTTTGTTTTTATCTATTTTTTATTTTGAACTATTTTTTAATTAAAAATTTATGATATGTTACGATACACCTGTCTCTTTTAGAAAAATGATACACGATATGGTACGGTACAAACAACACTGGTTAGAATCCCATGTATGGCATTTCTCATAATGGACATTCTGAGGTTTTCCCCATCATTACCTTAAAAAGATAATGTTTAGGCTCTTCAAGCCCAACAAAATACATACTTTGATTAGGCTCTTATCCTACTGAAATTTAATGAAGACTTTTCTAAAACAATTTGATTGGTTGTTTCTTCCAGTTTGAGCTCATGGTGTTTTAAGATTCTTCTTTGAATGAACCGGCAGACAATTATTCTTTTGGAGATCACTTCAAGCCGTTGATGCTACTCTTACCTAGACTCAAAGTTCCAATCTGAAGATTTCTAAGATCACATAGACATCCTCAGATTATCTCTTATTGAGTTCATAAAGTACATCAACTTAATTGTAGTTGTTAAAATGTCATCCATCTTATGGAAGTGCAAAACATCAAATGCATTGAGAAGATGCAGCCCATTTTTCAGATTATTAAGCAGTTGCAGTGGATACCAAGAGGCTTGTAGTAGTTATTCTCCTATGCCATTAAGGCCAACGTTAGTTCACTCAGGCTAGCTTCCACTAAACATTATTGTTTGCTACTTGCAATTAGCGTTGGATATCGGATAATGTTAGTTTCTGTATCAGATTAGGCTTCGGTCAGTCTGCAACAGAGATTCTGGACTGCAGAAAATGATCTTCCTGATCCTTGTCACCCATGGGCCTGATTACAACTAGGATCTAGATCTTGTGCTGGTGAAGTGTGTGGTTGGTGGATGTTCTTTTTCCTGATTACACTGGAGCTGGCTGCCTCCGAGATACAAGCTGGGGCCATTTAGGTGTGGTTATCCATGGCCTGCAGAATGCCTGGCTAAACTATGTACATTGCTCATGTTACTAATATTGCCTTCGTGGCTCTTCCACTGAAAATCTCTAAAACCTGCTGTTAAAATTTCCTCTGTGACGGTTTTGAAATAATGGAAATAGCACAGTGTACTTTATTTATGCAGTTCGTCTTGTTTTTCTTCTGAACGTTGGGTTTAAAACCCAAGTTATGCACCAATGTTACTAGTCTGTTTTTTCTTCTGACCAGGATGTTTATTGATTCATTTCCTGTGCTATATCCAGACAAGCCACCCATCGAGGAGCTGCAATATTTCTTGGAATTTCAGATCCCACGTCTGTGGTCTCCATCTATAAACGATGTTCCTGGGATTCCGAGAAAAGAGCCCATTTGCCCATCTTTGCAGTTCAGCTTGATGGGAGCAAAGCTTTTTGTTAGTTCAGAGCAGGTATTGAAATTCTCTTGATAATTATCTAGGTTGCATGGCCGGTCCCAAGCCTGGATAAAGGAGGAGAGTTGCATTAGGCTTCCGACCGTCAGCGTAAAACTTTGTTAGACTTATCTACTATGAATTCCATAAATTATGATAGCACTATGTAGAAACAAAGAATCCATGTAGCCGAGCCCATCTAGTATGAGAAAAGGCTTAGTTGTTGTCCTAATTATCTATATTAGGATGCATCAAAAGTTCCTGAAACATGGACAGATTTGTGCAGAAAGGGATCAGACAAAATCGGCGCTCTGGAAAGCCATAAAACAGATTCTTCGTTTACTTGTGTTTCTGAAATAAGTTTTTCTTGGTTATATAACTACTTAGTTGTAAAGTCCTAAAATCCAATACGTCTGTTGGATTACTTACAATCCACTGAACCAGGAACTCGCCCACTTATTCTCTGCAGTGTGTGCACATAATAATGGGATAATTTTGATGCTTAGATGGACTTTTCAGCAATCTTGGCTTCAAACTCCAAGGCCCTTTGGCTGCAATAATCCAATCTTCTCTCAACCCAGCTACCATACGTAACTGGAGAAGTCTTCATTTTCTTTGATCTCATAGTTTCAATCTGATCTTAAAAATGCCAACGTTATTTGCAAATTTGTTGCTTGAATCTAGCTTAAAGTAATACAAGGTGCTGGCCTTTCAATTTGCTTTTTTTGTTTAGTTGTGCATTCACCTAATTGATCATTGTGTGATGGTTCAGACAATCTTCTGCATGCTTATATCATGTTTGATATATTCTATTATCTTGGAATGCTCGTATGTTCATTCTAAAAATGATAATCATCGCAATGACAATCTCGAACACATTGCGTAGATATCAGTTGGACGTAAACCAGTGACAGGGCTGAGGCTTTATCTTGAAGGAAGCAAACAGAACCGGTTAGCAATTAATTTACAACACTTAGCATCTCTCCCGAAGATTCTACGGCCTCACTGGGACACCCATGTACCTATTGGAGCACCTAAGTGGCATGGTCCCGAAGAGCAAGATAATCGATGGTTTGAACCCATCAAGTGGAAGAACTTTTCTCATGTTAGCACTGCTCCGATAGAGTACACAGAAACATGCATTGGAGACTTATCCGGTGTCCATATTGTCACCGGCGCACAGCTTGGTGTTTGGGATTTCGGCGCTAAGAGTGTCTTGTACCTAAAATTGCTGTTCTCAAGAGTTCCTGGCTGTACCATAAGGAGATCAGTCTGGGACCATAGCCCTACATTAGTTTCTCAGAAGCCTGTTGAAGGTTCGTCTTCATCCTCTGGTACAAGCGCAGAAGCCGGAAAACTCAGCAAATTTGTTGATCTGACAGAGATGACAAAGGGGCCGCAGGATGTGCCTGGGCACTGGTTGGTCACAGGAGCTAAGCTTGGGGTTGAAAAGGGAAAGATTGTAGTGCGTGTAAAGTACTCGTTACTGAACTACTGACTTTTAAGTTTTTTATTCTTTGAATAATATACTCCCTTTTATGCTTTGGTAGGTTTGGCTAGTGAAGGTTTTGTTCTTCATATGTAAATCTGTTCCTGTCAGATACGAAGATCTGTTAGCTTGGGAAACCAGCAGCTTTTATATTCCCTTTTATATTCTCTTATTTTTAGTATTTGATCCTGGTTTTTATCATTTGAGCTTTCAAATATACCCAAAGAATATGTACTAATGAAAATGCAAAATAGCTATTGTGTCTAGTAAGCAGGCCAATATAGGCTAGAAAAGAAGGGGCCGAACCCACTTAGTACCGAGACACCTCTGTTTTGCTTGATTTACGAAAGACATCATCAATTTGGGACTTCTATACCAAAAATATGTGGCTCTGGATCAATCCAAAGGGAAAAGAGAAACTAAGTGAGAACAGTCAAATCTCGAAAGATATGCAAGATCTCCCTCCAAGCTGTACATACGACTTTCATCGAATAAAGCTTTCCACAGAATTCTATATGTATCTATGAGATTATGGAATTCTGTTTAATCACTTGATATTCAGTATCTGTTTCCCTCCTTTGGGAGCCTTTTGCTTCTCGTGTTGACATTCCAGAAGGGACCGCTCTAATGGGGGAACTGAAAACTTTCCTAAGCTCTTACTTAGAACCATTTCTAAATGACGAATGCGAACAACTTAGATACTTGTTTCACGGATAGAAAAATGGATGCATCAATGAGATTTGAGCTCTTTTCACCAAGAAATTAGGTCTGATCAAAGATGGATCCATGGTACCAGGCCCATATTTATAAGACCCAGAGGCCAGAGCTCAACCCTGAATCCCAGTTGTCGCATGTCTGCTTTCTTTCTTTGTGCTTGTCTTTTTAGATGCTCATGGGCCAGTTTGAGTCATAGGGTTCCTCTCCATTTCCTGTCTTTTCTTACCTTACGATCTTATGAAAATCTGACTTGGGATGGGGAAATGAAACCTGAGTTTGTTAACTGTTAGAAACAAATTCGGAGTAGCACCAATAAATGATAAAATGAAAAAAACTCATTTAAGATAGTTTGGACACGTAAAAAGATGACCAAAAAAGCCCTGATAAGAAGGTATGAGAAACTTTTAACTCCAAAAAAGTGTTGAAAGAAAACAATAAAAAATTATTTAGCTTATGTTCAGTTTGAAAGAGGAAGAGAAAGAGCATAAAAGTGTTGGAAGAAAACAATAAATAATGATCTAGCTTATGTTGAATTAACTGTTAGTATGGCACATGATCAAGCTCTATAAAAACAAAAAATCATGTGGCCAACCCCATCTAATATGGGAAAAGGCTTAGTTGTTGTTGTATTGAATTAGCTAATCAAGTCTAAAACTCAACTTTTCATGTAAGCATTGCCCTTAACGCACCCAAAAAGTAAATAAGGTACAAACTAAAATTATATCAAGTACATATATATAAAAAAAAAACATAAGAGGTACAACTAGAGTTTTCCATTGACTAGGAGGGTTGCTTACATTCCTCTGCGCTGTTCTTGGTACTAAAAGCAATGAAGTTTACACTTACATCATCAGTAAGAGACCATTGACCTGTTACTGGGTTATACGAAAAGCCTGCCATTTCTTTTACCTGGAACAAGAAAAAGTTCAAGTAAATCAGAAGATGATCCAGGATGCTTGTTTAGCCAAGACCATGTTAAAATAACCTCCAAAAACTTGGTTTCTCTATCATATGACCAATTCCAAGATCTGAAAGACAATAAGATGTACAAGAGTAATCATCTTGGAATCTGAGTTTACTTTGCAGAAATACCACCTTTGCAAGATATCATCTTTGTATGATGGTGATGCTTTTCCCACAGGAAGGATACCATCATACCAAGTCCATTTTTATCTAATTTGCATTAGAGAAGGTGTTAAAAACACTTACAGACTGTGAAACGCGTTGAAGGAGCAGAACAAGTTCCTCCGGGGCCAGAAAACTTGCCCACTCATGCGTGCCCTTTGGAAGCTGGATGGTGGAGAACAAATTAGCTTGCAATTTTTGAAATATGTATTGGGAACAAGGAGAATCCACAATATGGGCGATGAAGGATGGTTTTGTGCATTTTGGTCCCCTAGAGACATGGAAGACCACACCAGCAAACAAATCAAGAGATGTGAAACATTGAATCGTAGATGTAGTATTTAGATATGATAGATATCTCCAGGCATTTTTCTACACCGAGATTTTATGTTACGCAGCCATACACAATGCTTGCAGTGTGCTACCTGTTCTTGTCAAAGGATGAGTAGATGGGCGAAGATTAACAATCGAGGAGACTTGACTCATACACAGAGTTGGCAGGCCTTTCTAATCATTCAACACAAGAAGATGTAGCTCTCTTGTTGCTAAGGGTTCAACTGTAAAGAACCATAATATTGAAGGCCATGAGTTCAGTACATGAGGCAGGCACATCTGGCAGGTCCATCCGACTCTTCTCATTTTTAATCTTTTTATATCATTTTCTGAACCAATGGGGCTTTTGGATAAACAAAATGAGATCAACAGACAGGTTTTCCCATGATTCAGAACTCAGCCATTCACAACCGATCATTTTAGAACTTTATGGTGTCAGATTTTGTTAAAAAGAGTCAAAACGGGAAAAAGGGAAAGGATCTGGTAGGTTGATTGGGAAAATGCAATTGAATATGTGATGCTATATCTGGCAAATCAAAGTTGAGAAGTCGCACCCAGTGGAGGATGTATTCTGCTGCAACAATAGCTGTGGCATATGCCCTCATTGAACGGTTGATTGTTGATATCACTGTTGCTCCATTAGTTACAGTCAGATTTGACAAAGATCTGCAGAACTCTGACGGATCAGCAACATGCTCTATCACCTGGAAACAAGATATTGGAGAGCTCATCCACAAATTGTTCAATTAATTTAGTTACGCAATATCTGATTCCGTATACTATGCATCATGCTCATTGACCACAGAGTAAATATAAAGGGTATGAGGCATCAGGTAAACTTAGCAGGTAGCTGACTTATCCTTGAAAATGAGTGTCCCCATGGCAAATATAGAACTGATTTTCTGATGTGGCATGTTACCTCTCATTATGCAAGCCAGATACAATGTGTTTTTGCCAGAAAATAATATGAAGCATGGGCCCCAGCCAAACATTACGTGCTTTTTAGCTCATTAGTTGATCGAGCTGTAATCCAATTTAACCTGAAGTCAAGCCTCAAGGGCCATCCAATTCCAATGTGCTGGGCCAAGGAGGCGTAGGCTTTCAAACCCTCTTAAGATGCACACTTTCTTGAAAAGGTACTAGACCTTGAAGCCTATTATCGGCACTGAGATTCCTTGGGAATCGATTTGCTAGGGTCAGCTTTTCTTCCTGCTTTGGTAAGACACAAGAACAAATGGTCTATGACTTGTAGATGGGTGAATATCCTGATGGCATTCACCAGTGTAAGGTACAGGAGAAATGTTTTATGATCTATAGAAAATGGACATTTTGTTCACACATTGCGGCGAAACTCATCATGCATTTAGGAATTCGAGGTATCTCCAATTTTATATCTTAGTGATCACTGGTTCAGCCTGGATGTTAACTGGAATTGGATAGGCCTGGAATTCCTAAATGTAAGAACTTCAGATCAGGACAACATCAAAAACTGGAAATAGACTGTTTATGTTTTTCTATATGGTTAATGTTCCTCAGAAAGCCTTTTTTCCCCACCCAAGAAAATTTCCTTCCCTTCCTCTTATATATATATATATATATACCCACCCACCCCAAATACTGAAACCATGAAGTAACTTCAGATACGGTTGCTCTCTTGCAAGAGTGCAAAATATTGATATGAAAGATCATTCATCGGCTAGACAGCTTATCCATATATTCTCAGGGTACCATGAAAAGATCATATGACCCAAAACCAATTTACCAATCCTTCAAAGTGCCTAGGGACAAAATAAACAACACTATATATTGAAAGTACCTCAAGTGCAATCACTGCATCGAATTTCCTTCCACTCTCAACCATCTGCTCTGCCATGTATTTATTTAACGTTAACCAAAACAAGCTAAAAAAAATTTATTCTCAGAACTATATATATCATGCTAGCAAAAGGATACATTGTTAAAGTAAAAACTTATGCTCACGAAGATCTAAAGAAAACATAGTCAGCATTGCCTTTTCCATTCTAACAACAAAAATGTTTACTCACAAAATGATGGGGTGACTAGCATTTGGTACTTAATGAGTACAGACTAAACTGAGGCATATTTAACAAACTATACAAATCCCAGGGATGTCCAAGGTTGGGACTAGATAAAGATCAGACTGAATCAATCCTGATTAGTCGGATATTTGTATCAATACAACACGTATCGGCTCTGGTTTTGACAATTATTAAGTTTATATGTGGGACCATGAAAATGAGTGGCAACATTTTAGCTGAGGCCCTTCACCATTGACTGTCATACTGTCATAATCTCTTTGCAGAGCTGCATTTATCATGCCATAAGTTGTTACAGAAAAAACTTATGCCATAAAAGTTCAAAATAAGTCGTAGAGGAAATGCTGCTTTGCTCCATTCTCGCAACATAATGAATACTGACCAAACAAAGGGATACTTTTCAGATACAGAGTCGTCAGGAAATCCAAATGATTAAAAATCAACATTTGGTTACAGTGTATTCATTGGCCATAACTTTGTGTGTTGGAGTAGTAGGATACAAAATTGTAGCTAGGTCAAGTACACAAACGGAATACTATCATGTAATTCACATGAAAAGAATATCAAAGCCAGTGTTGTTTTGTGATAATCAAGAGTGCAAAGATCTAATTCAGTTTTGCACATCATGGTAGAACTAAGACCACTGAGACTGAGCAAGATGTTATCAGATGGTCTGAAGGAACATATTCCAGTTCTTAAAGTCCAAGTTGCACATGGTAATGACTCAACTTGAGGGCACAAAGAGATTATTATATTACTTTGTTTGGGTTCCGATAAATCTTCAATCTTGTTCAGATCCAAACCAACGTATTATATTCTGAGAGCTGTACATGTGCATATGTTTCTTATTTTGTTTTTCCTTTCCCATTAGGACCTCTATTTAGTTGCATATTGAAGTTTAGCTGAACGTTGTATATGTAAAACAAGTAACCTTTCTATTAATGGGAAGGGATTTTCTCAATGCTTCAACATAGAAAGGAATATGCAACTGGAAGCCCAAGTCTTTGTTCTTCCTTCTTGTTTCTTCAGGAAGCTGTAGTTGCATACCACTGAATAAAAGTGGTATACAACTACATTGGTTTGGCAAATGGAATGAGAATAATGCCAGTGGAGTATACATGAAACAAATCTATAACAAGCATTTTAACTGCGTTTCAAAGTTGTAGAAATATGTACGTGTGTTCTGATATGCTTTATCTTCTATACTTTTATCAGTATAAAATTTCATGATTTAGTTGTATGGTAGACTAAAATTTGTGTATCTTTATCTGCTCCCTGTCCTAAAAATATTTATTTTCCATCCTTTGATCATGCCCTTAACGTTAAAGTATGTTCTAAAATCTGACTACTGAGGTACGTATCACCAAGTAGATCCTGCAAGTACTGTAGACTGAACAGAACTGCTTAAGCAGTTTGATATAGTCCATGATAGTTCAATTAAAAGATGAGAAGGAACCTGCTGTTGAACAACAATACTCGATTGATGCAGTTGATGGGTCCAAATCCTGCCAAATAAGATGATTAACATATAGGAACATGATCAATAATAAATCAAGCATTGTGAACTTCTAAAGCTCAGCGAAGAACATTAAGCTAACTAATGCATTAATTACAACCATTACTTTTGGTCCAAAAAACAGTGGAAGTCAGTAAAGAAGAATGAAGTGGTGGATGGAGACACTAAAACAAGGAAAATTTGAGGTGGTAGTGAGAATGGTACTTGACAATGCATCTTTGATGAGTTTGTAACCAATTGAAGGAGCTGTGCAGCCCAATCCTTGTTTTGGCAAAAGCTACTCTCATATCATGTTGGTTTCTAGACTAGAAATTATTTTCCATCACCAAAACCATAGAGGGTCAATGCTTCTCCACTAACAGAAATTTCTATAAGAGAGTGATTTATGGCTGAAAATGTTGTTTTCATGTTTCAGTGTTCCCAAAAAGGGCCTGAAAGAATAGATGCTACTGTACATTCAACACACAGCCATGCATGCACATGCGTGTGCACGTGTATATGTACATAGATACATGTATATATATACACAGACATATACACAATATACATACATGTATGTATGTCTTCTTACGTGCATCCATGGGGCCTGCGGGCACATGTGTGTGAGACCAAATGAAACTTTTTCACATACCAAGTGTGGTTATTTTTGAGGAGTTCTAAAATTGGCTCTTAAACATAAGTCTATTGTTAGATGAGGAAACTAAAAGAAAATTAAAATAGGTAGAGCACTTTATTTATGAATAAACTACAAAGCACCCAAAAAGTTAGTTGGTAGGTCTTCCAATGGAGGAAAGCATTACCCAAGCCCATATGAAACATCAAAAAATGTGGAAACTTCTTGAATACTATGTTAGAAGAGTATTTTAAGCATGTAATTAGACATATTAGGTAAACTGTTGTTTTTCTTGGTGTTTAACTTTGTTGGAACTTCTTAGAATCTTTTTGTAAAATATTCAACAGCTACACCAGGCATCTTAAATTGTCATTAAATGACTATAGCATTGTCCGGGAGTTAAGTATGTTTACTATTGTTTATATTGTTCATAGTTTGATTCACATTGATGAAATGCATTGAATCCATTAATTTACTTTTTTGAATTAATTATTATTTGTTGGATATTGTTTTTTTTTAATGTTAGTGTATCACTAAAATCCACTCCACTACTTAAGTGAAGCTAAATGACATTGTATTTCATTAGTGCAACAGAAATCCCAGAGCTCGCAGTTTTAACCTTTTGAGATAACACCCTCGTTGACTTTGGCAGCTGCCTAGTTAGCAACATCGGGAAGGTGATCCCATCTTTTCTACCACTACTACCAACTTTGGACAAAGCCCATGATCATGCACATTTTTAGGCTTTTGGCAATAAACCATGAGTTAGCACAAGTGATCTCTGTTCTATGTTTTCAATGACATGCTTATATAGGTGAAGACACATTACAGATCTTGTAAATTCATTAAAACAGGAAACGGGGTAAGTTAATAGGAGACAAAGGACGCTGAAATATAGGGGTAGTTCAACTGATCGCATTTAATTTGAGAGATCTTCCTTTGTATACAGTTCCACAAAACTAGGTAATTGAGACCAAACAAAATCTTTTACCACTCATTAAGATGGGAATGGGTTCATAGGATAATGAATTTACAATTTGGGTGTTTTCTAAATAACTAGTGGAACCAGATGATGTGAATACCACTAAATTTAGTTATATATGGTCTAATACTTGCACAAATGTAACTGCAAGATCAAGACTTTGTTATCAGTCACATAAAAATAAAACTGAAGAAGCTTGCCAATAGACAGCTCCAAAATAAAGTCCCAAAAAATGCATACAATTTTGATATAAGAAACAACATACTGAGTGAAAGTCAGCTATCTTGATATTTTTCTCCACTGCATCAATTCCTGTAACTGTAGCACCCAACCGTGCCAAAGCCTGTTTTCAGGATTGAGAAATAAATAGCAGTATAAGTGACAACAGTATCTCTGATCATACATAAAGCCCTCCTAATACTGAAAATCAGGAACGGTAAGAAACTGATAAGAATATAATCAAAATAGGCCATTACAATTCAGGATATTCATTCTTCATTTAAGTGGTTCAAACAGAACATCTGGCATAAATTTGCCCAAACAATTTGAAAGTATCTTATATCTTTGTTATATGTGAAAGAAAATTTTCCAAAAAATCTCATGTTATTGTTATTACTACACTATAAAAGTAGATGTGTCTTTATGTAATAAAAAAAGTTGCACAAGATTTCACGGTATATTTTAGAAACTTGGATAATAGATTTACAGGTTTGCTTTTTATGTACAAAATGAGGACAGGATGCGTGTCATGCCAACCTTGTCGAATAAAATAAAGCATTTGTCACCGTATACCAGAACCCAAGCACACTAGCAGTCTACCACCTTGTTATTCCAAATGTCGAACACACAAAAGCAAGCATAGTAGGAAATTCAAAAAGTTACAATCAAAATCAATCAGGACTTCGATGTGCCAAAAATAATTTTCTTCGAAATATATTAAACTAGGAGAGACTTTAATATAGATAAGCTACAAATACATTATAACAATTGCATATAATAGATATAATTATACAAAAGCTATTTCATCATACTATAACTTGTTATTTACTACATATTATACAACATATCAGATGTTATAATAATAATAATAACTCACTTCCACTGTAGCAATCTCACTCACCCTTGATCATCCCCACTGCCCTCCCTCTCTCTCTCTCTCTCTTTCTGTGCATTTCTTTTTCTTGTTCGCTCAACCAATGAGGAACGATTTAACTTAATGCCTGATGTCCCCAACTACCGCTAGCTAGTCAGAAAAATCCATGACGCCTAGTTACTCTTTCTGAGAACCAACAATCCAATCAGTAAGATTTCGTCCTTGGATTTCAATAATTTGTTCAAGGTTTAAGTTTTAGTGTGCTAAATGCATAAACTTCTCCTGTGTCACGATAGTACCAAGCCTTTTCAAGAACCCAGTCTCCAAATTCAGTATGTTATGTCACTGACAGCATTCAGCTTGACTATTGTTACTTAAGATCATTTGTGTTTTCACATCCTCTTAAAATATGATCAAACGGATAAAAGTATACCCAATATACAATAGAACGACATTTTTGCATCATTCTGCAAGGATAGCTCATATGTGCGCCATACTAGACTGGAATAGTTTAAACATATTATTTTAAGGTTCAGATTGGATTTGGGCAAAAATCAAACTAAATACATCCTTCACATGAAAAAGGCTCACTCTTATGGATTCTTTTGTGATACCAGTAGTATCATATGCATTTTGGTTCAAAATCAACCCTTACTCTTCAAGCCGGTTTTTTATATAAAATCTAGCTTAGAATCTTTCTAGATCTGGCATGATACAAACCCTAGATGCTCAGCTTGAAATTTTGCATTCCTATCTTAGATCATAGGAGTTTGTTAGTTTCAATAAAGATGATGGGGGTGTTTCATGAACCGAGTTCCTGTGTCCTCTTATAGAACATTGGAAGTTATGGGCATCTACCATATGGCAAGATCAAATTTACAGTATTTTCATTTTCCATGAGATTTCAAGCAGAGAGGAATAAATAAACTCAACAAAGACCACACACCGAGATCTAACTTAGCAGGAATAAATTTATGTGCACTTTCACGCCACCATGTACATGGCATCACGAAAGGTAAAGTTTATCAAACAGAAAAGTTCAGATGAGAAAAAATAAGCCTACCTCAGAAAGAATACCACCTCCACAACCAACATCAGCAATTGTCAACCCCTCTAAAGGCCTTGCGGTGCATGGATCTTTCCTATACAGGTCTAAATTATAAGTATCCACTATCCACAGAAAAGGAAGAAGGTAACCAGACAGGAAGCTATTAAAAAGTTTATGTATGTAACAAGTATTACATATGTTTGTGTGGCACACTGCGCATGCACTCACATACGTTCATGTATGTATATATGTATACATACATACATATGAATTCTTTTAAGTATGTATCTATATATGTATCTACATATAAATAAAAGCACAAAACATTTATATAGATATTAATATATGCACACAAATGCCAGATACATGAGGATGTGCCCTCCCCCTCGATGCAAAAGGATGCATACATGGCACAATTTGATATAATGCATACATATTTACATATATATGCATATTGTATGCAACTCCGCCCATGTAAGGGATCACCCTTGCATTGCCGGTCCCAAGCCCGGATAAAGGAGGAGGGTTGTGTTAGGCTTCCGACAGCCAGCGTAAAACTTCGTCGGATTTCTACAACATGGATTACAAAAATTATGAGCATTGCTTTAGGGCGTTCCTGCCTAGCGATGTGCTGCAGAGCCCGAATGCAGTAAGAAGTAAGCAAGGGCCACTACATTTTCGCCCGAATGTAGTGAATCAATTGCAGAGAGGGTTCCCACATCATGGACGGGTGTGGGTAAAGAAGTTAGTCCCGCTACATTGCCGCCCGAATGTAGTGAAAAATTTTCAGAGAGGGTCTTCGCATTTTGATTATGGACGGATGCGGGGGGTAAGGAAGCTAGTCCTAGATAATAAGATTCGTATTGGTTCTTGGAATATCGAAACATTATCGGGTAAGCTAATGGAGGTGGTAGATACTATGATTCGGAGAAAGATTCATATTCTATGTTTACAAGAGACAAAATGGGTTGGAGAAAAAGCAAAGGAGATAGAGGATACAGGTTTTAAATTATGGTACTCAGGTAAAGAAAAGGCCCGAAACGGAGTTGGTATTCTCATAAATAAAGATTTAAAGGAGAGTGTAGTAGACATACACCGATATGGTGACCGAATCATGACATTGAAATTAGTGTTAGGAGCAGAGGTTTTGAATGTAGTTTGTGCTTACGCACCCCAAGTAGGACTAGAAGATAGTATAAAGACAGTTTTTTGGGAAGAGTTAGATAAGGTGTTTCAAAAGATTCCACAAAGGGAGATGATTTGTTTAGGAGGAGATTTAAATGGACATGTCGGTAAAGAGGCATTAGGATATCAAGGGATTCATGAAAATTTTGGTTATGAGGATATAAACGAGGAAGGTAGGGAGATTTTAAATTTTGCTATGTCATTTGATCTCTTTATAGTCAATACAATCTTCAAAAAACGAGATGAACATTTAATTACTTATAAGAGTGGCTTATCACAAACACAAATTGATTACTTTATTTGTAGAAAAAAAGATAGAGCGTGTTGTAAAGATTGTAAGGTAATTCCAGGAGAAAGCTTAACCACCCAACATCGACTTTTAGTTATGGATTTACAAATAAAAAAATGGACAAAGAAGAAAAGAGTGCATCGAGCTATTCGGACTAAATGGTGGAACCTCAAAAGCGATAAAGAAGATATATTTAAAGAGAAAGTCCTTCAAGGAGATGTTTGGAATTATGTTGGCACACCCTGTGATATGTGGAACAATATGGCTATACATATTAGGAAAGTGGCGAAAGATGTGTTAGGGGTATCTAAGGGAGGTGTACCGGCACAAAAAGAAGCTTGGTGGTGGAGTGAAGTAGTACAAAATAAAATCAAGGCAAAGAGGGCATGTTACAAATTACATTATGCTAAGAAAACTAGTGAAACTTTAGAAGCTTATAAGAAAGCAAAGAAGGAAGCAAAAAAGGCCGTTAGTGAAGCAAAAGCTAAGATTTGGGAGGACCTATATAAAAAACTCAACTCAAAAGAGGGTGAAAGAGATATTTTTAGGATAGCTAGGGCTAGAGATAAGAAAACTAAAGATCTTAATTATGTTAGATGCATAAAAGACGAAGATGAAAAAATTCTAGTGGCAAATGATGATATAAGAAATAGATGGAAAAACTATTTTTATAATCTTTTTAATAAAAATAAAGATGTTAGTATTAGTTTAGGAGATTTAGCCAAGTCAGAAAAGTATATAAACCACAATTTCTACCGACGTATTCAAAAGAATGAAGTGAAAGAGGCTCTTAAACATATGAAGAGTGGTAAATCGGTAGGACCAGATAATATTCCTATAGAAGTTTGGAAAATACTAGGAGAAATAGGAATCACTTGGCTCACAAGACTATTTAATGAAATATGGAAAAACCAAAAGATGCCCGAGGAATGGAGAGCAAGTACACTTATTCCCGTATATAAGAACAAGGGAGACATTCAAAATTGTGCGAATTATCGAGGTATCAAGTTAATGAGTCATACTATGAAATTATGGGAAAGAATTATTGAACGTAGGTTAAGACAAGTATCAAGTACAACAGAGAACCAATTTGGATTTATGCCTGGTAGATCTACTATTGAAGCGATTCACCTTTTGAGACGTCTTATGGAATATTTTAGAGCAAAAAAGAAAGACCTTCACATGATATTTATTGATCTAGAAAAAGCTTATGATAGGGTACCGAGGGAGGTTCTTTGGAGAACTTTGGAAAAAAGAGGTATCCCATTGACATATATTAACCTTGTAAGAGACATGTATGATGGTGCAAAAACATGTGTGAGGACTCATGAAGGAACGACAGACTTCTTTGAAGTTAATATTGGGTTACATCAAGGATCAACTTTAAGTCCATACTTATTTATAATGGTGATGGATGAGTTAACAAAACATATTCAAGATGAAGTACCTTGGTGTATGTTATTTGCAGATGACATTGTATTAGTGGAGGAGTCTAAGGAAAAAGTTAATAGAAAATTGGAACTATGGAGAGAAACATTAGAAAACAAAGGCCTCCGACTTAGTAGAACAAAGACAGAATATATGGAATGTAAGTTTGATCATTTGGCTACTTCAGAGGACATAGAAATTAAAATTGGCACACATTGCATTCCCCAAAAAGAAGGTTTTAAATACCTAGGGTCAATTTTTCAAAGTGATGGAAGAATTGATGGAGATGTTACACATAGAATTAATGCTGGTTGGTTAAAATGGAGAGGAGCATCAGGTATTCTTTGTGATAAGAAGATACCATTAAAATTAAAAGGTAAATATTATAGAGCAGCAATTAGGCCTGCCATGTTTTATGGTTCTGAGTGTTGGGCAGTTAATCATCAACATGTACAAAAGATGTCTGTGACAGAAATGAAGATGTTGAGATGGATGAGTGGTCATACAAGAAAAGACCGTATACATAATGAGGTTATTAGAAACAAATTAGGAGTGACACCAATAGAGGATAAAATGAGAGAACATCGTTTAAGATGGTTTGGACATATAGAAAGAAGATCAAAAGAAGAACCTTTAAGAAGGTTAGAAAAACTAAATTTGGAAAGTATTAAAAGAGGTAGAGGACGACCACAAAAGTGTTGGAAAGAAACAATAAAGAATGATCTAGCTTATTGGGAGTTAACTGCTAACATGGCACACGATAGGGATCTGTGGAAACAAAGAATCCATGTAGCCGACCCCGTCTAGTATGGGAAAAGGCTTAGTTGTTGTTGTTGTTGTTGTTGTTGTATGCATATTGTATGCATGCACAAAAATATTTTAGTTTTCATATATTATGCACAGAGGCATATGTACAAAAGATGTCCATGGCACACATGAGCATACTAAGATGGACGAATGATTACACAAGAAAAGACAGTATGCATAATGAAGTTATTAGAAACAAATTGTAAGTGACAACAATAGATGATAAAATGAGGAAAAATCATTTAAGATGGTTTGGATATGTAGAAAGGCGATCAAAGGAAGCTCTGATAAAACGGTATGAGAAACTAGATTGTGAAAATGTTAAAAGAGGAACCACAAGACCATAAAAGTATTGGAAGGAAACAATAAAGAATGATCTAGCTTATGTTGCCCTATCTAGTATGGGAAAAGGCTTAGCTGTTGTTGTATATGCACACAAACACATGCACGTACACTCCAAATCACTCTCCTTCAACTCCCTCGCCTCCCCCCACCCTCCCTCTACCGCCACACATACATGCATGCACACACGCAAAGAAAGATGGGTATATGGCACAATTTGCAACCCATCACTCCAACACTACATTATAATATAACACGACTTATTGGTTCGAAATAAATGTCAACAAGGGTAAAAAGGTTGAAAGATAGTAGGAGTGTAATTGCCAAAACAATCCATGGTAGTGAATCTGACAAAGTTTTCAAAAGACTAACACAACCCTCCTCCTTTCGCATCTAGGCTTGGAACCGGCCATCGCGGAGTTAGGAAATGCACAAATGCATCTATGAGTAATGTTTTATATGAATTCAATATGGAAAAATGAACAGTTGGCTTCTAGGGATCACTTTTATTCTTAGCAAGAGGTTCTATCCCCTGCCCCTACCGAAGAGCAAGCAATCAGCTGTCATTTTTCTTTTGACTCTTCAGGTTGTAATAGTCCAAAATTAGCATTTGGATCCTCCATTTAAGTGAAATTGAGTCTAAATCTTAAAATAAGTAAAATCCCCTACTAATAAAACCACAAAACAAGGCTACTATCCCCTGTATATGCACGGATACTACTTTCTCAACAAGACACTGTTTCAAGAGGTTTGCTGATTAAATAAATATGTTATTATCTATCCTGACGGTACTACCATTTATCATGTGTATTTACATGCTTTTGTTTGTGAGATGCATCGATGTTTAATCAACTGTATGCACAAACAAATCTAAACCAAGTAAAAACAAGGAAATGGCAAAAGGATTGTTAAAATGATTCCTAAAGGGTAAAGCTAAAAACAGAAGAATCAGAATCCTAAAACAATTTCTTGAACATCCTAGTTTAGAAAATGCATCTATTCAACAGATGAAAACAATTAGTGATGAGACGTAATTACGAACCTGAAATGTCGGCAGAGCACTGAGCGGATGAAAGACACCCTAGTGGGATTCATTACATGCAAAGGTTTAAACGGTCCTTCAAGATCCCACCTGCTTATCAGACGTGACAGAGTGTAAAGTTAGAACTTTAGAACATATTACAGTACACTTCATCAGCAACACTATATCCCCCTAAACAGATTAAGCGAAGTCAAAGAACAAGAGTTACACAAAATAAAATGACCAAAGAGTGGGCGAACCAAAAATGATAGTAAAGCAGGTAGACAACTATATTTGGGGTAGCGTTCTGAAACTGTACTGCAGTAGAAGCAAATACCAGAAGAAGCGCACTACAGTCACATGAATAAATCATACGTATTCAACATAATGTGAAATAAATACTAAGTGTTTGTCACATAAATAGCTGCCAAGTTATAAACTTAAATGTGGAATATCTCCATATTTGCACGAAAGGCCATCGAAGCAGTCCATTAACACAAGAAATAAATAAAATGCAAAGAAAGCACCACTCACCCAGAGATAACCAAATCCGAAAACAGAAGAAGAATTGGACAACACAGTTAGTTACACGGAATGACATAAAAACTATCCATTTCACGCAAGAAGAAGAAAATGATGGAGACAAAGGATTTCTCAACCAGGGATAACTGATTCCAAGAACCCACATATCTGAACATCAGTAACAAGTTGATGAACAAGAAGAAGGAATTATTACCAGGTTTCGGCGATAGAGGCAAACTTTTTGGCTTCTGAATCCTTCACGGACGAAAGGACGACTTTTGGGGCCGGCTTCGGAGGCCTCTCGGCCACTGCCGCCGTCGGTTGCTCTGAGATATGCCGACGGAGATGGGTACAGCATGAGGGTCTAGATATTGAACTTATCCACGAGAATCCGATCGCTTGGCGTCGCAGCAATGCCCTGGAAGCCATGATCGACCGAGGGGAGCGGGAGCGGCGCCAGCGCTGGACTCAGCTTTCCTACCGCGAGTTTTATTCAAAATATCGACTACTTTTCAAACACGATAAAATTATCGCGGTATTTGCTTACTATTGCCCTTCACGCACAAACAGTTCCCTTTTTACTCCACTTGGCGTCATTTCTTGTTCCGTGTCGTGTCGTTTCACGTTCGTGTTGAATCAAGTCAACATTAGCATTGCCCAATTGTTCTCCGTGTCGCTTCCGGCAAACTGTGTAAGATAGGGTCTTCTTTCGTGTCTGAAATTACTAGTCATTTCGTGTTTTGGATCATGCTGATTTTGAATCTCATTTCCGTGTCGTGTCAAAAATAGGCTCAGTCTAGCATGAGTTGAGTGGTTGAACGACTGAAAGCCATGACTTAGAATTCTTTTGGATGGACGAGATCATGTTTGGGTGGTCGAACAACTGTGTTCTAGCCATGGATTCGACCGTGAGGTATACCTTTTCTTTCAGGTTTCTAACTTTTGGGGTTCAAACGGTGCCCCATGTCAATGTAGATCGGCCACTTCTCATTTTAACTGAATATTCATACATAATTTTTTTGTTAGGAAAAATATAACTGGTTGGTGTCCGCTCAAACACACATGCTTGGCTTTTCCAGCCTCTCTCTCTTTCTCTCTCTCACACACAAATGCACTATTGAATTTTGTTATTACGGAAAAATATTATTTTTTCATATCTTAATTAATTTATCCATAAACAGAAAATAATATGAATTTTGTTATTCGTTGCCCAACTATGTGAACATTAAGTGTCATTGCCAACAAGCTCTACAAGATTTTGTCACATTTTATACCATGATAGCAGGTTAGATTGAATATGGGATGTATACGTTTTTAACAGTTCACACGCCGTGGGATTTGAGAGTTGTTTCATTGACATCTTTAATCCAGATAACGTGATATAATTATAAATGTGGAGGAAATTAAGTGAAGTACTTGTGGTATATCACTTAATTGCTAACAAATTCAAACAAATCTCAATCGTTTATTTTTTTATGATGAATGCTCAAAATTAAATTAAAAAATATATTGTTTTTCCAGGTATATTTTATTCACGTGAATACTTTTTATTTTTTAATTCAAATTTCAATAGATGGTTGAGATTTATTTGGATTTACTAGTACCTAAGTGTGCTAGCATATACCGGTTTTTCCATATATATATATTATGTCATACTTATTAACAACAGTACATGCTAATGTATCTAAACAAAACTATATGAATATTTGAGATTTGATTACACCAACAAAAGTATAAGTTTATATTAATAATGAACCATTGGATCATGAAATTTGACCGCCATCTTTCAACAATATGTGAAGATGCAGTTCCAACGTTAAACACATGCAGTAACTCTGAAGATTTTTCGAAGAAATCAGGATTGATAATTCTCAGTTGATAGAGAAAAATGCATAGAACGAAGATCTTATGAGTACAATCCAAGTCTTACAGATAATCCTTCTGTATTTTGAAGGAAGTCTTTTGCCGTCCTGGTGGTTCAAGAGATCAACTTTGATGTCTCATACCATCACTATCAAACTGGTCTAAGAATTATCGGTATAATCTCTACCTTTGAATGGTGTTTTTTTAATTGATCAAGGGCGGAGTCAAAGAGTGGTTCTTGCATGAATAGTTGGTGTTCCGAGTGGTCCTATGTGCAGAGAAATTTTTTATTTCTTTAGTATTTTTTTTCAGAAAAAACAGTTTGAATCTCAACTCAAGTCATTTATTTTTACCAATTCTCTATTTTCTCTCTGACACACACACATATATACACACACACACGAGTGCTGGCACACTTCAGGAGTACCTACTCAGAATGCTAGCCGTTGGATCACCCTTCATGGGATCTAAACTATGCTAGCACTTCCCATACTCCCAACTGTACTTTGTTGGCAGCATCCTAATGATAAATATATTTATGTGTGCGTATGTATTAGTGCTTCATCAAGAACACAAGGCAGATGATTATAGCATGAGTAATTTGGCTGATTTAGATTTCTATATATCTATCTATTTAATCATGTGGCATTTCACCATATCATTCATGTAAGATCCATTTATTTAAATATTACCATTTATATCTAGAGAGCCGTATGGTTTGAAAGAAGCTTGTACAACTTGGAAAGGGTTTTTGATTGATAAAAAAAATCTACTCCAACCGAAATGTCCTTAGTTACGGCCATATAAAAATAAACTTGGACAAAATGGATAATATATATATGGTAAATAATAATAATAATGATATTTCTTTATTTCCTGACTTTTTGAAAATTACCATTTTCCGGTGTCCCATATCCATTTCAGTGCAGTCACGCAGTGTGGGCTCTATCGTATGCTATCGGAATAGAATTTGAATTAGCAGACACTCCACGAGCACAAAGTCTCACCTTCAACACTGAGTCGAAGAATTAATAAACCAGGTTGATCAGGTCATTAGTACCAAATTGACTTTTTTGAGAACCAATAATAGAATAATTCTGACTGTTTGAATTATCGAAATATATAAAAAATAATTCCGAAGTTAGACTCTCCAAAATATGAAAATAACTATCAAAATAAAAACTTTGTCGAGGGCTAGACTCTTATGTCCGACAGTTGGGAGAGAACAGTAAAAAATGATTACGATCTTGAGTCTTAATTTCAGCGGTTTGGAACCGTCATAACATTTTTACTAATAACGGCGACTGTCAATCCTTAAAAATACTAACTCCTAATATCGTCCACGGTCTCTCCCTCTCTCTATCTCTAATCACTAATCTTATTATCTACGTCAATCATCAAAGGTCTCCTGCAAATTAATTCGTTAATCACGCAATAACAATTTTAGTATAAGCATGTCTCTCTCTATGTGTGTGTGTTGCATGCATTTCAAGGGTGAGAGCCACCCAACATAAAACCGGTGGTTACGACCCTAACACCACCAGGTTTGCTCAGCATTGGCTTCGAGGGGTGGCACACATGAGGTTGGAAACTTGACTTGCCCAAAGTGCAGTAAGATTACTTGCAGTCCATTAAGTCCATGTTTCCACAATAATCATAAAGAAAACATAGTTAAGTATTTTGCTTATTCCAATTAAATATACTTAAGATGGTATTTGCCCCCACGTCAGAGTGGCGCTGCGTGCCTTAAGATGCATTCTCCTCTCTTCCCTTCCCCGAGCGTTATGGCTTTTTCAAGAGCCTTTACTCATACGAAGCTTCTCTGTCAAACAAAAATATATTTTTATTTTATAAAGAGAGGCTCAATCCGAACACACATGCACTCATTCCTGGGAATGAAACTCTCCACGAGTAACGACGGCAACAAAGCGCCCTGTCAATTGACCTAATTGTATGTGTGTGAGAGAGAAAGAATATATTACAATTATAAAACAAAAGACCATATAAAACTTGAAAAGATTATGTTATAATTCTAATATTTTCTCTCTTTCAGGGACATATATATATATATATATGTGTGTGTGTGTGTGGCACAACTTCTTAACCATATAATTGCAAGCACGACCTTCTTTGAGACATTGAGAGAGAGGAGAAGAAGAAGAAGATGATGATGATGTCGACTGCGAATAGCAGGAATGCCGTAGATGATGAACCAGACCATCATGAGCAGACGCGCTCTTTGTTGAGGAGCAATTCGTCGTCCTCGTCGGCTGACGATGGCGGCAATCGAGACCAGCTCATACAGAAGGCGATGATCATGACATTCAAGAGCAGCGCCGCGCTAGCCAACCTGCTCCCCACGGGCACGGTGCTCGCGTTTCAGTTCCTCTCGCCAATCTTCACAAACTACGGCGATTGCGACCACGTGAGCCGGATCATGACCAGGTGCCTCGTGGTGCTTTGTGCCCTCTTCTGCTTCATCTCCTGCTTTACTGACAGCTTCATAGCCGCCGATGGCAACGTCTACCATGGCATCGCCACCATTAAAGGTTTCTGGGTGCTCGACGGAGAAGACGACCTCTTGGATCCCCCAACGGCAAAAGAACTCAGGATTAGGTTCCTGGATTTCGTGCATGCATTCGCGTCGGTGCTCGTCTTCGCTGCGATGGCGTTCTTCGACGAGAAAGTTGTGAATTGCTTCTATCCGGTGCCGACGAAGGAGGAACAGGAGGTGCTCTCGGCGTTGCCCGTCGGCTTCGGCGTTATTTGCAGCATGGTGTTCATGGTGTTCCCCACCAAGCGCCATGGCATCGGGTATCCGGTGACTCCTTAGATTTACAAATCGCTCTTACTTTGCCAATCTACCAGTCCGCCATTGTCAACTTTTCTGGTTTTTCGCTTCGGCATATCCCTTCTGGTACTGTGTCGTTATAGCAATATATTATAAGGCATGCATCGTTTGCTTTTGTCACAGTAATCTCGTGTCGATTTCGTGTTCTTGTGAACAAGAATGCAACTCATATAACGTATCGATTGCATATTACTTTTAATGTAAATTTACAAGAAAAAATGCGATGTTTAGGAAGGTTTTGGAACTTGTAAATGGCTTGCATCAAGGTAATTTTTAGATATAAAGCATGCATTAGCGTGAAGATTATTGTAAATGGCTTGCATATTACTTTTAATGTAAATTTACAAGAAAAAATGCGATGTTTAGGAAGATTTTGGAACTTGTAAATGACTTGCATCAAGGTAATTTTTAGATATAAAGCATGCATTAGAGTGAAGATTATTGTAAATGGCTTGCATATTACTTTTAATGTAAATTTACAAGAAAAAATGCGATGTTTAGGAAGGTTTTGGAACATGTAAATGGCTTGCATCAAGGTAATTTTTAGATATAAAGCATGCATTAACGTGAAGATTATTTTATTCCTGCCATTAGAGGGGGTTTGATTATCAGACTTGAGATTACGATAGTTCAAATCCGTGTAAGCAAACACGAACTTTGGCAACCCCACTTTTTAACCTATTACCAGTTACATCCCCAACACGAACTTTGACAACCCCACCTTTTAATCTTTGAACCGATACAAGTACCTATATAGCAAAACATCTTTTATCATATCATATCGAAACTTATCGTACGAAACAACACGGTATGAACAACATATCATTGATATAAGTTAAAAAAATCGTATTTCTTTAAATCAAATCCTGAGTATATTTAAACTCTTCTAGACAAGTTCTTTGGCTCTTTTTTTGCATGTCTATTCTTTCCTCTCTTCAAGACTAACTCTTTTTTATCTAAAATTTTCATTTATATTCTAAATTAATTAATAAGTTTCAAAAATGAGGTTCAAGGCCTATATATAGATGTGATGTGATTTGGTTTGTCTTGACGTTAAACATAGTCTTTTAGTGCAGCACATACCGTAAAAAAAATTATAATTTTTACAATTTTTTTGTTTCATATAATTTTTTTAAATAATTTAAAATCATCTATATCGTACTGTACCCTATCAAAACCAAATTGATACAGGTGTAAAGATCCGATACAAAATTTATTAACATTAGTCCTTGAGGCTCATCAACAGCCTACCCAACTGAAACTAGAGTTCCAGTCGCCTCCCATAAGGACTGTCTGGTCAATATGAAGAGAGCGAACGTAGGGGTGTCAAACAAAAGGTGAGTTGCAGAGATACTAGAGGAAGAAGAAGCAACGGCAGTTGAGGGTATTGTCAATAAGTCAATTTACAAATGATTCACCAGCGGCAAATCTTGGAATTTTTGAAGCAAGAAACAATGCTGCTTCGGTCTGCGCAAGAGATTTCAACTAGGTTTTATATTCTGATGAGGAAGTGGGAGGCGAGCCAGTATCGTGGATTCAAATGATAGGATTCCAAGAGGCTTTATTCAAATGCGGATTGAAGGATATTAATTGGTACGGGAATGTGGTGCGACGGTTTATAACCTGATTTCTTATGGATCAAGATCACTCACCATTTCTTTTGAAGCTTAAAAAGGTCAAGAATACAGAGAGAAAAACAAGATCAAGTTGAGACGTTTCGAAAAATCTATGGCTTGAAGAGAAGGATTGTGGTGAGGAAATTAAGGAATCATGGGCTGTTCACTCAACAGACTTACCAAAGAAGCTAGAGTTTTGCCTAGCAGATGAGAAGCATGGCAACCTATCTTGTAGAATTAAGAACCTCAAAGACGATCTTAAGAACTTAATTGCAGTGCCAGCAGACCAGTTCATGATGCAAAGAATTTTAGATGTGGAGCGAGATTATTAAAGTTGGAGTAGATCAAGTGGCAAGAAAGATCAAGAACTAATTGGATTCAATTTGGAGACGGGAACATGGCCTTCTCTTTATAAAAAGGCTTCCCGTAGAAGACGACAGAAAAAGATAAGACTGGTTGCTAGATGAAAAGAGGCTAGGCAATAGAAGACGACACTGAGATATCGAGACATCTTACTTCTTTCTTGAAATCTTTGTATACCTCTGCTGCAACTTTTAACGTTGACATGGTGATAGAGAAGATTAAAAAGTGAATCCCGGAGGACAAGGTGGAATTGTTGGAGAGCAAATTCACAAGAGAGGAAGTTGTGGAAACCATTAAAGAAATGCATCCTCCGAAAGCACCTGCTTCAGATGGATTATATACTGCTTTCTGGAATGTAATAGCTGATGAGATTATAAGTTTTCTGTTGGGTATTCCAAATTAATGAGAGAAAGAGATCCCTCCGATATTAATACTACATACATTTGCTTAATACCCAGGTTGAAGAAACCAGTTAAAGCCTCAGATTTCAGACCAGTTGCACTTTAAGATGGTATTGAAGGCAATATTTGATGACGTTGTAAGTAAGAAAAGTGCTTTCATTCCTCGAAGATTAATGATTGATAATGCATTGATTGCTTATGAGGTGTTTCATCAAATGATGAAATTGAGAAGAGACATCAAAGGGTGTGGGATGTTGTGAAAGTAGACATGGCTGATTTGAAACTGGCTCAACAGTTCTAACCAGAACCAAACCAGGCCAGCAACCGGTTAGAACCGGAGCCAGCCAAACCGGACCTAGAATCCGAAACTAGCCAATTTAGTTCTTGTTCCACCTTCTATGAAATCATTGGGCTAGAGCCACAACTGGTAGTACTATTTTCTTAATTTCTTTTGAATTTCAAACATTTTAGTCATTTTTTCAATTCGGAGCGGTTTAAGACTCAAATTGGAATTCAAAAACGACGGTTATAAACTGGCCTGGTCTCAATTTGGTTTTGGTTCTTAACTTAAAAAAAACAAAACCGAAACCGACAGTTTGGAATTGCTGGTTTTTGGTTTATCCATAGCTGGCCATGTCTAAGCAAAAGCATATAATACGATCCAATGGAGTTTCTTTGAGAGGATGCTTTGGAAGATTGGGTTCCCGTCACAGTTTATTAAACTTATTATGAGATGTGTGAGCACGCCAAAATTCTCATTATTGGTTAATGGGCAGCCAATGGAGTGGTTCCAACCGACTCCTTGGTCAGGGGGATCCAATACCCCTGGACTTATTTATCTTGTCTGCAGAAGCATTATCATGCTTAATTGACGAAGCCTAAGAAAAAGGGTTGATTCATGTTGTCAAGATTCGCAAGCAAGCTCTCTGCATCACACATCTATTTTTTGCCGATGATAGCGTGATTTTCGTAAGAGCAACCTGACTGAAGCTTTGCACTTCAAAGATATTATATATGCATATCAAAAAGCGTCGGGCAAGTAGTTAACATGCAAAAATCAGAAATTCCTTTTGGTAAGAATGTTGCTGATGATAGGAGAACGAGGATACAAAGAACTTCAAAGATGAATGCGGAGGAGGAGAGTCATGCTAAGGAAGTATTTGATTTTATCAAAGATAGGGTTAGGAGAGAGATGGGAAGTTGGAAAGCAAAAAAAATCATTGGTTGAAGCTAATTTTGGGACGCTCACCGAGTTTCACTTGCAAGAGCCTGTCGAAGGTAATCTAGCTCATTAAAAGGGGCCGAGTGAGGAGAATTGGGGGTGGAGCAGATGTGAGAATTGAAGTTGATAATTGGCTTCCACAGCAGAATGGCTTTAAGATTTGCAGTTCGTTACCTACTATTAGCGTGAATCAAACTGTTTCTATGCTCATTGATGGCGAGACATGTTCATGGAAGGAGGATCTTATAGACGAACTGTTTCTCCCTTTTGAAGCGATGCAAATTAAAGCCATTCCTTTATCTTCATTCCATATAAAGGATAAGTATATTTGGGGTTTGACAAATAATCGTGAATTTGCTGCAGAATCAGCTTATTAATGGCTAAAAATTCTTTTCGGATTCCAGCAGAATCAAATGGTAGCATCTACCACAGCTAAATTGGAAGCACGGAGATCTTTAAAGCCATTCCACCTTTCGTTTTATCTCGACTTAAAAGGTGTCCCACCCTATCCATCGTTTACTCCTTTCTTTGGACCATTCCACACCAGAATTTTGTCAACTTATTTTGAATCTCCCCAAGCAATCTTCTTGGCAGCTTGAAACAGGTTAGAGAGCAGACCAGGACCGCTAGTGCAATGGCTTTAATCAAAACCTCCCTCCAACTGACCATAGCAGATTTCTTTTCCATATCTGCCGCTTGCTCTCAACTTTTCCATAGCAGATGCAACACCGCTAGACCTCGTCTTGATATTCATATGCCTCTCCTCTCTTTTCGGCCATGTGCAGCAGAAAAGATAGTTCCTTGTTGCATATTAGAAAGAAAAATGGTCAGACTCGCTAATTCTTTTTCTACACTTGGCGTCAATCTCTGGCTTCATTCATCTCTAGAGCTCTTGATCTCTTGCAATTCTTTCTGTAACCTTTGTATTTCCTTCTTCCTGTTCTGGTTACTCGAGCAACTCCATTGCACTATTTGATGCATGCATGTTTTTATCTTTTGAATAATCCGTACATAGATCGGCTATTAACATCTTCCTTCCACGCTTTGTTGATAAAATTGAAGAAGCTTCCTGGAAATCGTTCCATCTTTCTTGGAAATTAGATCTTCTTTCAAACCTCCTCTCTGTTGGTTTTTCATCAGCAAGCGATGGCCTGTGGTCTGATCCCGTGTCTTTCAGATGGAGCACTGCTGCATTTTGATACCTCTCTCTCCGTTGTGTTGCCATACCCTATCAATCCTTTCTTTAATAACGAAGCTATTGAAATTTCTGTTTATGCATATTTGTTTGAGTAATAACCCAAATCTACCAATTCACGATTATGAATGAATCGACGAACTTTCTAATTGTGCTTACTGGTTTTTCATTACCTTCTTCCTTTTCTGACTAACCATAATTGCAATTAAATCCGCCAACATTAAGAAACTTTCTTCCCCACAAAATTTTCTTTATACTTTGTCTACATAAATAATAAAACATCTGGGGGATGAGCTCTGCGTAGCTCTTTCAAGCTGTGAACGGTGATGGTCTTCCCCAAACCCTCGACAGTTCTAAGGTACCAACTTCATTTCTTACGTGGGGCCACTTTTTGGTTGGCCTCCTCCATCATTTCGTGAGAATTAATTGATAGAACCATGTTGATTTTGGTCTATTTCTCCTTCAGTTTTCTCCATTTTTCGTTTCTCGGCTATCTGAGTATGCTTAATGTTTTCTGAAATGCTGTATTCTTCTTTTCTGAAGGTTTTCTTTTTAGTTTCTCCTCTTGATTCTTCCTTCTCCTGGACTTCCTCCACTCTCAGTACTTTCCCTTACTCTGATTTCTTTAGCAATCTTTCTTCTTCAACCATTCCCAAAATCTTCTCTAATTTCAATTCAGCAGGTCTTGCATTTTGTCTCTCCTTATCTTCAAGGTATTCCGTCTTATTTCTGGTTTATCTTTCTTCTTTTGATTTTTCATCTTCTCTCCCTATATTCAACTACGTTCCACTCTTTATCTTTCATTTATCTTTCCTTTTATTGTACTTTTCCGCGCACGATAAAGCTGTAAATGCTTTCAGCAGATCGACTGGAATCCAGTTTTTCATCTTATCCTCGAGCTCCGTCCATCTTACTGTCTTCATTTGGTTTTGCTATTTTCCGTGACAACACAAAATTGAATCAATACCAGAAACATCACAAGCGACAGAGTCTCCCCTCCATCTTCTTACATGTACGATGCGGTTCTTGAACAACCACGGTGGGAGTGGGTGATTCCTAACATGTCTGTTTATTTACCAAGTAATTGAAGAACAATTTGCATGAAAATTGCTTCTCCATTTGTTTATGAAACTTGAGTTTAGAACTGCTTTCCATAGTAATCAAACACGGGTCTCGGTCACCGTAATAAAACACGGGTCTCGACGTGTAGTAAAGCTGGGTGGGCGTTTGAGGATCTACTAGCCCCATTTGATTATTCATCGTCTCCATCTCCATCCCCGTTTGAGGATCTACTCTTGGTTCTCACCTCCTTTCTCGTGACGGGAACCAAACTAGCCCCTTTGTCCCAGGGTTTCCGTCAAACCCAAAGGAATGTTGGACTCCTTCATAAGAAAATCATAATATATTATTTTCTGCCAATACCATTGGGATTTTTTTATTGGAAATGAGTTTTCATGACAAAAAGATAGAACCCATATTTGTGATAAGCCTTTATATAAAGGAACATGAAGATATAGTGAAGGTGGAGGGAAAAAAGAAGACACGAAATATATATTTTAAACTAGGAAAGGGAGAATAAAACATGAGGGGCGGGTTTGCGGGGCAAAGACCTACTGTCTTTGCCGGAAATTTTCCACTTTCTCCGTTCCATCTTTGATCCTGTTTTCACTCTCCAAACCTGCCTCGTTCAGAACTGATACCCTCAAGAGCAGGGATCCCTCACCTCATGAACACCGCTTTATCCCTCTTTTGATATGTAAAAGTAAATCTAAACTTGACCTTTACTGACTTAAGGAAAAATCTTATTCTTCTTATCCGAAAAGTTTGATTCGTGTTCAACATTTCAAATCGATTCTACAACACAATTCTTAACGTTATTTCTTTATCTTTGTTTTAGAGAGGGTGTTTGATTACGAGGAACGTACCTATCAAGCTATAGATTCAATTTGCTTCATACTCAAAAGAGGAGCCGTACTTGCAGTGAGATCGACAACTGTCTCATCCCCGAGGTTGGGCCATTAGAACTGGGCCTGCAACTAACAGTTTTGCAGGCCCAGGCTCATAATCGAGCAACCCCTTAAGCCATCCATCTTACTCATTTCATCATGCCATGCCAAATTAATGCAGAGCCACAAAATTTGCGTGAAACTCGTGAAGAGGAAACAGGTGGACCCAGTGTGCTTAATGCCTGGTTCGTCTCATCAATATGAGCAGGGCACAGACCCTTCATGAGTGCTGCCGACCTGATCCCTTCACTTCGTGTTGTTCATATTTGTATAGTGGACACCATGAATACATGCATATTCATGTCAATCCTGTGACTTACCATTTTATATATATATATATATATATGTGTGTGTGTGTGTGTGTGTGAAAATAGGATCTGCCCACCACTAACATACCCACCTATTATTTTTCGGTGACATGAAATCTAAAACTTTTTAAAGGTTTTTGAAAAGTTATAAGATAATATTGTTACGCTCATATCATTGAAAAGCAACCATCGAAAGTGAATGAGTAGCATCCATGGTGGATAATATTCAATCACTATAGAGAGAGAGAAAGGAAGAGAAAGATTAGATCCTATCTAGATTTTACCTATGTTGTTCATTTTTGTCTAAATATTGCTTTTAGAACGATGAGTATAATAAGGTTATCCTTCTTTCTTTTTTAAATATTCTTACAATCTTCAAAATTACACTCATGTCATTAAAAATCAGTGGTTAGACATAATCGGATATGAGTGAACAATGTTAATGACGGATATATATATATATATATATATATATATATATATATATATGTTATACCTATGTATGTATATATACGAGTCATTTTGACATGCCGTGACTACATAGCTTCTAGATGGACATGAAAACTTGTTACTAGAGTATGAGCTATTTGGTTCATGAAGTGAACAAGAAATAATCTAACGAGTCAAGCGGCAGGCCGAGCTCATCCAGTTCAACCCGTTTTAGAGCCCCGCCATTCATACTTTTCATACTTTGGATGATTTCGGTGAGTCGAAAATACAAAACCAGCTTTTCATTACAGGCGAATTGGTCCATAAATAAGGCCATGCTCGCAGTGAACACTGAGCTATGTGAGTGTGTGTAAATATATAAGCCTTTATATATATATATATATATTTATATGTGCTCTAATATCTTTTTTCCTGTACTTACATATATATACTATATTTATACACACACTTATTTATATGTGTTTTAATATAATCATCGCACATATATATATATATATATATATATATATATATATATATATATATATAGAGAGAGAGAGAGAGAGAGAGAGAGAGAACAACAAGCTTCTGGAAAGAGAGACAGATATACAAGAGGAGCTTTTTGAGCTGTTTGCTGTGTGGGTTGGAATAAAGAAAAGCAAGAAGCTTCCCTGCAGAGGAGAGAGAGAGAGAGAAAAGCTTTCATTTGTTTGCATTTTTTTTGGCTTTTCTTGAGAAAAGCTGCTTCCTATCTATCAGAGAAGCTTCTTAACTTGTACTGATGTTAGTACAGGACCCTAAATACCTAACTTCTTCTGGAAAAGAGTTACATAATCTCAATTTTTCTTTATATATATATAAATACAGAAACTGGTATATGCTCGTTGAGATTTGAAATTTCAAAAAAAAAAATTGTTTTTTGAGATTTGCTAGTACGTAAGGATGTTAGCATATACTAGTTTCTTTCTCTCTCCCTTTATATATACATGAGTCCCATATTTTAGGTTCACTTTTTGGTAACAAATGACCGCCTTTTCCCAGCAGGGCATGAACTAACTGTACATAAACACCAACCAATAAAGGATAAGGCAAATAAAAAGGATTTGTGATTGTTCAAAGCTTGGTCTTCAAACATTTTGGGGGAATTCTTTAGTGATCTTAACGGTAAGGCAAGCATAAAAGCATATGAAAGGCACGTGCCCCAGCATTAGAAGGCCCATGTGCCATGATTCTCTCTCTCTCTCTCTCTCTCTCTATATATATATATATATATATATATAATTGCATCTTAAAAAATATTTGTTTTAATAAGTAATCAAACCAAATTAATTAAAATATATATTTAAATTGATTCAACTCCTGATTAAGGGTGTGGCTATTCATCTAATAGCAAGGTTAATGGAGACTAATTACTTGGGAATTATTATCTCCCACTTACAACTTAGCTGCATCAGATGAACCATGATACATAAGTTACCTTCCACCATTGATTCTTCTCAATTGCATGCAGCTATAATACACTGTGTTGTGAAAAAAAAAATAGTTGTATCAAATCCTCATACACCCAGTACCTTCTATCATTAATTATATCAATTGAATTGCAGAAATGTTTGAGTAGATTTAAGTATCGATGTGACCACTATGTATCTATCATATATATATATATATATATATATATATATATATATATATATATATATATATATATATATATATATATATATATATATATATATATATATATATATATATATATGTGAAAGAAAATATGAAGATTCAAAGCTTAATCCTACTAATAGAAAGAACTGTTTTTTATGGAAGTAATTGATTCGTTTTCTTATGTTTATTTTAGTCTGATATCATTGTGCAAACACTTGTCCCATCAAAAACATGTTTGCAAAAGTATAAACATTAAAGTCTTACAATTTTCAGAAAAATGAAAAGATAAAACAAAAAATGCATTTATAACACACACTCAAGAAATTAGTTAAACATATTTGTATAATCAAATCATTAGTTACAAGAGAAGGCAGAAGCCTAACAAGTATCGAGCTCTTGAGTTTCAAGACATATGCGTGTAATAGGAAGGCCAAAGCAGGTATACATTGAATCGAAGTCACGACCTGCATCTTGTGAGTGGAATGCCTGCGAGTGAGGTAAAGCAGACGCTATAAGCGGAGCATCGTCACATTTTCGTATAAAAGGAATGTGATAAAAGAGTGCACTTCCCAAACTAAGCTAATCAAAACCATAAACCATTCAAATAATTACGAGGGACTTCGATTTTTTGCGTGAGATCGTGTGCTTTACTCATCCTTGTCTTAAATCTTCACTTCCATGGCGGATCAGTGATGCGTCTCTGATTCCAGTGATTTCTCGCTCAAGAAATTCAGGAGATCCGCAAAACCGTCACCGAAGTGAGTGAAAGATGAGCAAATGATCGTCGTTTCTTTTTCTTTAATGACTGTTGTTAAGTAAAGAAGCAATAAACTAATAGTGATTGATCCCGCCAAACAAGTCAATCCAGGCGAGCATCACCGGGATCCCATGTAACTCCCTCTCTCTCTCTCATCGGTTTTTTTCTTCATCATACAGCTGCAGTGTCGCCAGAACTGTGACAGAAGCGACAATGCCGGGACTGGTGTTGCCTGAAGATCCACCGGCTACGGCCTCGCTGCCGGTGCCGACAGCGCCGGAATCGTCTCACGGCAGGGAGGAAGAGAAGCAGCAGCAGCAGGTGAGGCCATCAACTCCTAAGCGGTCTCCGGTGCCGAGGAAATCCCTTTCTCCGTCACCGGCAACTCCTCGGAAGAAATCATCCCCGCGTGACTCTGGCAGTGGCCGGAAGTCGACTCCTTCGCCGGAGCCGACATCGGCTGTCAGCGATGCGGCCCTTGATAATCCGGATCTGGGCCCATTTCTTCTGAAGCTCGCCCGAGACCTTGCTGCTGACAACCCCCGGAAGGCGCTGGACTATGCCATCCGGGCGGCGAGATCGTTCGAGCTCACGTCCGGCGAGGGAGTTCCGAATCTCGACCTCGTTATGTGCCTCCACGTCGCCGCGGCGATTAATTCTGCACTCGGACGGTTTGACGATGCGGTCGCGGCGCTGGAGCGCTCGATCCAGATCCCCGTGCCGGAGCTCGGGCCAGATCACGCCCTCGCGGCTTTCTCCGGCTATATGCAGCTCGGTGACACTCTCGCGATGCTCGGCCGGACAGATCGTTCGTTGGATTCGTATGTCTCTGCTCTCAAAATCCAGAAAGAAACCCTAGGCGAGACAGATCCGAGGGTCGCAGAGACGTGCCGATACATCGCCGAGGCGTACGTTCAGGCGATGAGATTCCCGGAGGCCGATGAGCTCTGCGGACAGGCTCTCACCGTGCACCGGGCGCGGGACGTTGGATCTCTCGAGGAGGCCGCCGATCGCCGTCTGATGGCTCTAATCTGCGACGCCCGCGGCGATTACGAGTCGGCACTCGAGAATCTCGTCCTCGCCGGGATGGCGTTCTCTTCAGAGCCCGGCCACCAGGGCGATATCGCAGCAATCGACAGATCCATCGGCGACACGTACTTCGCCCTAGGCCGCTACGACGAGGCAGTGTTCGCGTACCAGAAGGCGCTCACCGTCTTCAAATCTACCGTCAGCGACAACAGTCCTGCCATTGCTGCCATATACGTCCGCCTCGCGCATCTCTACCACCGGACGGGCAAACTCCGGGAGGCAAAATCCTACTGCGAGAGCGGTCTGCGGATCTACACGTCGAAGCAATTGCAGTTCGAGGACTGCGAGGAGCTCGCCAGCGGGCTTGCTGAGGTTTCTGTTGTCTACGAGGCCATGAACGAGCACGGAGAAGCTTTGAAGGTGCTGCAGAGCGCTGTGAAATTGCTCGACGGGGGGCCAGGGCAGCGGGGCACGGTCGCCGGATTGGAAGCTCAGATGGGGATGATGAATTACATTCTTGGCAAGTTTGGGGAGGCCTACAATTGCTTCAAGGGCGCCGTGGAGAAGCTAAGGGAAGGCGGGGGAGAGCAGAGATCCGTGTTGTTCGGGATGGTTCTCAACCAGATGGGATTGGTTTGCATTCAATTGTTTGCAATCGACGAAGCGGGGAAGTTGTTCGAAGAAGCAAAGTCGATTCTGGAGAAGGAGTGCGGGCCTTGTCATCCGGATACGCTCGGCGCGTGCAGCAATCTGGCTGCTGCTTATGATGCCATGGGAAGGTAGGAGCTAGTTGTGATATTTTCTTTTATATATATGTATTATTTTATTTACTGGTACGCATAACTCATAAACACATAATACATGTGCATATTGTGATCTGCTTGATATCATTTTCATCTTTCTGCTAGTTATGATGCAATATGAGGGCAGGAATGACTTTGTTTCTTGTTTTTCGATCCTTTTCTAGGTACGATCACCCTATTGGTTTTATATGTTTGTCTTTTTGGATGCGTGAATGCTGTGCATTTTCATACATTGGCCACGAAATTTCTGTCCATAGTTTAGCTAATAGGTAATGCACTGACTTTGAATGGGGATGCTATCCTGTAATGTCAAGTGTCAACCACAAATCAGTAGCAGCACCAAGGGTTTTAAGAAACCGTGCACGGATTTGTCATAGTCATGAGGTCAGGAAGACAATCTCGCATGGATTTCTCATACTATGAGTTAAACGACTTTGTGTTCCATGATAATGAAGGGTTGTAGCCTTGTAGGTCTTCATATTTTGCAAGTATTTGCTCACAAATGGCTCAGAGGCATGAAAGTTTGGCTTTATGCACATAGAGCTATTCCATTAATTCATTCAAGTATTCACCAATCTATCTCCATCTAGTATGGGAAAAGGGTTAATTGTTGGTGGTGCTGTTATTCACCAATCTATCACATTTTGTATAATAACATCAAAATTGATTTTTGTCATGGTTGATGCCAATGTAGCTGTAATTAAATCCAAAATATAACTTGCACAAGGTGAGTACTTGGCTGGTGGGCAGAGCCTAAGTTATTCAACATGGGCATTGCATGACCTAGCTCCTCCCCGTGTTTCAAATTTCAACTGTTGGAAATTAGGTTGTGTAATGCCAATTTTTCCTCAAGTTAAAGGACTTGTTTGTAAAACATTACAATATGATGCTACATGTTGATGTATGTCTAAAAAACTATTTTGGGGTGTCAGTGCCTCTGACTGCATTTAAGTATGAAGAATGACCCATTTATTGCAGAATTCTTATTGGTTTCCATTTTGCTTCCCGTTGGTTCCTGAGGTAAATTTGCATGGTATTGGCGCCACAAAGGGCAAACAATTACACAGATACTGTTTCGTAGTGTTGTTTTATCCTGTTCCTGTGATGGTATTTTGAAATCTTTATGCATGATCAGTATCTTTTCTTTTCTTTCTTTTTCCTCATGTATCTTTCTTATCCTCTAATCAACTGATTCTTTCTCTGTATCTCATGTCTTTCTCACTCTATTTTGTTACTCTCTTGCGGAAAAATAACTAACAGGCACCTATTCAGGTGCAAGATTTCTTTTTAAGTTAGGCTATTGGAGAATACTAGGGATGTTAATGGGGAGTGCCACCTACATTATCGATCTCATTCATTCAAATTGAGGTTCTGCTTCTGCATTTGCATCTGAGTTATGCAGATTATTGCAAGGGGAAGATCCTCTATTCCATAAAACAGAGTGGGTGGTCGTGGATTCTTGTTCTGCTGTCTGTCTTTCTTTCCTAGATTTTGAATCTTCTGTTGTTTTCTATTTATGAATGTTTCTTCAAAATTGCCTATTTCTGAAAAGACTAATATCTTCTATAATAAACAATCTTTGGGGAAAGTGCTTGTTGCTCTCCTGCCCTCTGATAGTGGGATATCTGGTCGAATATTGTACCGATAGTGATTGCTTCAGACCAGCAGTGATGCATGTCATCCAAAGCAGCGAAAAGAACCAAGTGTCACAGAATATCTTTTATCATAATGTCTCTTCCTCTCTGATTATAATTCAAGTCAATGTCATGAACGCTTAGTTAAGAATCACTATATCATTGCTCAGTCCAAGAACTTGAGGTTTGTTTTGGCATCTGAAAGAAAGAAATGAAACAACTTTTCTAGAACATGATACTGCTTCTTTATCCTGTGAAATTTACTTTATTTTTGGTGGTTGACAACTTGTGGGGACAAGAATTTGATGGTTGATTCAATTTTTAGTTTACTCCAAAGAACCACACTTGTTGGGAGAGATTGGAAAGAGGATAGCAAGAATAGCAATGTGGCTTGTTTCATCCGATCAAATCAACCAATCACCAATGGGCTACCATTGAAAATGTCATTATGGATTCTCAGAGCTTGGATGTGGTTGGTCCAAGTCTTGCGATCTTCTGATGCTTTTGATATTTATTCTAGAACTCCAACCCTCCCTTCAGTGAGTGCTGCACCACTTAAACATGGATCTGAACTTATGTCATTGTTGGGCTCAGAAAAAGATGATGAATTTCCACAACCGGAAGTCCTAAGTGGCGCTGCTGTTTTTATTTTGGATATGGAAGTACACAAAGATGGGGGTCAAAACTGCTCAGATCTGTTGACAAACAACCATTAGTCAGCTTCTGCCCCTCTACTATTTCTCCTATGATTCCCTTCTTTGAAATCCCATTCTCTCAATACAATACCTTCCAAATACCATGCCTCAGGTCCCTACTGCCGCCTTTGTGGCATACTCTTCTACTTGGTTCCTGAGATCATGACATCAATTTGTAGTGAGATGAGAATGTTACATGTTGACAGGCATAATTCCTGAAATAGAAATTTGCCACTAGCTTGAATTGAGCGGCTGAGTAAAGAGTTGGTACTAGAAGTACCTCATATATGGTGCATATACAAGAATTAAATATATTAGAAAAAGGTCCATTTATGGATATTATATAATAAAGAATTTTATTGAAACTGCTATTAAGCAATAGTGTTTTATCTTCAGTTAATTATCAAGCATTTGTAAATGGAATTGTTTCATGATAGAGGGTTTTGATATAGTCATGCATGGACTCTAGAAAAGGACTCAAAATCTTGCGTGCTTTTGTTAACAGGATTTGAATTTTGGTACTCACCATACCTTACTACTAATTTTATTCTTCATCATAAGCTTACAGTTTGTTCTATAAAAATGATATGTATTTGAGATATGCTGATACTGGCATTGAAGGTTTTAAGGTTTTGCATGCTGTTAAAAAAAAACGCCTTTTGTGACTGCAGATTATACAGAGTATGTAATGTGTGGGGCCGACTGCATGCATTCTAGTCACCATTGAGCTTAATCTTGTTCCATATTAGGATCTAATTCCAAATTTGCAAGATCATATTTTATTATTTTCTTTCAATACTTTCTAGGCTTCATCTACCACTTTTGAAGTCTTCACCATCTAATAATTTATCTTGCCTTGTTATTAGCACTACATCACCATCGACCACTATAGCTACATCATCTAATTTGACACAATTGCTAGAGCAACCTTATTGTCGGCTGGAACTTTACATCTTGTGCTGCATAGTTACTAGCCATGACTTGGTTGGGAGTTATGCACGAGCGGGGACCTGCCAAGGTTCTTCATAGGCATTCGACATTCCCAAATTTCTCAAATGAGATTGGTTGTATGTCATGCGTCAAGTACATGTGTGGATAGTGCAATTTTCCTTATTTGAGTGTATCTTCATACATCATTGGGTGTAGAGTTTCTAACTGCATTCACAGCTGCATCTGTTATGTTGGTGAATTAGGTCTACTATGTTGGTGAGTTAAGATGCTGCACGGGTTGCATATCTTACTGGGAAACTTTTTACTTCCTTCACCTGTGGGCCAATCGAATTTGTTCCCCGTATTGTTAAATCTTATTGTGATTACTTTCTTGTTTCCTGTAATTTATGTTTTATTCCAAGTGGTAACAATGAGAACACAGGAAATAAAGACCCTTTGTTTTTATTTTGTCAACGTTTGCAAGTCTTGGGGCTTACTGTGAAGTTTTGCTAAAGAACTACATTGTATTTCAGGGTTGAAGATGCTATTGAGATTTTGGAGTTTGTTCTTGGAGTGAGGGAGGACAAATTGGGCACTGCTAATCCTGATGTCGATGACGAGAAGAGAAGGTTATCTGAGCTATTGAAAGAAGCAGGACGAACCAGGAACAGGAAAGTGAAATCACTCGAGAATCTCATTGATTCCAAGTCGCAAAGGTCGAAGAAGGAAGGGACCAAGAGGTGGTCGAGCTTCGGCTTTAGAAGTTGACGGTTGGTTGTGTAACATATGCAATATGTAAAGTTTGGACTGGAAGTTCAGCTTGTTTTTATCTATTCATGAGTTTTCTGTATCTGTTCACTAGTTTGATTCCTCTTGTATCTTTTCATTCAGTGGTGTGATCTTTGAGATGTTTTTTCTGTCAATAATATGCGCTTTCTATTTCTTGGTGAGCATACTATTTTTTTTTCATCGCAACCGGAGGCTGAAGCTGGGTATGCATGCCCTGGGAATCGAACTCGCGGTCAGCCCTCGCTCGACAGCCCTGCCAGGTGGGCTACTGTCTCGAGCGCCATGCTAATTTTCTTTTAATACATTGAACTTGGTCACAAGCACGACCCTGAAGAAAGCTTGGTTTCGGTTTGGTTTGAATAGATATGAATGTTTTTGACTAAACAAACGTCAGTCACATCAAGGAAGAGTTGTAGTAAACTTTTCTCAAACGAACTTAACTTTATTTGAGGATCAATCAGAATCAGTAGTTCTAAACTGTCTGTTCCAACCTTTTTCTAAGTTTAATTTATATATTTTTATATTTTTTAATAAAATTACTTATTTCAGTCAAGACCCTCACTGACGACCTCGTGTCCAAGTAATTGGTTCGGGTTGAAGTTTGCAGCGAACCAGTTACACACCTATCTCTGCTTGTACTTCGGCTCGTACTTCATGCGGGAGTCGGAATGGAATTTTTTATTGATTTTTATTTTACCAACACGGTAGTTGGTGGTTGGAGTCGGTGATACGGAGTAATACACGGATTGTAATATCGTGTTTTACTGGGATAACGTAAAACGAGGAGAAAGAGACCACAATGCAGCTGTCCGTTCTCTCTCTCTCTCAGCGTGAGATCGGTGTTTTGTCTGCGTGTCGGCGATCCGGGTCGCCTACCTTTGTCGGCGATTGGAGAGATCGATTTGGAGACGGCCGGTAACAGGCACCCATTTTTATGTGAGTTTCTTCTTTCGATGCTTGAATCGGGCGACTAAATGAGGTTTCTCTTTTCGTTTTTTAATGTTCTGTTTCCTGGAGTATTATCTATTTTTAAATCCATAAATTTCTTGTCCGATCGCTCAAATCGGGATTGTTTTTGGGGATTAACGGAAAATTTAGTGCTGTAGGATTTTTTTCTTCCTCTTTTAAGTAGGGTTTTGTGTTCCCTCGATAGGTTTGAGTTCTTTAGTGAAGAAAAAATAGCAAGAATTTAAGGACTTCGGATTCGATGGGAATTCATCGATGTTTTGGATCTGCAGTGACTGCACAACGTTGTCGTTAGTGGATCCAGAATTTGTTATGGTCTTTTGGGAGGGTTTTGTACGGAAGAATTTAGATCGGCTGGAGAAATATATGGTTGTTATATATGGAGTGCTGATGATTTGAAGGAAATGGTGTTTCGCTCAGAATTGGATTTCTGTTTGCTGATTGTAATATGTTTACGAAGTCCTTGATCTAAATTTCCGCCACAATTGCGAAGTTGGGTCTTGATTCGGATTGCTTGACGTTATTATGATGGACTTTATGGATATGAGTTCTTCTGGTCTTGGGTTTCTCTGTTTGTAGCTAATTGTTGTTACCTTGTGTTTTGCCTCTTTTGTAATCGATTGGTCCTTGGCTTAAAGGCTTGTTATGATCCGTCTATCTTCTCCATTGACGTTAAGAAACGTAGCGAGGGTTACCTGTTTTTCTTTCTGTTCGATTGTATTCATACGTTTGGTTTAATTTCTTCAAGAAAAGGAGTCTTGTGATAATTGTCCTTTGTGGTTTTAAAGCCAACATCGAATTTAAGATATATTGCATCTAAATTTATAAATCAAATGCATAGTGTAGGCAGCTTTGCAGCCAGTGTACAGTGGACTTTCGAATTTTAATTTGGGGTTATCTAGTTCTGCTCTTCTTTGTATTCTGGCGTAAGTGCACAATTAGTTCCCTAGCTTATGATTTGTTTGAAGGCAGATTAGATTATGGAGACTTGAACAAGATAAGTTTCATGTTCGTTTCCTTTTACATTGTACATCTTCAGTAATATAAGTGTGTCCTGCAGATAAACAATTGCAATGGAAGTGACTCAGGTCCTTTTGATTGCCCAATCTGTGGATGGTAACGTCCGAAAGCATGCTGAGGAAACTCTTAAGCAATTTCAGGATCAGAACTTTCCTGGTTTCTTGTTATCTCTATCTGGAGAATTGTCAAATGACGAGAAGCCTGTGGATAGCCGTAGGCTTGCTGGTTTGATTCTGAAGAATTCTTTAGATGCCAAAGAACCGCACCGGAAAGCTGAGTCCGTTCAAAGATGGCTCTCTTTGGATGCATCGGTGAAGGTTGAAATCAAGGGTTGCTTGTTAAAGACCCTTACTTCGCCCACAATTGATGCCCGATCTACTGCATCTCAGGTCATTGCAAAAATAGCAGGCATTGAATTGAGGAACAAGCAATGGCATGAGCTTGTGAGAACTCTCACGTCGAATATTTCTGGTCTCCCACACCCGGTACCTGCCCATGTTAAACAAGCCACATTGGAGACACTTGGGTACTTGTGTGAAGAAATTTCATCCGACATACTTGAGCAAGATGAAGTTAATTCGATACTTACAGCTGTGGTGCAAGAGATGAATTCTACTGAGGGCAGTGACATCCGGCTAGCTGCAACACGAGCCCTTTATAATGCTTTAAGCTTTGCCAGAACCAATTTTGAAAATGATATGGAAAGGGATTGTATAATGAGGGTTGTCTGTGAGGCAACTTTGTCTCCAGAAGTCAGGATCCGCCAGGCTGCATTTGAATGCCTGGTTTCCATTTCTTCTCTGTACTACAATAAACTTGCTTCCTACATGCAAGGCGTGTTCAGTATCACTGCAAAAGCTGTGAAAGAAGATGAAGAGCCAGTAGCTCTTCAAGCTATTGAATTTTGGAGTTCTATATGTGATGAGGAAATTGATGTATTGGACGAATATGCGACTGATTTTAGTGGCGAATCTGATGTTCCTTGTCTTTATTTCATCAAGCAAGCACTTCCTGCACTGGTTCCTATGTTGTTGGAGACATTGTTGAAGCAAGAAGAAGATCAGGATCAGGATGAAGGGGCTTGGAATACTTCAATGGCCGGAGGAACCTGCTTGGGTTTGGTTGCGCGGACAGTTGGTGATGATATTGTTCCACTTGTCATGCCTTTTATTGAAGAGAACATCTCAAAACCAGAATGGAGGCGAAGAGAAGCAGCCACTTATGCGTTTGGTTCTATTCTCGAGGGGCCGTCTTCAGACAAGCTGAGCCCGCTTGTTAACCTGGCTCTAGATTTCATGCTCCATGCTCTGAAGGATGAGAATGTTCACGTAAGAGATACCACGGCATGGACATTAGGAAGAATCTTTGAGTTTCTTCATGGCCCAGTCATGCAGGCCCCAGTTATTACTCAATCTAACTTCACAAACATTCTCTCAGTTCTAATTGAAGGTATGAAGGATATCCCTGGGGTTGCTGAAAAGGTTTGCGGTGCCTTGTATTTCCTTGCACAAGGTTACGAAGATGCGGCCACCTCTTCTCTTTTGACACCTTTCTTTCAAAATATCGTTGAGGCTCTTCTTAGTACCGCTCATAGAGAAGACGCAGGAGAGTCTCGATTACGGACAGCTGCTTATGAAACACTGAATGAAGTTGTGAGGTGTTTGACTGAAGAGACCGCTCCCACTGTAATGCAACTTATTCCCATCTTCTTGATGGAGCTTAAGCAGACCGTTGGGATGCAAAAATTGTCATCTGAAGAGAGAGAAAATCAGAATGAATTGCAAGGACTTCTTTGTGGGTGCTTACAGGTTATCATCCAGAAGCTTTGCGCTTCCGAATCTACAAAGTATGGTCTTATGCAGTATGCGGATCAGATGATGGAGCTATTCCTCAGAGTGTTTGCATGCAGAAACGCGACAGTTCATGAGGAAGCAATGCTTGCCATCGGTGCCCTGGCTTATGCAGCAGGCCCTGACTTTGCGAAATACATGCAAGAATTCTATCCTTATTTGGAAATGGGCCTACATAATTTTGAAGAGTACCAGGTGTGTGCCATCGCAGTTGGTGTGGTTGGTGATATATGTAGGGCTTTGGATGAGAAGGTGTACCCTTTTTGTGATGGAATCATGACTCAACTACTGAAGGACTTGTCCAGCAATCAATTGCATCGTTCTGTGAAGCCGCCGATCTTCTCCTGTTTTGGCGATATAGCTTTGGCAATAGGTGAAAATTTTGACAAATATTTGGCGTATGCAATGCCCATGCTCCAAGGTGCAGCGGAACTCTCACTGCGTGCTGCCAGTGCTGATGATGAGATGATTGAGTATGCCAATCAATTGAGGATTGGGATATTAGAAGCATACTCAGGGATATTTCAAGGCTTCAAAAATTCTCCTAAAACTCAGCTTTTGGTGCCTTATGCCCCTCATATTTTGCAGCTTCTGGAAAGCATATACCAGGAGAAGGACATGTAAATATTAATTCTACTCGTCTCTACTCTTGTTTAGGTTTGAACATATATATGCCAATGTAATTGACAATTTTTTAAGCATTATCCTGAAACAACGTTTGCCTTGCGTTACAGGGATGATGCGGTGACAAAGGCCGCCATTGGTGTTCTCGGAGACTTGGCAGACACACTGGGCGCAAATGCTGCCGCTTTACTCCGGCAGGCATTCTTCTGCAAGGATTTTATAGATGAATGCTTATCATCAGATGATCAGTTGATCAAAGAGACAGCTGAGTGGGTGCATATGACCATGACTCGGATTGTTTAAGGTTGATGGTAACTGGTGTTCTTGTAATCACAACTAATTTCATGCATCATTTGTCTGCATTATTGTCTCATTGAGGGACATCACGCATGCATGTGTCAGTTGCCTGTAATCAAGGTTGGCGGCCGGAGGTCTTTAAGGTGAAGGGTTCTATCTCGGCATCCTCGAGTTGGAGTTGCAGGAAATATTCTGGTTGGTTGGAGAGTGATATCACTTCATTGAATGCTGCAACTAGTAGTTTACTTATTACCGCAGAAGCTTGCAGTCGAATGCCGTTGGACCGGTGTTTTGAAAGTGAAAGAAGCTGGCTCCAAAACAAATAGGATGGTGATTCTTTTTTTTTCTCAATTGCGGTCGTGATGAGTACATGCCTGAATGGGGTTGCCGGACGTCGGCATTCATTTACAACTTTCGACATGGCTCATATGAGAGAGAGAGAGGGAGTTTTTGGGCACAGCCGGTCATGAGTGAGGGAAATGGAAACCTGTTTGCCTTAGCTCCCTTGTGAGTACGAAGTTTGTAACACTATTTCTCTTTGCATTATTTTATTTGGTCTGTGGATGTGAGTGATGCACATGCATCTTTAGCATTTTGTTCTTTGAAGTCATTCAGTTGTACACAGTTTCTTGGATCAATGGCTATCAAGCAGTCCTTTCTTTAATACATTTTTTCTCGAAACTTGAGGAATCTGTGTTGCGTGTGCACTGGCATCAAAACTTTCTTCTTTTCTTGTTTTCCTCGTATCTCTCGCCCCTCTCCTACATTCTTCCTCACATGTCATTTCAAACCCATTCGTCGTACTTCTCTCTCCGGTGAGAGGCGGAAGACCATCTCTTTTCCTTGTCTTGGTCTTAATTTTTTTTCTCTTCGAAAGAGTCATGCAAGCCAGGTGTTTCTCTTAAAGAGGAAGATACATGAGACATGTCTCTCCTCTTCTTCAAGAGGTATGCACACTTCTCTTTAAGTAGAGACGCACGTGTTTATGTGTGTTTTTAAGAGATGTACGAAGCATGCATCTCTCTTACATATGTTCTTTAAAAAAAGAGGTATTACTCTCTTTAATAGAAGAGATAACTAAGACTCTTCAAAAAGAGGTCTCTTACATATGCTCTTTAAAAAAAAAGGTATTACTCTCTTTAATAAAAGAGATAACTGAGAGTCTCTTCAAAAAGAGGTACATTGGAATGGTGTCTCTTGTGTACAGAGCAGCCTAATAAAAGGGTAATGGAGTTTTTCAAGCTTAAGAGTCTCTTACATGTATCTCTCTTACATGTCTAAAATGCCGATCCAAAATCCATCAAAACTTGTCAAGTTATTGATTCAAATGAACACTTAAGAAGGAAACATCAATGTGTCTTGCAGTCGAAAAATTTGGCTCATTTGTATAAGATCTGACCTCTATCAACAAGAAATCAAAGCAATTTCTATGATTTCCTGCATGAATGTTGATGATGTTTAGATCTGTAAAGTGAATTGTTGCTTGTTTACTTCGCTTGGATAAGATGAGCTTAGCTGGTTCTATTGCTACTTTGGTAAGTGCATAGGTAATAAACCCATATTTTTATTTATAACTAGGGAGGCAATTCTCACATAATTTGGCCAACCCAGATATGGGAAGACCCACGGTTCAAGGGTAAAGCAATGAAAATCAATGCCCTTAGTTAACGATCAATCACCTGAAATTCGAAGAAAAAGTTATAGGGCACGATCAAATCCGTGGCTATCATCCATAGTTCGCTCCACTCGACAGAAAATTCTAGATCTGCCACTGCTCTTAGTGTTTCTTGGATAAAGTCATTAGATTCATTAGATAAAAATATTAACAAGTAACACTTTGTGATGAAAAGGCTAAAGCTTGGGTGGAAAACCAATGTTAACAGTAATATAATGGAAGACGGCACCTTCTCAACACCAATCTACCAAAAATATTCATTTAAATCATCATAGTTTCTCCATTTAGAATGACTTGCAGTTCCACCAACATTTTTTCGAGCTTCCTAAAAATAAATAAGCAAATAGGTTAAAATCACAAAATGATTAGAATTTATGAATTCTTTTGTGATTCTTTATTTAAGAAGAGAATTTTGTAATGAAGACGATGCTTCAATGTAGTAGAAAAAGATCGATGAATAAATATTACCATATTGTGACTCACAAAGCCTTAGAAAAGTCTATAATCTCACCAAGTACAAGGAAAGCACACCAAAAGTAGTAAAAATAAATGTTATTAATCAATCACAAAAGGAATACATACAAGAGTGTACATTGGAGGAATTATATAGGAAGAATACAGAGAAGATAGAGGAGGATATGGACTAGCCATTGGGGGCTCATAGTCGTTGCCTCCCCCAATGGCTAGTGGCCATTAGGGGCCTAGCGCCTTCGCTCTAGTGGCCTGACGCCAAGGGCCCTAAGAGTCATCTTAACACCTCCTTCAAACTAACGGTATCATGACAAAAAGTTTGTTACCTAAAACTTGAAATTGTGAGACTGGTAGTGATTTGGTAAAAACATATAGAAGTTAGTATTTTGATCTCACAAAGTATAATCTAAATTGCTTTGTAGATGTTCCTCACGAACGTAGTGGTAGTTTATTTCAATATGTTTGGTGCACTCATAAAAATTATGATTATTGGTTATATGCATAGCACTTTTGTTGTTGAAGTAAATAATTAGAGTGACTTCTAATGATACTCCCAAATCCTGAAGTAGTCGTATAAGCTAGGTCAGTTTAGTGGTTGTGTTGACCATGGGGTGATAATCAGTTTCAGTGGAAAAGAGTGATATCTTTTGTTGTTTTTTACTTTTTCATGATATAATTGAGTCGCAAAAAAAAAGTAGTTTGTTGTGGAATGCCTGTCATTTACTTCACTACCTCAATCAACATTAGTATAAGCAATTAATTGAAGTAAAGATGAAGATGATAGAAATATTTCATTAGTTTTGGTTTGTCGAACATATCGGACAATCCTCATAACTTCACTCATATGTATAGATATAGGTGCATATTAGAATTGACTTATAATGTGTACTTTATGAGTAATGTCAAATCGTATTTCAATGAGATACATGAGTACCCCATCCATCTATATGTAATGAGTAGGATCTTTCAACGACTCCATCAACAAGTTGCATTTTCTGGTTAATCAACTCTAAGATCTCAAAATTTTTATTATTTATAAGTCATCATCTAAAAATAACATCATTAGTGAATTTAGTTTGGGATAAAAAGAAACCTCTAACCTCTCTAGTTACATCAATACCCAAAAAGTAAGATAGTTGTCCAAGATCATTCATCTCAAACATCTTACCAAGTTCTTGCTTGATTTGTTGGATCTCAGAATCATCACTACCTATAATAATCATGTTATCTACGTAGAGTAGAAAAATAACACTACTTGCAACAATTTTCCTTATAAACAAGGTTGTGTAAGTATAACAGGTCAATTAGCTAACACTCTCATAACCATATGAGCATTTTGAATGATGATTGGAGCATAGGGTTGTTTTAAACCAAAACTATATGGGCGCTTTTTATTACAACGGTAAGACAAAGCTTAACACGCACACATGCACGCACCATCAACATCGTAGTCACGGAGCCTAGAGCTAACCCTATGTGCTTTGCAGGTTGGACTCTTACGTATGGGTATACCCTACTTACACAGTAGTAGAGTATAATGAGCATCAATCACTTGATGAACCTCATGAAGCAAACATATCCTCTTTTTTCTTCACTTTATTTAAAATTTTAAATGTTCTCAATCATTTCTTTGTTTTATTTTTCTGTCATCCCCTACATTCATGGAGGCGTTTTGGTGCATGTTGAACTACACATATATACCTTTTATGGTATACTTGAGGATATATGTATGTATATACACATAGAGAGAGATATGCTCAATGCCATTAATACTCAAATATACTCAAACATCTCCAACATGTGATAGAGATTTTAATTTAAAAAATGAAATGTATCATTGTACTTTTCATACATCACATTTAATACACAACCATGAAATTAGCTTTTTAATTTAAATATCCACTATTAATCATGATAATCAAATGGTAAAAATGTTTGAGTAGATTTAAGCATGAGTTCTCTCTCTATATATATATTATATATACTATATACATATGCATATAGAGAGAGAAATTGGTCTATGCACACATCAATCTAGCTCTAATCTTCTTAAAAACTCAAACGTTCGATCTTGAAGAAATAGTTAAAATCTTTAAGTTAAAAAGTAAATAATATAAAGTGCATTTATTGTACGTACAAAAGTATTAACGTACTTTTTTTGTCTTTGAAATTTAAATTTTAACCATTGATCTCATTGGTCGGACGATTCATACTTTTTAGAATGTTTAAGCATAATTTGATATCCACATAGACTATGCTCTCTCTCTAGATATATATATATCATATTATATATACTTTCTAGTGATTCGGTTTGAATCTTCCCACCATGATTAACCAGCCCATCAGACTTTTCGGTTTTCGAATTGAACTAAACCACCGGTTTGCATCTCAGTTTGACAGGTTTCTTAAACATCCCTAAACGTGGATGTCATTTAAATGTGAAAGGAAAAGGACACTCGAGCTAATTTGAGTTCCATTTATGCATGATTTTGTTCTTGAAATAAAAGTTTCGTTCTCAAATTTGAAAGATCCTGCTTTTCTTTAATCGTAAGCATTTCATAAACTGAAAATTATACAGTTCCAAGGATGAGTAATTGGATCAGGTTCAGATTTTCTACTAACTAGCTCGGTACAAGCCGAACCGACTCGAACCATGAAGAACTAATCTCATATTATTGCCTCTAAACTTGTTTAGTTGGATATCCACATTAGGATGTATCGATTTTTTATGTGAATCCGGATCATAGTCCAGACCCATTATCACAAATCCTTTGCAAATTGAGTAATATGGTTGGATCTGCACTAAATCCAAACCTTTCAGATCATTATCCAGTATCCATTCATCAATCATGTTTTCGCCAAATGCCATAAAACGAATGTGAAAGACCCTCTCCTCCTAAAAGACCTAAAGCGATAAGGAATTTGTAGAGATCATGCATATCATTACTGATCTCCTTATCCTTTAACAATGTCAAAAAGAAAATATATCGGCAACAAATTGTCAATAAAGGACATTTTTTGGTTCATTTTTTTAATGTGTTCATTTGATACTTTTCTGGTAAATTTATGTTTAGAAAGTAATCTTTTATTAATTAATAATCAAGTGGATGAATAATGGTTGAGGGTAATTTTGTCATTGGACCAAATGAGAAACGTTCCGTGCATGAAAGAGGGAGACAGAGTTATGGTTAAGAAGATAATTGAACAACCGAGTTTCACGCTCAAAAGCAATTCAATCCTCTTCAGATAGTCGAGATAGTCGGTTGCCTTGCTCTTTTAATTCTTTCGTCGTGACACAAATCAGACAACACGCAATTCACACACACTCTCTTCCCAACGCTCTCTCTCTCTTTCTTTCTCTCTGAAGATGGTGTCGACTAGTGTTATTCGATCGGTGGTGGGGATTATCGGTAAGTAATCCGGTGCAATCTTTGACGATGATTTGATAGTGGCGTGGGTTTCCCTTCATCTTGATCCCTAACGACGTTCAATGATCGTTCTTCTCGTTGGAATAGTTTGATTATTTTTTCTTTATATTGGTTTTTGTCATAGATCGTTTTGAAAAATATTTTTCAGTAGACTGCCACAGATGATGGTTCTTTCCTCTTGATTTTCCAGATTAGATTTGTTTTTGGGTTTTCGAAGATATCAAGGAGAATATTTGTTATTTTGTTACCTCTCTAAAGAGGGAAGGGTTCGCGATTTGTTGGGTTTTGCTGGAGAATATCAGTAGCATTAGCTTGGAGATGCAAGTTCAGCTCTTTTTTTTATTTATGCTTATTTTTTATTGCCTTCATGATTCGAATTGGAGTTCAAGAAATTAAAGAAGCGTGATAAGTGAATGCATTTGGTGTTGTTTCTTTTCTTTGTTTCAGGAAACGTGATTTCGTTCGGACTCTTCCTCTCCCCATCGTAAGTCTCTCTCTCTCTCTCTCTCTCTCTCTCTGCGCATGCTCGGGTGCGCTGCACTTGTGCGTGTGAGATCATGGCAGAAAAATGTCCACCAGGAACGTGATTTTAACGATACTTTGAGTAAACAACTTTTCAAGAACTCAGTAATATGAAATTTTATATATATATATATATATATATATATATATGTGTGTGTGTGTGTGTGTGTGTGTGTGTGTGTGTAAATTAACCATCGTAAATTACTATATATCAATATATATATATATATATATTTATTTATTTATTTATTTTTATTTTTATTTTTTTTCTGCAGCATTAGTTTGCAAGGAAGCCAAGAATAGTAATTGTTTGACAGTGATTTCGGATTCTTAGCCAAACTTATTTTTCTGAAGAATGTCTTAACCTCTGGTTTTCTAAAAACCTGCTTATCTTGACATTACTGTCTTTGAGAAACATAGTAATATTCGTTATTTTAAGCAGGAAGGAACATTTTCCTTGAAATACAGGCTTCCATGGAAGGTGTTTTTCCTAGGAAAATTGCGACTTTCACTGGAAAAGTGTAAATGTCGCATTGAATTAAAGGTTCCCACTACCGTTTTCTCTTCTGCGTTTGTTTTGGCACAAAGCGAGAAAGGGATCCATTTCATAAGAAAAAGGATATTTTTCCTGGATGAAAAAAAACCCTTTAAAGTAGCCTTTCATATGAATACACTCACTTTTACATTAAACATTAAATAAAAGTGAGTCCAGTCAACGAAGGCTGATCGCGTATGTTTCAAACATATTGTGTGTGTCTATGTGTATGTATATACATACACACACACACACACACACACACACACACACACACACACACATATATATATATATATATATATATATATATATATATATATATATATATATATATATATATATTATAACAAATATATATTGCCCTTTTGGTTCCAGTTCCATGTCCGGTTTCAAATCTGTTCTATAATGGTTGTGGTTTTGTGTCCCCTTCATTCAAAAAGACATACATAGATATCTGATTTTGTAAATTGGAATCAAAAGCACTTAACTGCATTAAAGGAGATTAGTTCATCAGTGAACCCCGATTCAGATTGGTTTTTCTCTGACTTCCTAAATTTGTTTATAGAATTTTGAATAGCTTTAACTCGTCCAAAATTTTTGTATTTAATCCATATTGATCTAAAGTCTGTTTCGAACCAATTCAGTTGATTCCCCAAAGATTTTGAATACAAGATATGACTCTAACCCTGGTTGGCAATTCTGTTTTGGGAAAATTAGGCCAACGTTTTATAGGATATGGAAGAAGGGTGCAGTAGAAGACTTCTCGCCCATTCCGTACTTGGCAACGGTACTCAACTGCATGCTTTGGGTGTTTTACGGTCTGCCAATGGTGCATCCCCACAGTACGTTGGTCGTCACCATCAATGGGATCGGCCTGGTTGTGGAGTTCATTTACCTAGCCATGTATTACATCTACTCCACAAAGCAACAGAAGGTCTCTCTCTCTCTCTCTCTCTCTCTCTCTCTCTCTCTCTCTCTCTCTCTCTCTCTCTCTCTCTCTCTCTCTCTATATATATATATATATATATATATATATATATATATATATAATGTGGCGCATTAATTGTTTTGCACAGTAATTTATAAGGTGGATTTAACGCATGCAGGAAGTATATATATAAAAATGTAGAGGTGGTTCAGTGACCACACAAAGAAAGGCCATATTTATGGCTTGTTGGGCTACATTTATGTACTTATTGGAGATAAATTTAGTTTGATGCTAATAGGAGATAAAATGTGGTTTGAACGTTTAGGTATAAAGCTAAATAAAGCTCTCATAAAAATGTGAGAAACTAAAGGTGATCACTTCAATTATATAAAGAAAGCCAAAGCCAAAGAAATCGAAACATGTGTTACCTCTTTATAAGAGGTTTAGGTTAACATGATATAATGACAAGTAAAAACCATGAATTCGATCCACACTTAGCATGAGAGAAGGCTTGGTTCTTCGTTTGGTTTCTGTTTTCGTTTGGTGTGAAAGTGAGCTTGCAAAATTCCGGTTCTTCTCACTGCAAGAATGCTTTTTTTTCTTTCTCAGATGAAACCAACCTTGATACTGCTCGGTGAATTCATCTTCGTGGCAATTGTGGTTGGAGTCACACTTGGTACCATGCACACTACTGAGAAGAGAACACTGTTTGTTGGCATTCTCTGCATCATATTTGGCACCTTAATGTACGCCTCGCCACTTAGTATCATGGTGAGTGTTCTCGCAACAATCAATCGAATATGGTACTTCAATTTTCCGAATCTACTTATATGTGTGTGCGTGTGTGATGTGAGTGTTTCTAAATCCTTTATTTCTTGCAAAATAACGATGACTTTGAGACCTAATTCCTTTTAACTCGTGATCATTTGTGTTACAGATTTGATTTTTGTGTATTTTCTTAATCTATCTATTAATTGCAGAAATTGGTTATTACAACAAAGAGCGTGGAGTACATGCCGTTCTACCTCTCTCTTGCTGCCTTTCTGAATGGTCTCTGCTGGACAATTTATGCCCTGATGCCTTATGATCTCAACCTTATCGTAAGTCATTTCTTATATCAGTAATCCTTTGAGTAATCATTTGATTGTTAATGTGTAGCATTGAAATGATAGATAGATTTGAATTATTTTGTTAATAAACAATCAACCAAGTTCTAATCGAATCAACCAGAATCGATGGTTGAGCCCTTACTTTTTGCTATTCTTTGAAATTTTCTTGTAATTCCCAAGGTTTTAGATGGTTTATGACTCAAACCAGAGCTGGCCTGATTTCAGTTCCTGGTTCTAGGAGAACCGGAAATGGACATGTTTAGCCAAGATGCTTAAGAAACTTCCCTTATAGCCGATCTTTTGTACTGATTCAGTCCAATTCAATTCGGCCAATTCTTTCAATCTGCTTGAAAAATCGCCAAATCAAAACCGGAATCTGAAGAAAGAACTTGCATTTCATATGGGTTGCCAGCAGATTGTTGTTTGTGATGTTCTTGAAATGTCCTAATCGTTGGTGAATTTATATGTTTTTCTGAGAAAATAAATCTATTTGTTGCTTAGATTCCAAATGGGCTGGGTGCACTGTTTGGAGCAGCTCAGCTGATCCTCTATGCATGCTATTACAAGTCAACACCAAGGGAGGGCAAAGCTGGTGGCGCCGCCGGACAAGAAGGCTCACTTCCAACTACACGCTCATCCGTCGGACCGGGCAGCATATCTATGACTGAGGCTGTTTCTATCAATGTACAAGGACGGTAGGTTTGCTCGTGTTCTTCATAAACACGAGTTTAGTCCAATTGAGTCAGGTTTGCTGTTTAGGAGAGGAGTATAGACTCTTTTTTCTTTTTCAAGTTTGAAAGAGTTGGACTTGTTTCTGTTTTGCTTCTTATTTTTTTCTGTGAGGTTCTCTATATAAGTTAGGTTTCTCGTGTTCTTTATAAACACGAGTTTAGTCCAATTGAGTCAGGTTAGCAGTTTAGGAGAGAAGAGTATAGGCCTTTTTTTTCTTTTCGAAGGTTGAGAAGGGTTGGACTTGCTTCTGTTTTGCTTCCTATTTTTTTTTCTTTGTGAGGTTCTCTATATCGAGAGGACGAGGGTGTATATACTTTTGCTTGCTTGCTGCTAGTTTACCTCTCTCTCTCTCTCTCTCTCTCTCTCTCTCTCTCTCTCTCTCTCTCTCTCTCTCTCTCTCTCTCTCTCTCTCTCTCTCTCTGTATGTATGTGTGTATGTGTGTGTGCCTGCACGTGCTCGCGTGCACTGATGTCCTCTTCTGCTATACAACCAATTTTGCTATCTCTGCATTTGAGATTTTAGATCACCAAATGTCCATTTAAGGGGGGGCAGTTATATGATCAATCAAAGCACAAGGATACATATGGAAATAGATCTATTACTTGGTGAGTATGTTGCAGAAAACCAGTCGTGCCATTAGCAAAATTTGTAGCTAAACGTTTACAATCATCATAGAGAGAAAGGGAGAGGCTTTTGGAGCTTTTCCCAGCCCAGCAGAAGCCATCAGAAAGTAGCCACTGGAGAAATTCAAAAATTCTCCAAGATATGAAGGGATTTCTAGTTAGATATTACACAAAATTATGAAAACTTGGATGCAGTGTGTATTTTATAGGTCCACGATGCTTGCAAGAAAACACAAGCAGCCCTTTTGCTGATCAGCAGGGATCATGCCTCCACCCCTTGAGGTGTATCTACAGCCTCTCGTGGTGGCACTTCTTCCATTTCCAGTCGTTTATCGGGATTCCAACACCTTCTCGTCACATTCGCAAGAGAGCTTGTGCAGCACCATGGTGTCTCTGGTCCCAAATTCTAAGATTGAACAGTATTTTGTTCAACCAATTATCTTTTTTTTTTGTTGGGTAGAATGGGGAAGCCAAAAGCCAGATGCATGCACAGGGTGTCGAACTCATGACCTTCGGCACGGAAGGATGGCATTTGATGGAGACCTAACAAGTTGCTCATGTCATTACTAGGACGAGGTGAAAAATAAACAGCTTCAGGGATAGTCCATGGTTTTAATCGTGGGCTATTCTCTAAGTCCACAGCCACCCAAATTTGACCCAACAGACTGCCCATGGAAAAGCCTTGATCTAATACACAGTCCCTGGAGAAAACTATTGGTTAAATATTCATCTCACCCTCAAATGTTGTCTAGAGTATTGATCAAATTCAAATTCTCATGGCACAAAACAGCATTCAACAGAACGCAGGGCATGACCCCCACGAGACAGGTGCGTTCAACTCCCGGGGTGTGCATGCGTGTGTGCATGTTTGTTCAGGCATGGGCTTGTAACAAAAAGAAATGGCATCCAATAGATAGTAAGCCTTTTTGGGCATGAGTTGACCATATAGGTGTTTCAAATTTCTTTTGAAGGCTGGATGACTCCAACAAGAGAGGCTGCGCACTCTGTTGATGTCTTTTCCTTCTTTGTCCAAAATCCAATTTCGCATGAAGAGTCATACATAACATATCAAATAGATTTTGGGTTCTTTCCGGTGATGGGTATATCTCAATGTAAACTCTGCTTGCAGAGCAAATGAGGACACTGGTTTCTTTTATTTTGTTCAGGTGAGTAACCACCGTAAAGGTGGCCCTCTACACTGTATTCATTCTGTAATCTGGTATGAGTCTGCCTAACCCCATCTCGACAATCCAAAAAGAAAATAAAAGGCTCCTGTTCGACCGTCTTCCTCACATGCTCCTGATTGTGTTCCCAACATGCTCATGCCCATTCAGCAAAACATGAACTATGATTTTGTGAATACAAAAAATTACAATGTGGGGGATTTACTACCCCGCCCAGTTGATACAAATGCAACAAGTTACAGGTTGCAACCGAAAATTTTCCTCTAGGAATATACATCCGGGAGCAATGGTTGCGCTCATGCCATCGTGCTGCACATAAGTAACAGCTTCAGATTCATCACTTCATGCACCAATGGCAGTATAGATGCTGAAGAGCCCAAAGCATACAACGGTAACAATCTTCAAGTAATTCACCTATCATGAAGCTTCTTTTTGTCACTGGCTTCTGCTCGTGCACTGAAACCAACGGTGTTTAACTGTGAGGAGCTTGATTTAAGCACCTCACAATATTCGGGATCTTCATGCTTCTTTTCCAACCTTATCTGAATAACTTGATGGTACATAGGGAAGAATTTCATCTGAATAGATGAATAAACAACATATGGAATGAGAGCAGAGAACACTATGAAGCAGGTAACAAGCCAGAAGGAAGGTGCAGGGCCACAAGCTTCAATGAAAACTTTGTATGCTGTAGTAGATATTATCGGTGAAATTGAACCATAGGCCAGAAGGAAAATGTACCAGAATACGATACTTCCCCATATAAATAGATGCTGTATCCATGTGAAGTAGTTCACTGCAAGTGCCATTTGAAAGTTCACAATCCATACTACGCATGTGTACATTACTGTGCCAAGTATTTCCCTGCCCACAACTTCGCCGCCTATACGAAAAGCCTGATATTGCAAGGCATTTGTTGTGAAAAAGAAGACTATCATAGCATTGCAAACACCATTAAACATCCAGCTGAGAATCCGAAGCCAACTGAACAGAACATTCTTGACCCCCTCTTGGTATAACAGCGGAAACTGCAGGTAGGACGACAAAGAAAAGAAAATTACATGGGTATAGATTATCGAACTAATTCAGAAATTCATTTTTTGTATGAAATGATACTCTGCTCTTCCTGATCCAGGATCTCTATTAAAGCATTACCCAATACAATGATGAGGTTAGGGAAATTACATCCGAGCTTCCAAGAACAGGGGTCAAATCTAATGTCATCCTAAACATGTATACTGTATAGTGAGAGGCATAAATATAAGAAAGCTCAGAATAAAGCATCTGTCAGAAAGATGGAAAGAAAAGAATAATGCCCATGTCCCGAGCACTCAGAGGAAATAATGTCAAGTACATGCAGAATATCTTCTTTTTTTGTTACAACGCGAGGTCAAAGCCATGCATGCAAAATGCATTTTATATGACTAGCAACAGCTACAATTTAAATCACGCATTAAAACATTATTTGTACCATCAATTTAGATGCATATGGTGCATATTGCATTATATATACAAACAATGTTGAATGGGCATTTTCCAAAAATCCAACTCATTACATTTTTACCTGAAATAGAAGTAGAATTTGAGTCATTCTTACCTGGAGACAGAGTCGTGCTGAAACATCTTGGTCAAAAACACCCAAGGCAATGACTGGAAGAGATGTGAAGAAGACATTGTATAGTGACAAATACCAATCATTATAGACAGCTTGCCCTGAGAATGATGCATACGCCTCATAGAGAAAAACTGTGAAGCCAAATGCAATGTTCTTGTAGAAGAAGTAACATATCTGCAAAGCGTCGGTAATAACATATCACCTGCATTCCTTCAACACCACTGATACCAATCCCAATATCTGCTTCTTGGAGCATTCCAATATCATTTGCCCCATCACCAATTGCTAGAGTTGTACTACCAGTTTTAATCTTTACTAGTCTAGTAACCTGCATTATTATAATAGAAATGCCTTTTAGCATGTTGAGACTGAGCATGTTGAAATCACCATAGTAAGGAGACTGCCATTGGCCCTTATTAGCATATTATTTTGCGGTAAATGTCTCTTTGCCACATTGGCTATAATAAACTTCCAATAGAAAATAAAATTGCTAATATACTACCGGGTTTAAGTATGACAAAATAATGTTGAGAAAAAACTTTAAAGAAAGAAACAGAGGGCGACTACAGAGACTAATTATAAAGTAACATTAAAAACTTACAAGTGCTTTCTGCTTGGGAGATGAACGACAGCATATAACAGAAGCACAGCCAACTGCAAGTTCAAGAAACAAGTCTTTACATCATCTTCTAGTGCATAAGTGAGAGACTTCCCATCAATGATCAGAGTTAATGCCTCAGAGTTTTCATCAGAAGCAGCTAGTGATGTCTTTCCTTCCTTTAATTGATGAAGAACACTTGCCTTAATTGCCTAAAGAATCAGCAAGCTTCCATCAAAATCATACATCTTATAGCCTGAAGTTCAATGGTTAAAAGACTACTATATTGTATGGTGATATGCTATTGTGCTCCATTGCAATATAGATCACAAAAATATATCCTGAAGACTTGAAATGACTGAAAAATTCTTTTAAAGGACTCTCTCTCTCTCTCATGTGCACGTGACTTGATTTAAATATGTGTTGTGTATGATCTTAAGCTGTTATATGTTCTGTTTTGCAAGTGCTTTCTGTAATCTTGTAAATCACTAGATAAAGATTTTTTTTATCATCTCATGACATACAAGCAGCCCACCTATATCAATATTAATGCATGTATATAGAAATGTAAGAGTTGAGGTTTACGGTTGCAGCAGCAGACTTGTCCTCCATTTTCTCCAGTGATTTCGTTTCTGGAGTGTCTGAGCTAATTATAATTTGCTTCATTCCTTGTCTGAGTAAACTACAAGCAAACCTGCAGTCACGGAGAAATTATCAAATCAGTGATGTCATATTATTATCGCATAGGATTTCAAAATCTATTTATATACTTTTAACTTACCCAATATTGATTGCTGTCTCCATTTTATCACCAGTCAAAACCCATAGCTTAATGCCTGCCTGTGCTAGCTTGTCAATGCATTCAGGAACCTATATCCCGCAAAAAGATTCATAAGAACACAACTATATAGAACTGTTACTAGTTCTTATGATAGCATAGGACATTGCTAATTTCAATGTAAGCATACTTAAAAAATCTAAAAACGCACTAGCTCTGCTGATTAGTCAAGCAGTTTCACTCTGGCACTGAAAAAAAGAAAGTAGGCCCTTGTTTCCCCTAGTTTCAGACAGAAAAACAATATTTGCAACATACCCCATTTTGAAGTTTGTCTTCAACTGCAGTAGCACCAAGAAGAATTAAATCCTTCTCAATCTTTTCTGATATTTCCTCTACAATCTGCTCCCGATCTGCACTCACTAAGTTCTTGGCCTCTGTGAATTCTTTATTAAATAGATTGTACTCTTCCTCATTAAGTTCACGATATGCAAGTATCAAGGTCCTCAAACCAGCATCAGCATATTCATTAATGTGCTGCTTAGTCTTCTCTTCAAACTCCCTTCCATTCTTTGCAAGTCGTTCAAACATGACACTGATTGTGAAAGCCACAAAGAAAAGTAATTTAATTTTATTTTGGACATCTGAAACCAATTGGAAATGATACTCACATAGTGTATTTAAGATAGTCATTCACTATATTCAGATTTACATAAGACAACAGATGGAGGGACTTCATGGAACATAACCAAAGATTAAGATGAACTGATAATCCTTAGCAATGATTGGACAGGCATCTCAAAAGTTAAAGTGAAAAACACTGGATGTTTGCTTCACAAATGAAACTACCCATATCAAATATAGGATGTGGGCAAGGAAGTAGTTAGTGATAAATTTCTGTCTCTATTCTATTAGTTCATTCCACCCAACAGCCAGAGAGAGGGGGAGAAAATAATCAAATTGTTGCCTTGAGAATTAATAAACCTCCTTCGAACCAAAAAGTAGGTAACTATATATATCAGGAGTAATTTTTTCCTTAGAAAGGAAAAATGTATATATTGCACCAAATTTAATCTTTAAAATGTAGGATTTAAAAGTAATTAACAAGATTACAAACCTGTCAGCACCTTTGCTAAGTAGTAGTAGTTTCCCCTCTTCATCTCTTACAATTACAGACATCCGCTTTCTTGCACTACTAAACTCTAATATATTTAAAAGTTTGTAGGACCTGAAAAAGTGAAATTATATTCTTCTTTCAATGCACAACTCAGTTTTCAATTGCAAACAAATGTAAGATATAGAAAATCAAGCTTTCAAATACAAGAACAAGAACCTGACCTTTCAGTTGTCTTGCCTGATATGGAATTGAATTCACGTAGTGAAATATTTGCCTGTGTCCTTTTATAAAACTCAAACCCAAGTTCTCTGGTTGCAATTACAAAAGCTGCCTCATCGGGTGACTTCAGCTTCATAAGAAACTTTACCAGTTTCTTCATCAACTTCAGGTATTGCAGTATGGCATACTGCCAACAATCGCAGGAAGTTCTGGATTACATTGGCATGAGGTTCTTTGACCCAATTTCCATTCATGATCCTTTCATCCATAAAGTTAAAGTTAAAACCTTTAATTGATGACTTTGCTTCAGATATCTCTGCAACATTGTCATCTTCTGTCAACTCTTGACCTAAAGGTAATCCTTTTCTTCTGGCTAGAGCTCTCTCAACTTCTGTAACTCCTCGTCCATAGGCAATCCCAGCAATAGAACACTTGATAAATTCCATAGAATTGCAAGTCAAAGTTCCTGTTTTGTCTGAGAGTATGGTGTCAACCTGACCAAGTTCTTCATTCAAATTTGATGTTCGAGCATGTGCTGGCTGGTCAGTTTCCTCATAATACATGTGCACGTCCTGGTTAATGAAAATGCTTTGAAGAACTTTCACAATTTCAATGGAGACATACAAAGAAATTGGAATCAAGTAACTATACAACATAAGTGCCGTCAAGAAGTGCAGAATTGCTGCGACTGGTGCTTTCTTTGGATCAAAGTAAATTGTGGTATTATCTGGTCTAAGGTACCATCTCTTCATTATTCCATTACTGGTCCAGATGCCAAAACAGACTGATCCAATAGAGGAGATCAAAACTAACATGGAAAACAGAAGGTAAATAATCTTATCCATTTTCTTTTCAATTTTACTCCGCTTGGAAGGTGGGTCGGTGGAGTTCTGAATGACCTTGGTGTCATGTCCTGTGAAGATGACAGCAGCATAGACATAGTCAGTGTTGCGGAGCTTCGAGTCCCTAAGAAGAACTTGCTGAGGTGAAAGAGGATACTGTTCATCTCCATAATACATGCTCCCAACAAAGGAATAGAGGTTTGCGTTTGGGTCTTCACACTTGATAAGTGCCTTGAACTGCTGGAAGTCAGAATCACCACGTAGACCAGAAGTAACCTCTAATGCCTGTTTCAACTTTAAATTGGTCTCACCATCAAGATTCATTGTCTCTACGTAGCATATTGCATCGTCATAACTGGAAGAAAGCAATAGAAGATCAGCTGGAAAGAAATCATCCTTCTCCACCTTCACAACATCTCCAACCTTCAACTTCTTCCATTCAGTGTATTCAAAGCTTCCCTCTTGATGCACTTTAACCTTCCGATTGTTGACTTCAACATCCTGCAATGCTTGAAACACTTAACGGTACACGCTAGTGCCATGATAATTGTTCAACCAGAAAAGGCCTTTATGCTATCAATGTTAAAATGCGATATATGCACTGCCCCAAACTGCACACGCTAGTTAACTCCTTAGCAGATACAAGCATTCTAATCGTGCGTAGTATGTTACAGATATTCATAAGCTTTTGCTATTAAAATTTAAAGCACTTCAATCTAATGAACCCCTTTTAACATTTGAGACAAAAACCACAAATAATTAAAACCGTGGTTGAAGTTATAAATATTTAGTATGCAAGTTGCTTCATATATACCTCTTTAGAAGCTCAGATTTATCTGTTATCAAATTCTTTGATATATTGTTTAGTTTTCCTCCATAAACTTGCCCTGTTATAACAGATCTTTTGCACATATGCTCCTGGGTTAACTGCCAGTCCATTAACTTACTTAACCAGGACTAGTTAATTTTAACCAAATCAATGGACCGAATTTTCACAGAGCAAACAAAGGATTTCTTATAACATGGTTATAATAAGTGAGCTTAGGGAATACATAAAAGTCACCATCTAAGCAAGGTTTACGTGCAAACTGGGCAACACAATATCACAAAACCGCAAGTATTTCCTGTCATCAATCGACGACCGTGATTGTGTGCGTGTGTGTGCGAGAGAGCGTGCTGGCGTTCCTGAACTTGTGTATGTTAGAGAGAGAGAGACCATTCAAAACGAAACACGCACGCTCCTGCATAGCATAAATTTGTGTATGTTATAACACGCACACAAAACCGAAAGGAAACATGAAATATTTTCCTTTGGAAGATGATGAAGGCTCGGTGAGAAGAGTTTAACTCTAATAACTTGAAGAAAAGGCAAAAGCAAATGGGAAAAAAAAGTACAAACACTCACCTGTTTGAATCTCCTCCAATCTTCCACAGCTTCCTTAAGCATTGTAACCCCCATCACGAAGAACAGAGGCAAGAGAGCACTCACAGCAGTGTATGGAGCTAAGGGAGTGAATGCTAAACAACCAGCAAGAAGAAAGTATATGTTGGCCACCCTCCTGAATTGCTCAAACAATGACTTCGGTATGAATGTAGCCAAGGTATATTTGGTAGTGGACACATAATTGTTGGCATGATTGTAGACGCCAGCTTCTGAACAGTCAGGATCGTTACAAAACACCACTCTAGAGAAGCCTGGCCCTCCAACCTCTGAATGGTCACCCCTCAAAGACGATCTCCCGCACGCAAATGCGTAGATCTCGCTAAAGTTCACTCTACCCCTACCATCTCTGCGACCCATCCCTTCAGTTTCACAACACCATCAACCCAAAACCCATCAATGACGGTTTTATGTCTCCTACTTACATCCACCGAGAATCAGTACATGACAAGAAACATAACACAGAGATTTTATTACTAATTTACCTCCCTCGGCTTCGGTGTTTCCTCAAGAACTACACAACCATCAACGAAAAATGCAGGATTCTAAGGTTTAATCACTTCACGCAGATTTCGAGAATTAACAAACACCCACAACGGAAGAAAACAGATCCACGTTTACCTTACTCCCGCCGGCTTTATGGTTCTCCATCCAAAAACCACATGACCATCAACCAAAGGGCGAGAACTTCAACGATTTTATTTCAATATCTTGCTTCTCACGTGCTATAACGGATACAACAAAGTGAAAACAGAGATTTGCGAACATTACTCTCCATGGATTTGTGTTTCTCAAAATCCCAATCTTAGTTAACCACAAAACCAGAAATTCCAACCATTTTATCTCCCCCTCCTTGCCTGAGACAATTGCAAACACCCACAATGAGAAAAGAAAGATTGTCTTGCTTGAATTTCCTTGGCTATATGTTTCCTCAAAAGGCCATAAAAGAAGCTACCGTTCCTTGTTGAGAAAACGCATCAGGAACTATAGAGAAGATGCTTATGTGATTCAATTTTTTCTTCGAAGAGTAAGGGTGCTTCATGGTTTCTGGTTGTCCGAATAATTGTTGTGTCTCTCCAACTTCTACCGGCATGAGGAAAAAGAGGACAGGTGAAAGAGACAAGCGAGGAATCTGAATGACTCTAAGGGGATTAGGTGTGGAGTTCGCAGCAAGCAAATCAAGGCGCAACCACCCTTCGTCTTCGTCTTCTCCTCCTCCTTCTCATCTACCTCAACCCCTCCCCTGAAACTCACAGCCATGCCAAATAAATGCAAAGTCCATTTAACACAATAAGATTCACAAGTAGATGAACCACATTCCTAGAAGCCTAGTCTAGGACCATCTCTCTCTCTCTCTCTCTCTCAGCATGTGAATTTTGGATGTAAAACGATTAAAATATTGTGACCAACATTAGGTAGGTGAGTGTCCAACACTGCAAACGAGTAAAATACATGAGAAACATGATCATACAAGATTTCTAATCCCTGTTTGTTTGGGGAGATTCGGTGAGAAAATGAACGTTGGTAGCCATGACTTTGATTCTTTGATGCATAAACAAGGGAATGTGATAAAAATGCGAGGAAAATGAGGTATGCAAGGAACGACCGACATGATGGGGGGACGAGTAGAAATGAACAGCTGGTCAAAAAGGACTCTGACTCTCATTACTGTTTGTTTGTTTGTTTGTTTTGTTTTCCTCCAACCATGAAACTCCAAACTTGTAGGACTTTCTTTTTCTGATTGAATGACTCCGGCAGACAGGCTTTCTACTGGCTGGAATAACGAACGAGTGATACTGCGAGTCTAGGACCCTGCTACCAGGCTGTAGTACAATGAGCTCATCTGGCTTTGGTGTCGACTCACAGAAGAAGGTGATCAGTTCGATACAGGAGGTGTGAAATTGGCTTCAGCCTCCCCATTGTGACAATAATAAGGTGCAATTCTGTATCACAGATTTTGACACGAGAACTATTTTTATCTGAGCATTACATTTTATCAGAAAGTGTTGCTCTCAACATTCTCAATCTTAAAAGTGTGAAATTTGCACAAAACTTCTTGTGGATGCCTTTTCAACTCACAAGATATAAAAGGTAGCGAAGGCATTTGAATTGTATTTGGGTTGCTCCATACATCCTTTAATGAAAAGGACCTCTCCTAGTCACAGCATTGCTGAATTTGGTGTCTTGACATTGTCATAGCATACAAATCCAACGCCATTCACGAGCTTATTATGGAAACCCTAAATTGCTTGCATGAAAGAGGATACAAGTGGTTGATCTAAAACCCTATTTTCATTGTTATCAAGAAAAAGAAAAAGAAATCAGTGCTCTTAGGAGAAATCGCACTCTCGGGCCCTTGATCAGGATTATGGTTTTCAGGAAATGTATGAAGGAATCAGCTTGGTAATGTCCAAAAACAAATTGCTTTCTGAGTCAAATTTTGAGATCATTTTACAAAGTTTAAGAGTAAAACAGCTCTTGGCACTCATGTAGCTCAGCTGTCAGGGAACTCTACTCACGACATGGAGATCATGAGTTTGATGCCTGGGCATGCACATCCTCTTCTCTTTCTCTTTCCTTAGGCCTTGGGATTTACCCTTTCACTGTCATTGTCAAAGAACTTTCTCCTACACCTTGTTGTTTATTGGTAATTCCTAAGGTGACATTAATCGAAAAATTGCAAAATATATGAAATTTCTTACAGATGGTTCTGACAGTGATAACAATAAATTTGAAGTTAAATGTAGAACGTGGCATTGATGAAGTTTGTCATTTAGGTGAGCATATTTTGATGTGTTGTGAAAATTTTATTATGTTTAATTTTCCAAATTTGTTAAAAGTCAGATGACTTATTGAATGTGCTTCTCTTTTCTTCTTTTAGACCAGCCTTCCTTTTTTAAAATAAAGAACTTCTAAATATGATCACCAACTCTCCTCTCATTGGTCAACTTCTTGTGCACGCTAGAAAAGGTTCTCTTATTTCACAATGGTGACAAAATTATGAGATGAGTGAGAGAGACAGCTCACGGCGTTTCGACTCATTGAAGGTGGTGAGTTTGATACCCGGAGGAGTACACGCCTGGCTGTGGCCTTTCCATCGTACAAAGAAAGAAAAGAGATGAATGATCCACATGATCCATATTTCTTGGATTTTCTAATATTTAATTTTAAAACAAAATCTCACCCTTTGTAAATTTGATGATTATCTTGTTAAAGAGCTCTCTTTGTAGTTGTAAATGTACTTTTTCTCTGTTTGTTTAAAATGCATGTTTTCTGGATTTTGTTTTTGACTTGGATCAAACTGCTTGTTAAGGGTTTGTGTCCCTTTTGAAGAGGTCGGAACAACCTAACATAAAGTTTAGCACTCGGGCGAGCTCTCAGAGCATTGGCTCAATAGCTGGGCGCTCTGATGGTGTTGGTGTTGGTGGAGAGTTGGACTCTAAGGTTTATGTGTGTGTGGGTGTGAAGCCTCATCGCATACCAGCTTCACCCTCCGTTATAACTGAAAAAGAATTTTAGATGCAAGAGTTTTGATTCGTAATAACATGCCGTTGGTACTAAAACCATAAAACTATAGTTCTAAACCTCTGCTTGTAATCATGATTTAAAAAAAGTATATTTTGTGCTTGATTTGCAAATGATGTTGATGCTTAGGTTTTTGTGCAAGACGAAATGTCAAAGTATTTGACTAATATTGTAATATAAAATTACTTTTTCGCTTTCATGTTTTAAGTTTGATGAACAATAAAAGTTGAAAATTTGATTCCAAGGAATCAAAAACTAAGTCGTATGAAACCTTATATCAATCACCCTTATTGCCCATAAATCCATCATCGCCCTTTAGGCTAAACCATATATTTAATTTCTTATGAGATTTTGTCCATTCAAATTTCCTTTTCTTGTTTTCCTGTTGGAGAGGGGGTTTAAAACTTTAAAGAACTGATTCTCAACAAACTAATCATATGAAAATGGATCACATGATTTCAGACAAAATTCATCAGTTTATTTGCTAGATCTTAAATTTCATTCTGATGCCATTTCGAGTATCTTTTTAAGCAGTTTTCACTGTAGTTTCTCTGTGTGTTTTGCATAATCATGGACTGTTTCATTCACTTTTGAACAGATACATTATAATTTTAAAATCCCATGTTGAGGGTTTGAGAATTGTGAAGAGCATCTTTTTTTCAGAAAATTTAGATGTGTTAATGATTTGAGACTGGCATATCCAATTATTAGAAGTCTTATTTTATTAATATCGTGTCGATTGGATGCTCTATGAGACTCCATACACATATTGGAAATTTTTTTAGTCAGATAACCGAATCTACACTTGTTTTTGTCCATCAACCAATATTCTTTTTCCTTTTCTTTACATATTTTCAAAAAGTTGCCCCACAACTTAGGTATAAAGTGCACATACCTTTTGAAATGTACTTCTCTAATCATACATGTATGGTATATATAGTTAATATATACATACATACATACGTATATATATATATATATATATGCGTGTGTGACTCCAAACAGAAAGTGAATCAGGTCCATTATATACACACACATAGAGAGAGATTGTCTTAGTTGCATCATGCACTTTGGTACATAATCTTTCACAAATTGATTTTCGAAATCAAGAGATTTAAATTAAATGTATCATTGTATTTTTATAATTTATGTTTAATACATCACATGCATTAAATACAATTTAGTGATTGAAGTATCCAATGTCAATCTTAAAGATCCAACCATGAAGATTTTGTGCACACCGAACACTATTATTGCAGTTATACCTCCCTCTCTCTCTTTATATATATACATATATTTATACATGCTTTTGTATATGAAATGTATATTTTTATGGCTGAAATACGTAGTCTGCCCCACCCAACAGCAAGTTCTAGATCCGCCATTGTGGAGAGGATCCAATTCACTCTTGAAATATCAGTACCCAACACTCCTAATTCTGACCCCGAACACACACGTGCATACCCTTAATTGGGTGTGTGAATAGTAAAAAGGGTGGACAGATAGTAATTTCCTTTGAAAGTTGTCACCCTTAATTAGCGATAATTCAAAGCTCGTGAAAAAATTATATTGAAAAGTATACCATAAAGGATACTGATATACTAAAAAAAATGGTATAATATGACACTTTTAACAAATAAAATTACTATAAAAGTTGAAAGGTATAATAAATGAAAAGTAAGATAAAGTATGATTAGTGTGTACAATACGATACGGTGCAATAAAGATCAATAAATTAACATAAAATAATATCTGCACCTAGATTGAATCGATTCATAACAAGCATATAATATAATGGAATCGCATGGTACAAACCATATGATATTTCTAACATTAATCAAATTAAGAACCTGAGTCTTGTAATTATTCTGTTAAGATAAAGACAGAACTGCAATATTTTGTACTGAGGGTTGGACGACCTTACAAGTACGGCGATTCCGGGTTGGCTGGCAAGCCAACACATTGAATAGTTTCCTTTGAGTTTGGATCCGGATCCGGATCCACGTACGTATTCAGTCAAAGACTCTACAACATGCAATTCCAAGTGGGTTGTGGATTCGAGATGTCTGTCAGCGGGTCGGGTTGTTACCCAAAAAGTTTGGGTTTGATTCATCTCAAGTTCAGGTTGGTTTTACTTTTTCATTTGTGGGTGCTGGGTTGACCTGCTTTTGACACAATCATGAATAACACAAGAGCACAACCTGAAACTAAAAAACTCCTGAGAACATGAAACCAGAGATGGACGCAGCAGAAATCTATGTGATGCGTTTCGGTTGACCTGTTTCGACACAAACATAGTGACATAGCACAACCAAGCATGAAATTGCTGAAAAATATAATACTGCATCCGAAATTCTGACACGGGCGGGACTTGGAAGCCTGCGTTCTTGGACACAGTAACACGGAAAAATCGAGCAGTGTTCAAGTTGACCTGTTTTAGACACGAACACAGAATGCACCACCTTGAAGACAAGCTTACCGCCCCTAGATTGAGTACTTCTGACCTGTCTGTCTGGTTCAGTATAAGTTTGTACATCCTCAAACGGTTGTGGGTTACATCCAATGGGTTCGAGTTAAGATCCAAACCCAGACAAATCTTTTCAGTGATTGTCTACCTACCATTCAATCTTCATCATCACTTACTTCTCCAATGGCTGAGATGGCTTTCATCATTTTCACACGTCAAAATCCGACATTTTTTTTTTATGTGAGAGATAAGAAAAAAATATCCTTTTCGAAGAATTAAAAAAACTAAATATCAATGCAAAAGTATCATTACTTAGTTCGTATTAATGCACCGGATCCCATCGGAACAACTTCATAATCATTTACTCATATGATGTTTGTTTTAAGAATCCAATTAAAACATTGCTTTGACACTAAAAGGAGACCTATCGTGCGACGTATAATGCATTATAGACTTATAATCATAACCCATCAAGTGGGTCGACCAATTCCACCACCTTATAGGACTTTGCATTTAATCAATCAACCAACCACATTGTCCCCCTTTTGCTTGTTTGAATGCCAAATTTATCTAGGTGGAGACCACTAACTTGGTGCAATTTAAGGACTTTATAATCAAGTCACATGTCTTAGTACTATTCTCGCTCAAGCACGCTCTTTATTTTAGTTTCGCACCGACGCGATAGCACCGAAAAGAGTAGCATAATAAAAATTCAACAAAGTTTTATGTTTTCATGCTTGAAACCAGTGACCCTCCTTTGTATGGTTCTAGCTGGTTCTGTAGAGGCCAGTCCCGCAATCCCGAACCGGTTCATTAGCACCTGTATCGGTATGGATTATCGCTAGATCGGCCATCCTGCAAGGTTTCCTCCGATTATCAAGTTTCCTGATCGATCGAGGCCGTTCGTATTTGCTGACATGGCATCAAGGCATTGGTCCATGAATCCCAAAATCATTAGTTCAAACTCCACAAACCAACTAGGTTTTCCAAACCCTTGGTATGATCATCTGACGTATGATCATACAGAAGTCCGTGTGACTCGGAAAAGAATATTTCTTGCTCCCGTACGCGTAGAATAAGAATATTCATTTCTTTCTATGCAAACTAACCTTGTGGTCATTGTCAAAAGAAGAAAAGTAAGGGTGCTCACTTTGGGCGGCTTTTCGTGTCTCGGGTCATGCTATGTGATTTCAAATGTGTTGAGAAAATCTCAACTGCAACACGACTCTATTTCTATTGTGTCAATTTAGAGACACGAACACTACGTTTTGTGTCATCTTTTTTTCATCCGTATCAAAGACCCATTTGTATGTTTTAGGTCATCCTTTTTTCATCCGTGTCAAAGACCCATTTGCATGTTTTGGGTCATCTTTTTTTCATCCGTGTCAAAGACGGAGCATGACCCAATATTTTTGTTACTTTTGTTGGACACGATACCCGATCTTTACGTTAATTTATTATTAAAGCGATCTTGTTTTGTTCATATATAAATTCCACACCCAAAATATACAAACTTTTTAATTTACCGTTTTCCGGAACTTATAAACTTTAGTTGCTATTGCTAAAAATATGTTCACATAAATTACTTTTTATTTAAAAAATGTTAACGTGGGTTAAGTGCTTGATCGAATCATATACGACACATACTTTAATGTGGGGCATGTCCATGTGAGACTGTCCTGAGGCAAGGGATTTGGATCCTAACCTGTTTTGGATACAGATCCAGTTAGTGCAAAAGTGTTTCCGGGTTTCTGTGTCCTGAGAAGGACATGGTATGAATGATCTACTCTCAGTAGTTGTTCAATGATGTTGAACCCAAATCCAGATCCAAATAGTCAAACCTGCTTTCTTGGACCTTGTCTACATTGTAAGATTGCCATGGTCGGATCCAGACCTCACATGGACCGCATCTGTTTTCAGAGTCATTCTCATTAACAAGTGACAACAAACTTCATCCCCATTTCCATTAGCATTGCAGGTGTCTTCGTTCAATGATATGAGCCCATACCCAGATCCAAATAGTCTAATGGGCCTACTCTAAAAGACCATTACTTAATCTGTAATCCATTTTTATCGGGTCTAGATCTTCATATGGATCTCATTTGTTTTTGGAGGTATATCATACCCATTTTAGCAACAAAGAGAAATAACCTTAAGGCGGTCTATTTAGATTTTCATTTCATTAAAACTGCACCCAGAACTCAACCCGAATGTAACATGTTTCTGTTCAATTACTAGCTTCCACAAATCGGATTCACATTTATATCAGATCCAGAACCCATATATCCAACCCAGCAATACCATTGAACTTGAATCCTTGGGGATGAATTTGACTTCCTGCTGATTGATCTCAAAACGGCCGGCTTAAGCACAAAATCTGATTTCGGGTCTTTGATCGATGATCGGGTCGGGGACCATATACGAAACAAGACTCTTTGGGGTCCAGTACTGCATTTTCTTTGTGGGTCATGAAGAACATATGAGCAGTACATGTCACCTACTGATTTCAAAGTTGGCTTTTCTCAAATAGTCAGATGCTATTCCACCCACCTTTTTGTCTTCCTAAAAAGCAAACTCTTCTAGTGGAATTAATTATTGAAATAATCCAATACCTACAGTAAATTGCAGGAGCTTTTTATCCAAAACCCATATCCAGGTTGAGCATTGGCCTGGTCGTAAAAAGTAATTTTATAATTATTACACCTCTTGTATGACATGAAGCATTCTATCATGTATATATATAGAGAGAAATTAGTATAAAAAATATATATACATATATATATATATAACTTTTGTAGGTAGACTTTATTAAATGGTTGAGATTTATTTGAATTTATACTAGTTTCTCTCTATATAGAAAGAGAATAGTCATACACACATTCCATTTACGCTCAAACCCACTTTATCATTTCAACTGTTTATCATCATTGAACAACAAAAAGTAAGCCTCTGTCACCCTAGACTACTCCATCTTCTAAAACTATCTTTCATCAGTCAAAACTATAGCGAGGTTCATCAAAATTACATAGAAAATCTAAATATTTATGTATACATGGTTTATTTAGGTTGTAGTTTCATGATGATAGCGACAGTTTTAACCGCTGCAAGATGGTTTTGAAAAGTGAAGGATTAGTGAAAAGTGGTAAAAGGGGGTCACCAGAGATGTGACCGTCTCAAATGGAGATTATCATGCTTAATACCTTAAAACATTATGCATATATATATATATATATATATATATATATATATATATTAGAAAATATAAGCAAGAGTGAAATTAATATAACGTGTTGAGATGCTATTAGGTGGATGACCAAGTTTTTCATAATCTTTTCAACCAAGTCTGCTACATTGGCCTGCTAATTCCATGAATAAGACCTTATATGGTCCTAAGTGTGCGCGCACACACACACACGCATGTGCATATGTTGTCGGATTAGAACCGAGCCAAGATTACAAACGACTCATGAATCGAAAATTGTATGATCAAATCAATTCATATGTATACTTGTAATCACAAAAACTATATATATATTGGAGGGAGCTTTATTTTAGAGGCCCATGTAAAATATGGACCAGCTCGGCCCGTCCCACATTTCTCCTAGCCCGTATATTTAGGGTTAGTTAATGAGTGGCTTATTTGAAATATATATATACATATATGTATACATATACATACATATATATATATATATATATATATATACATATACATATATATAAGCACCAAATGATTGAGTATTTGTGTGTACTTAGTTCGGAATCCGGTCTCAACCGCTGAGGAATACCAAAGTGACAACCCTAAATCATGTGCTTGTTATCCATTTTAGTGGAACAATTTGACATTTAAGATGGCGAATGAGATCAAGTTTTTTTCCTCAAAAGATATGAAATAGATGGGGTTCTATAAAGTAGCATAGAATAAAAGAATAATACAAACAAAGAATGGAAATCTCACAAATTAAAGAACATAAAATCTTAAACAAAATTATGTAAAATAACAAAAATAGTGATGAAAATCGGTCACCCTCAAAAGACAACAACAAACCAACAAAAGAAACTCATTGGCCTCGTTCTTAGGTACATGGAAGCCTCCCCGAAACCTTCATAAGCGCAAAAAGACCCCATACAGGCCCACATTTTCTCCATTAATTGTTATTTGTCCTTTTAACATCTTTGAGGAGGAAGAAAAAGGAAGAAAGAAGAGATCAAGAAAACAGTCATGTCAATAACTGTTTCATCTCTACACTCATGCTTCCATATTAGTTAGAGAAAAAAAATAATAAAAAGGAAGATTGTATTGGACCGATGAACGGTCACCACACTCTCTCTCACCCTCAACTGAAAATAGAACCATACAAGCTTGTGCGATCACTATGACACACACACACACACATATATATATATATGACGTCAGAAGGTTTTATTTTTTTATAGAAGCCTAACAAATTTGCACGCCCGAGTATTAACCTTCAAGTAAGAGGTTATTTTGAAAATTATTGCATAAATTATTAACTATCGACTTGTATGAGGGATAACTTCATTCTGTAACAGAAGTTGTATAGTAAATTTTCAGCATAACGTACTGATAGTCGGCTATATGACAAGAGGTCAGGAGTTCGATTAATAACGTAGCACTTAATTGCCTGTTCATACCTGGTAGGCATCGGCCCTAATTCCAGCTTTCTAATGGAAGAAAAAAGGATTTTTTTTTTTGCAATGGGTTCAGTCTCAGCTCAACTCAAGCACAATTGGTGGGATTTGTATGACTTATATACAACTTCCGGGCAGTGGTATCTAATAATTTTTGAGGATATCATCTATTTTGAGTTGATATAAGAAATAAATTTGAATTAAAAAAGTAAAGAACATGTATCCAATAAAGTACACACTTTGTTTTTAATTTAAAATTAAATCATCTATTTTAATTGAAATTTATTTGAATACGATGACATCTAAATAACTACTAAATACCAGGTTCTCTCTCTATTTATATATATTCCACAATAATGTCAGGAGTATCCGCACTTCCGGCGGATATATTTAATTTCTGAGAGTAAGGTTATGCGATATATATAATTATATAAAATCTTCATGTACTTTACAATTGTTTGGGTTATCTCTGTGCTCTCGTCGTGGGATTGCGACCCTTCAAGTTCCTCGTTACGCAGCACCAAGATGGACGGTTGATGCTAGGGGACTGATGACTTTCCACATCGGACGGCTCAGAAAAAGGGCCACTCGCTTTTTCTTTCTACTTGCCCTTTTCTATCGCGGCGAAGTCTTACGGCAGCCTCCGCTACTTCAAATTATAGCACAACTCTTCGGTTCCTTCTATCTCATCGATTCTCTTGCTTCCTAAGGTAAACAGACACCCAATTCTTAATTCTTCCGTTTCGATCTGTTGCTTTTGTTTACTGGTTTTGTTTGGGGGCTGAATTTTCTTTAGGGAAAATTGAGCTTTTAGGGTTTTCCGGTGCCATGCAGCGATTTGGGTAAATGTGCATTCAAGTTGTTGAAGGTTGCTGCCTTTGAGGTTTAGGGTTTTTCTGCGTCCGTGTGTTGGCCGTAATACTCGTCTTAGTTTCTTTTGCTTGATTTCCTATTTCATTTCAGTTTCACTCTCTCTCTATACATTTCAATTTTAGCTTCTTCTCTCTGGTGGTTTGGTAAAACATAACGCTTTACTGCATAAGATTGCGCCCTTTGTTCTGGCATCGCGTTACTTGGATATGGCTTTTATTATAATCGAGGTTTCGTAATGGCAGGTTAGTTTGGTGATCGTACAGTTTACTTGGTGCTATTCCTCGGGATCTTCTCTGATTTTTTGTTGTATATCATTTATTGTTCCAGCGCACTTGAATGTGTCTTCATCATGGCATAGCCATAGCATTGTCTGTCTTTGATTTGTTTGCTAGGCTCTTCTGTTCTTCCTTCTTCTTTGTTTCTAATGATTCACAAAGCATGTGATAAAGTGTTTGAAATGGTTTGTGCTTGATGATCAAAATATTGTACTTATTTTTGTTATGCGCTATTTACTGACTAAGTTCTTTTTTTCATCACAACCTATGACGTGTCATGAATTGGATTAGGAATTACATCAGTCTCAATGTCTCAAGCCAAGCCTGGGATGAGGAGACCTGTATTCATCAAGATTGATCAGCTTAAACCAGGAACAAGTGGCCACACACTCACAGTCAAGGTTGTAAGTTCCAACATGGTGTTACAAAAGGGTCGCCCTGCTGGGCCCAATGTTCGCCAAATGCGTATTGCTGAATGCTTGGTTGGAGATGAGACTGGAACCATCGTTTTCACTGCCAGAAACGAGCAAGGTAACATCTTGTAATTGTTGGGATGTTTTATTTGAGGAGAACTGCAATGGTTAATGTGTAGATCAGGAGTTTGTCTTCTGCAATAATGGGAAAGGGAAACAGTGACAAAGGAATCAAAATGGTTAAATGAAAATGCATATACTTAAAGCTCTTTTATCTCTAGCTTCCACATATGTGCTTTCATATTTCTTCAAGGACATTTTTAGACTTGAATCATTCTGTTTCTATACATTAGAGATGCTGATCTAGTAAGCATTCCAGTTCTTCAGATCTATGAGTAAGCGTGTTACAACTATGACCATTTATTGGTTCTCCTTCGTTGTGTCCCCATAATGCTAAAGTTAACTGATTCCCATATGAATGCTGCCTTTTACCATTAATTTTGGACCAAATAAGCGTCCAGTAGATTTTGAATTTTTTTCCTTGTGACTATAATTTAAAATGTGAACCTTGTCAGCGTGATTCTCCTAGTCAGTTCCCACGAAGAGATGCCAATGTCTACAATTGATCCAGGGAACAATCCTCTTCTCCACCATTTTCTTGTTAGAGATGGCCCAGCCATGGGAAGCTCTCCTTGCGTGCATCCAAATATCATTTCAGTAGTATTTTCAATTTCAATGTTTGTTCGCTATAATGAATGTTACAAGGGCTTGATTTACTCATCAATTTCCCTTCTGATCGTGCATCTGAAAGTTTTTGGTGATATATTGCTTGGAATATTGCATCTTAGGGCCTCTCAAGGATAATTGTTGCTCACTTGATACACACAAAAGTTGTTTGCATACTTGGACGTGCCTCAGTGGGTATGGTATTACATGATAAAAACATTCAGAAATCTCTATGAAGTACCTCACTTTTATTTCAGATTGCTTTTCTTCTCAAAGGAAGTAGCTTTTTTTTGTTAATTCTGCATGATATGGTTTTCATTGGAGTCTGTGGGATTAGCACATTGTGGCCTGTGCCCTCTGTTTGGAGTACCTTTTGTGCTTTGGTAAATGTTAGTGCATCGTTACTTGAGCAGGCAAGCTACAAATGGTGTGCATTTGCTGCAACGCATACCAAAAACCATTTGGCAAGTGTGAAAATGTCACATAACTTCTATCCACCATGTTTTATTTTGTGAAATCAGATTTTGTGCAGGTCAATTTCATGCTTTGTCAATTCCTTCTATACGATTTAGCAAACTTTTTCCTGTAGGTGACCTTTCTTATATTTTTCAGTTATTTGAATCAATGATAATGTTATATGAAGTTATATATCTGATTGTACAAAACTTGGGTTTTCTCCTAATAGCTTAATTACTTATTATTTAAAGTATAAACCAGGCTTGAACTGTATGTGGAATCTTATGAGTTATGATCCTATAAGAGTCTATGACATTACTGATTCTTTATTTCCTTAAGAACATGAACCGAATAGAGGAGCCAGTTTTTTGTGGATCTCATATATGTCTACATCTACATCTATATCTATATACACACACAGCCCTGTGATTTTCTTGATATGGCACGGTTTGAAGCTAGTTGTTTTGTGTATTTAAATTGTGCAAGTCCCGAGGGGTTTAACATGGTGGAAAGAGCCTCCTATGTTACAATGGAAGTCATGGGTCCAATTCTTATGGGCACAATCTCTATTGAGTAATCTGATGCCCAGTATACACCCCAGGAATGAGGGTGTCACCATTGGGATTTTAGTTTTTACACCACTTTTGGAACTTGAAAGTGTGACTAAACCTCTACTCCCTTCAAATGAAGGCTACCTTAGAAGCTTAAACCTCTTTTGATTGTGAGGTTTATGCCTCCCTCAAAAAGCGGCTTTAGCCTCTAAATGAGGTGCTAGACATTCTAAGAGGTGATTGCCACTTTTTGATGGGCAGGAGCCTACTTGACAAAGTAGTCCACATAAGATAACTTTTAAGAATGTTTCGTTATGTATTTTTTTAGATTTGTAGTATCCTACACGTCAAAAATTTAAAGCTTGAAGGCTTGAACGATATCCGTCACTTATATTTCTGGTATTTAGTATTGGCTACAAGTTTAAGATTCACTACTGTGCTTGATGCCTTATTTGTGTTTTCCAAAAATATCCAACTGTGCCTTGCAGTTGCACCTAGGAAACCTTGGTTGTGGTGGAGGCTAACCACCTGGATGCAGTTAACCAACAAAAGGAAAACAGAGGCTTATTTCATGTGTACTTTCATTATCACATTGTACCCTATGGAAGCATCTGTACGTTCACATCGTGTAATCTGTTAAAATAATACCCTCTTAGAAAGGTCCCCAACTCCTTCCTTGCAAGGCCAGGTTCTCTACTGGCTTGCAGAGGAGGTGCTTTATTTCTGATTACGTGGTGCAGGGCTCATTAGAATTAGGAAAGTCATAATTAATTTAAAAGAAAATGTTCCATGTAGCTCACATGATTCTGTTTTCTACTTGGTTGATTTATCTTTGCTTTTTCAATACTTTAAGTGATGTATGGTTTCTTGTTCTGAGTGAAGTGTGTGAAACATGCAGCTCCATGACACGAGCATGAGTAGGTTATCTATTAGTGTGTCTTTGGGCCTAGGTACTTCTATTATAATCATTTTAGTGAAGCATTTTATAGTATCTTCCATGTGATTTTTCAGGCATTCAAGTTGCAGTGGTGACTTAGAGCAACATTGTCTTCTTTGTATGGATTTACATTTCATCCATATTCTGCTTTATATGTTTTCCCAATTATATTGTTCTATTTTGAAAATCCTGAGGGTGGACCGTGGGAGTACACAGGGAGCCCTTCTTGCATGACGCTGATGTGGGAATGGTTTATGACGCTGATGTGGGAATGGTTTATGCCTGTAAATCGAATGATTGGTCTTCGTTCTTTGTGGTTTTCCAGTGGATATGATGAAACCGGATGCAACTGTGATTCTGCGAAATGCAAAGATTGACATGTTTAAAGGGTCAATGAGGCTTGCTGTTGACAAATGGGGTCGTGTTGAAGGCACTGATCCTGCTGATTTCACCGTCAAGGAAGACAACAATCTATCTCTGGTTGAGTATGAACTCGTGAATGTGGTCCAGTGATTTCTGTCCGGTGATCACCCTTAGTGATTGTAAGGGGAGGATTGGGCCCGATATGATCTTTCGGAATTCCAATTGTGATACTTCTGCTGCTGTTTTTGCTGTCCTTCAAGCTGCCATGGTAAAAAAAAATTTAATAGGAAGAGGAACGGAAAAGTGTTTGAGTGCAAGTTGAAAAGCTATTAGAAGGGCTTTACCCATGTTCGATGTCCATGGCTGCAGTTGATCGCATTGGTATAAACCGCTAGTGATTTTGGTTTTACTTGTGTCATCCAATGCTTTTCTTTATATTGTTATGTGGAAAATGCTCTTTATATTTTCGTTGGTACATTGTTATATGGTGACATATATGCTTTCTGCTATAATGGTATGTGGAAAATACTCTTTGATGGCCTACCCTTTGCTTCACTGTCCTTATTAGGTTTCTTACCTTCTTATAATCCCTTTCATCTTTGTTGGTTTTTGTCTTCATGGTGCTCTTTGTAATATTATGAGAACTTCAAGATCATATCAAAATCAGTAAGAAGTTTGTCTTATTTGGATCTGGGTCTGACAATGAATCCACTATCCAAAATTTAGGTCCATCATCATTCCAACTATCAAATTTGAACCCAACAAACCCGACCCACCTGACACTGAGGACACAGCTCACTGCCTCACTACTTAGATTACGTCTCTCTCTCTCTCTCTCTGTGTGTGTGTGTGTATGAAGAAGAATAAAGCGAAGGTGATGATCCCAAATCATCAACAGGAGAATTCCCCAAGTAGTTAACCTTCTCTACTGATTTGCATTGCACTCTTCCCTGTCTGAATTCTTTGCTTCGGATTTGTGGGTCTTTGGTTGGAACCAAACCAGGTTCTTGGTTTTCCGGTATTCATTCCTTCACCGAAGATGCTCCCAGTGCACATCTCATACAGGCCATTGTTCAACGGTGGATTCATTTTAAGGCGAGGTGAGATATGTGTTTCATATATATATTATATATAGAGAGAAATAAAAAGAAATGCAAATGTTTTTTTTATGGATGTGAAATACAAGTATGGAGTATTGGAGTGTCAAGTACGGAGTGTCGTTAGTTTTCTCACAGTCAAAGTAGTCCTCTGACCAGCCACAGCCAGAGAGAGAGAGAGAGAGAGAGAGTTCTTGGCCTACGATTTTTCTTGGAGCAAACAAGTAAAAGATGGATCCTGGCCCGATACGTTTGTAAACGCGACATGCCCCTTTTTAGAGGTTCCGGCCCAAATGTCACCAACACCCTAACGAGTCGAACGTTCGGGGCTGGGGTTAGGAACTCACACTACAAGAGCACAGAAGGATGCGATACGAGAGCGATTTGTATGTGTCCGAAAACGAGAAGCAGCAAGTCCCCGCGAATTTCATCAAAAATTGAACATTCGAGAGCGTGGTGGGAAACACGCAGAAAGCCTAAACCCTGAGAGAGAGAGAGAGAGAGAGAGAGAGAGAGAGAGAGAGAGAGAGAGAGGCTCCCCTCTTCCATCGACACTAACATCGAGCGCCCTCCGTCATCTCAACGATGCACTCTCCCGTTCTTGTCCTCAGTAAGTCTCTCTCTCTCTCTCTTCTTTCTCTGTTCTCTTTCGTTATTTTGAACAGATTCAATGAGTTTATAGCCCTCTTAACACTTCATTCTTATGCATTCTGACATCTTATCACATTATCAACATTGAATGATTTGTAGTACTCTCTGTGGGACAATCATTTTCTCTGGTATAGTGGCGATTGATTCACGTGTCTTTTCTTATTGGATCACTGTATATTTTCTTGTCTATGAGCCTCGAAGTTCAGGTTGATGCATTCTGGCTTGTATAATGATCTAAGGGAGAGATTTCTGCTTTCCGGTGCTAAACTGAGTCGCAGTTTTTCCTTGTTCCGTGGGTTGAGGGTGGACATTGAATGAAGGGTCAGAACCTCTTGGCAATGGGTTGTAGGTCAAATTTGTGATACTTGGTTGCAGACTTTTGAGAGAACGTGCATTTGTTGCTGACTTCATGAAATATGAAATTATGAGAAAATTGATGAAAAGATACCATACCACCATCTAACACATTCCTTCTTTTTTTTTGCATTGTTGCTTACACTTGAATCAATGGTTTGCCATTATGAAAGTATTTACACTGCTGATTTGGATGCTTAAAAAGTCCAGAAGTTAGCTTATATCGGATGCCATCTAGGTGTTCCCTTTTCCACATTTTGTTCAAACATAAAACACTTCTTGTGGCCAGAATATGTTGATTTTCATCAGGAAATGCATGAAAAGCAACATAACTATGTAACAAACCATCATAAGGATAATGCAGTGCATGCCACACTACCTACATCGCTCAGCCCCCGAATCCTTAACCAAGCTCGAGAGGTTTTGTCATGGGCCCTCCCTTCACCACCTCCCCAGTGAACATACCATTTCTTTCATTGCCCATCATGACCATTGAGTGGAGCATGAAGGTTGAGTATCTGCATCTTTAGTTGGCACTTTTTGCTTAAATTTGAGATAAAATTTGGGTTCATTTGCATTTTTGGCAGACAATAAGGGATTGATTTATGTTCTGCTTGCAAAAAAGATGTGTAGGAGTGGCCTGGAATGGGCATAGGGCAGTGATAGGATATTGGGCCTTTTAACAGTAGGTCAGGTGTGGGATGGATGATTGTAATAGGTAGATTTTGCCTTACCTCCTGCTATTTACAAAAATAAGAAAGAAAAAAACAGGGTATAGGCTCCATTGTCGATGCAATTCTCTTAAAGGTGCCAGGATCCAAAAGCAAAATTAAACCAAAACCAAGCTTATCTTCCACTAAATGTGGTCAAGTACATCAACTCTTAGTTGTTGTTATGCTTTATCTTGTGTCTCATAATCATTTAAACTCCAAAAATATAAAAATCTTGTATTGTTTCCTTTTAACGCTTTCAAAGCCTTTGTTTGCTTCTTTTAAAATGGTCACCACCTAATTTCTCACACCTCGCTTGAGGTACATTTGTCTCCCTCTTTAAATGCCCATACCACCTTAAACATGTCTCTCTCATTTTATCTTCTATTGGTACTACACTAACTTCTTCTCTAACAACCTCATTGTAGATGTGATCTTTTGATTCATTTTTTTTTGCAGCCACATATCCAACTCATTATCTTCATTTCAGCTAGGTCTCCACCTCATTATCTTCGTGTCAGCTATTGCTGCCTTTTGGACATGTCAATGTGTGACTGCCCATAGTCTGTTCCATAGAGCATCATTAGTCTTACTACTGCTGCTTTATAATATTGCTTATAGTATTTGCTTTTTCAATTTTGGTAGTTCTTGACATCTTGTGACATGTAGCACTTGCTGCACCTCTCCATTTAAGCCAACTTGCTTATGTGTTACATCTCTATCAATTCTCCTGATGGAACATAGACCCTGTCTAAAATTGTATTTTTCAGATATGCGAAATGCCATCACCTTTGGTCATATTACACAGCACACCTCCTTACAATATGTATAAGTGCGAGTCCTTGTGTGCGCAATCTGTTTAGAAAGAATACAAATATAGATAAACGTCCTAATGTACTGTTTTTCAGCAACTTGCCTACATGCATAGAGTGTGTGGATGCTGTGACAGTGTGACTTACTATTGAATGTTGTAGCCTATGATAACCACAATCCAAAAGAGGGGTTCTGCCCATGCAAACACAAAATCATCCTGATCTGTAAAGCGGTAGTATTGTATGTGTTACGAGATGTGAAGACTCTAAACATAGATGGCCTAAACTAAGAACCCATGCTTAGACAAACGGATAAGCTGTATGGACAATTAAGCATCTTGATGCATTAGCCTCATTAGGTTATGTCCAGACTGAACCATTAAGGTCCATATGGCTATTGTGATGATTTTGTATCATTGTGCATGATATTGCTTTCCTGTTCTTGCATTTTTTGTGCTCAAATATTATTCTGTTGCCTTAACTTGGTTTTTCCATGCAATACATTATTTCTTTTCTTTGTTCATTTTTTCAATTTCTGCTATTGTCACCTTCGCAGAGGATTCTTTGAAACGAGAGTCTGGAAGTAAGGTTCACCATGCAAACATCCAAGCTTCAAAGGTCCTATTCTTTTATCACATTTATTGATCTAGTTACTGATATGTTGATTGATTTTTGTTGCCAATTTGATGAGACTTTCACCCCTAGGGAAGTTTTGTAATTAATTGTTAATGGACCTCAGGGTTGAGACATCTTGACATTGTCTTGGTATTTCTGTTCTTCTAATCCAATCTGTCTGTGATCTTAATCTACCATTATCCTAGTTTTATTTTATTCTGAAAACACCATGATTTCAGTGTTCTCATTTAACTTTATAAATGTCTAATGTATTTGCATGTCACTAGGCCCATATAGATTTGGTAAATAAAAAATTGATAGTAAATTGGTATGGTAATCTTTTGTTGAAATAAAACATTACCAGAAAAAAGAGAGAACAGAACCAAAGCCCAAACCAAGCCTTCTACCCACTGGATTGGGTTAGCTACATGGATTTATAGTCACCAATATGATCTATACTGATTAACACCTAAGTTAATATATAAATGTAATGAACATAAGGTCATAACTGCGGTTCCTGTGCAGTTTGTTGATTACATGTAAGTACAACTACAGAAAACGACTGACTATGTGATGGTAGGTCTGTTCAGATTGGAACACTCAGTAAATCAACCTGATATGAGTAGACTAAGCTGACTTGGTTAGTTTGAGGGTGTCTACCTAGTGCTAGCAAGATGGTTTGATTTGGAGGAGTTGACCTAATATTAGGACAGTAGATCGATTCGCTCGACTTTGACAAGTCACCTAGTTGATGTTCTAATTTATGCTATGGAATCAACATAGCTTAAGCATAGGTCAATCTGGTGGATCGAAGTCAGAAAGTCAATGTCTTTATTCTAAACTATCCTATGAAAATGACTTTACTTAGAACCATGTTTGGACTTTACTTTGAGAACACTTGGTGATGCCTAGGCTCCAAGCTTAAGTGCAACTGCAGCAATACCCTATAAAAATCAAAATATAATAGAAGCTACTAATCATTATATATATATATATATATATATACATAAGGAATAAAGAACGATCTTAGCTTATGTTGGGCTAACTGTTAACATGGCACATGTTTGAGCTTTATGGAAACAAAGAATACATGCAGTCGGCCCCATCTAGTATGGGAAAAAGGCTTAGTTGTTGTTGGTCTTGTACACACACACACACTCTCTCTCTCTCTCACTCACACACACATATAGTAATGTACAGTGCTCCTGGAGCACTTCCTCCTTTTTATAAGCCAGTGGTGAATCTAATTTAATGGATCACATTTAATATATGAAATATTCAAAAAATATAGGAAAACAGATGCAATTATGATATTTCTATTATTTATGAAAAAAAGGTAACTGAATTCCCTACTCTATCGCTATCCTTATTGCCTAAACATCCTTTGTTATTGCCTTCTCTCTCCCTCTTTGAACATCCTCTTGCACAAACGGCCACTGAATCTAAGCCATCAAACTGGACCTTCAATGAGTGGGCAGTGGAAATTATTTGCTTTCGTGGATATCTTCATTCCTCATGAATGAAATCTCTAGTTATCTTTTCATAAGTCGGCTCTTTAGTGGGCTTGAATAATGCCTAGGGTTTATGGTAATTGTTTGGTTTGTTGTTTCAGAAACTTATGCTGGTACCTTGAGGTTCCTTATTGAGTTATTCTTTAAAAATTCAAGTACTACCATTAGAAATTTTCTGATGGTGCCTGTGTGTGTGAGAGAGCACGTTTTGATAGAAAAGTGGTGTGCCATACTCTTTGTCAATGCCCTTTGTTCTGATGAGACAACTTAATACAACAACAACTAAAGCCTTTTCCCATACTAGATGGGGTCATGGATTCTTTGTTTCCATATGATGTATGATATTTTATTTTTCAAAAATTAAGAAACTAAAAAAGTTTCCTGGTGTGTAGTACCCAAAAGATCTCTGTAACCTTAAATCTATCTGTAGTAAAAAATAAAGAGTCTCCCTCTCTCTCTCTGGTGCCTCTGCACTGCACCCTGATAGGCTCTGCTATTGCCACTAATGGAAACCTCCATAGCCTTGTCATGAAGCTTTGGCTTTATAGAGTGGAACTTTCACGAAGAAAGATGATGTTAGAGGATGCCAAGATCATCAGATGTTGTGAGGGCTGCTGTGTGATCTACTATGAGAGCCTAGACGTTTGGCCGTTGAGCTATTTTTAGGAGGCAGGAGGCTCTAGATGCTTTTAGGTCACTATATATATAGAGAGAGTGATCTCACTAGTTTTTATGTGCACGATCAGTAGATTCAGTACTCTAAGGAGAGAGAAGAAATCAACCTTGTACTTTTTATTGTAGAGAGATGTTTACAGGTGGGCAGAGATCCGTGAGCATGCAAGGAGGATATTCCAAAGAGAGAGGAAAAATCAACCTTGTACTTTTTATTGTAGATAGAGGTATACAGGTGGTAGAGATCTCTTTGGGTAGGATACTTCTCACTTTCTAGTGTACTTTTTGAAAAATAAAGTATTATATACTGCACGTATTTAAACAATGAAGAGTTCCAAAGGTTCAAATCGTAGCTGTTTATATGTGACCTGAGGGTGGAGATTTCAGAGCACATACTTCAGGAGTACCCTATCATTTCATATATACGTCTATATCTGTGCATGTCAGGACAATTTGTGTAAGCAGTAGATTCCAAGGCATTTGCACATGCGCGACCTCATTTTTCTTTAAAAGCACACAGAACAAATGATATAGAGATCAAGTCCAACACATTCAAATACCCAAGATATTTGTCCAACCAAAAAATACCCAGATATTTTCTTTTATGTAAGTTAAAAAAGTTCTGAAAGGAAAAGAAAGAGAAGAGACAAAAGCTGCAGTGGAGCCTAAGCGCAGACTCAAAAAAGCTTAAGTCTTGCTCTGATCTTTGGTTTGTAAAGAGGAAACAATTTCTCTTGATATTCAAGCTTGTGAAATTCATAATCCTTGATATTGGTGACAGACCTGACGTGCACACGCAGGCTTCAAATTGTTCAAACTAACTTCTAATGTCATTTGGCAGGCCGTGGCTGACATAATCCGTACTACTTTGGGCCCAAGATCCATGTTGAAAATGCTTCTTGATGCTAGTGGAGGTAAATTTTGATCTGTAATGTTATTGAATGGTTTTTGTTTTTTATTTTGATTCATTTTGCATGTGCTTAGCATTTATTGGTCAGTGGACGAGCAAGCATTTTGCATGGTGGTGGTTGGCAATGGTTCTGTCACATTTGCAGTTTGGGCTTTTCCCAAATCTATGAGCACATCTTACGGTTAGATAGATGGACCAAACACCAGATTGTGCCAATGGCAATGTCATGAACCACTGAATTGATGCCCCTCTAGTTGCCTATGCAATAGAGCCAGTTCTTCAGTGGTTTTAAGGCCCCAACGGCTTAGATTTAATGCTAACTGACCAACATATGTCAAACTTTAAAAAGCCAATCAGCATTCCTCAATCTCTAAAAGGAAGCCACATCAGCATCTTTTGCCGGCTTTGGATGTGACTGATGGGTCTGACCGTACATGATGCTAGTTGATGGTATCTTTTGGGTGTGACTGATGGGTGCTGCTGTACATGAGGTTAGTTCGTGGTATCTTCTTTTGTCTATGTGTTGCGGTCCTTCTCAGTGAAACGATTGTGTTCCTTCCGGAATCAGCCAATCAGGTATTTGTTATGAAGTGGTACTCCTATCATGTAATGCCTATGTCTTGGTTGAGCTGTCAACCTAGACTTGTCATGTATGCTTTTCATTGATAAGAAAAGTTTCACTAAAAAGCTCTAAGAAGATGCACCAACATCAACCCAAAAAGTTCTTCAGCATTGCTACTGTAACATGGTGTCTTTTTGGTTTTTATCTTCCACAACTGCATTTGTCTGTGGACTGACATTGCGTCTTTGCATGTGTGTGCCTATTGCCCTTATTATTATTATGATGATGATGATGTTCCTCTATCAAAGAAGTCCCTTGCTGATTTTGCATTTATTTATGAAGGGTTTCTTGTCTTGCATCTCTGATGTGACTACTGGGTTTGCTGATCCTCCAGTCATCCTGCTGTTGATTCCGTTGAGTTGATTTCTTTTTGTTTCTGTCACCAGGAATAGTTGTTACTAATGATGGAAATGCTATCTTACGAGAGCTAGATGTTGCCCACCCAGCTGCTAAGGTATGCCTTCTTTTCTTGTTTCTGTACCTAGAGATTTTGTAAGTTGATATGTATAACAAGTACACTCCCATCTTTTCTCCTCTTCACTCATGCATATTACACGTATTGGCAGTCCATGATTGAACTGAGTCGTACACAAGATGAAGAAGTTGGTGATGGAACGACATCTGTAATTGTTCTTGGTATGTATAGCCAGCTGTCTGGTTAAATAAAATTCCTGTTCTTCTGATAATACCGTTAGTGTCATTTTGTTGAAGCATATGCATGTACCTCTGTGGATGTCACTGATGATTCCAATACTTGTATTCTTGAAGCTGGTGAGATGTTGCATGTTGCGGAGGCTTTCATTGACAAAAACTATCATCCTACAGTGGTATGCCGAGGTGAAGTTTTGAATTCTCGGATTCTATATGCAATCTAAGATGACTTCCACATCTATTATTGATTTAAGTGTTTATGAGTTGCAGCTTACAATAAAGCTCTGGAGGATGCTATAGCAGTCCTAGACAAAATTGCTATGTCCATTGATGTCAACGATCGTAAGTTCCTGAAGTATGCATGATTGGTGTCTGTACATTTTTCTTTTCTTGGTTTTGTGCTTTCCTGATGTGGTACTTCCATTTTAGGATGCACAATGCTGGGCTTAGTCAAAAGTTCTATTGGAACAAAGTTTACCGTCCAATTCGGTGATCTCATTGCGGTGCGTATTTTCAACTGTTAAACTTCTGATCTATATATTTTCTCAGCTGCATACATTTCCAACTTTATGGTGTCCTTAGAATTGCTGAACTTTTGTTGTGATGTTTGGTCACCACAGTCATAGTTGCATGTTACTAAGGTCCACATATCCTGATAGACATAATATGTTCATGTAAGATGAAAATTCTGCACCATCGTGTCCCATTGCACAACCAAATAAAATTTCAGCAACACATGGATGTGCTTGCCACACATTTATGCAGAAATTTATACCTGTTTTGGCATTTTCTTTTGTAGAAATAGCAATGCCACTACGTGAGGAAGCGGAGATTGGGAGGCATTTTGGAAACAGAAGTGTGAGGTGAAGCATTCAATGCTTGTTAGAAAAAATAATGCAAATGAGAGTTAGAGTCAATTGAGAAACGAAAGAAAGTCAAGTTGAACTGAAGTATGAAGTAAGGTGGAAAAGAAAGTAAAGTTTAGAATATGCTGAATTAAATGAGTTGGTTCTTTAAGTAATTAAATCATATTATACCTGATTCCCTGTTATCTTTGTGGCATGCAATTTAAAAAATTATAACTTTAAATATTGAAAACTTAAGACTATCCCATGATGTGTGATTTTATCTTCTAAATGACTGTAGTCACAGCATCATTTTGAAGCTTTAGAAGCGAGAAGTATCCGAAGTGAGATTCTAGGAATCACATTTCCTACCAATGCTATCAATAGCGCTTAGCGGCCACTTAAGCGCTGGATAAACACTGTTTATGCAAACTTAGTGGGGACACAAAAAATTTAAATAATAAAATATGTAGTAATACAAATAATCATAAAAGAAGCACACATATTCATCATTCGTTATATATAATTGTAATACAAATGAAACCAAAAAAGAAAACGTGCAGCCACCTATATTCATCCATCGTATTCATAGAATCATGCATGTAAACCAATAGGAGGGAGAGAGAGAGTCACTGACGGGAAGAGGGAGTGCTAGCACTAGCAGTGCTGCAAGCAAGCCTGCAATCTGAGAGAGCGACAAAGAGATGAAGCGAAAAGGCTCCATCCAACACAAACAGAGAGAGAGAAATGACTCACTGGTAGTGGGAGGTGACGGTGCGGCAATGGTGGCACTGCATTGAGGACTCGAGAGAGCGCGACAATATGGGAGAGAGAGAGAGAGATGGGTTGGGAATTGTGGCAGTGGTGGTGCCATTGCATTGAGATCAAGAGTGGTAGAGTGCAACAATCGAAGAGAGACAAAGAGGTGAAGCATAGAGAGAGAAAGTGACTCACTAGCCGCTGGCTGGGAGGTGGCAGTGCCGTGGTGGTGGCACGGAATCAACGGCTGTCTGAGTGAGAGAGGTGATGATGTTTGTTTGTGCAGTGGTGTTTGTCTCACTAAGCGACCTCTAATCACATAAAACCGATGAAATTGGGGAAAGTGTGTTGAAACATATGATTATCTTAATGGAATACAATCACAAATCAAGAGAAATAATATGAGAAAAGAATCTAAGGTGCAGGTCGGCCCAAGTCTTGGTTGCTGCCTCCTCTGTTTTTATTTCTTATTGACTGCTTAACCTAATCACAAAAACAACTTTTTATACTAATCACGCGTCTAACTTAAAGGACTATAATACTCCTAACTAATAGGACCTGATTCCCAATGGATCAAGACCTGATCCATTGGGATCCAGACTTATAATTAACTTTAAGTATGTACTTAAACTTTAAATACATAGATTGACATAACTTGTAACTAGACTATTACTTAGTTTTCAACACGTCCCCTCAAGTTGGGTCTACAAGACTTGAGATGCCAAGTTTGATTAGTGCTCTTTTGAATCCATTAACTGGGACTGTTTTTGTAAGAATATCAGCTAATTGGTTTCCAGAAGTCACATGAGTAAGATTGAATAATCCTTGGGAAATCTTCTCTCCGATGAAGTGGCAATCCACTTCAATGTGCTTGGTCATTTCATGAAAAACTAGATTCATTGCAATTTGCAGAGCTACTTTGCTGTCAGTGAAGAAGTTAATTGGAGTGTCTACCTTCACCCCGATTTCAGTAAGAAGTGAAATAATCCATAAACCTTCACACATTCCTGATGCAATTGCCCTATACTCTGCTTCAGCACTCGATCTGGCTACAACTGTTTGCTTCTTACTTTTCCAAGATACAATATTACCTCCCAGACAAACAATATACCCTGATGTTGACTTTCGGTCTGCTTTCGAACCTGCCCAATCAGCGTCTGAGTAAATTTTTATATCCAGGGAATTATGTGCAGTATATAGTAGACCATATGTGATGGTTGACTTCAAGTATCTAATAATATGAAATACTGTATTCATATGTTGTCTTGATGGAGCATGCATCCATCTGCTGACATAACCCACTGCAAAGCTGATGTTCGGTCTAGTAATAGTAACATAGATCAACTTGCCAACTAATTTCTGATATCTTCCCACATCTTCATAAGGTTCCGATAGATCTTGTGAGATTTCCTTTTCAACTTCTATAGGAGTAGAACATATTCTGCAATTTTCCATTTTTGTCTCTTTCAGTAAATCCAGAATGTATTTTCTTTGACTTAAGAATAAGAGATCATTTTTGTGTATTACTTCTATTCCCAAAAAATAATGTAATTTTCCCAAATCCTTTAAGTCAAACAAGTTGCCCAGTTTTCTTTTAAGATCAATTATGCCTTCCTTATCATCTCCAGTAATGATAATATCATCAACATAGACCAATAACAAAATAATTTTCTGTCCCTGCTTGATAAATAAAGTATGATCACTGACACACTGTTTAAAGCCCAAATGTTTAATACCATCACTAAATTTTTCAAACTAGGCCCTTGGTGATTGTTTTAAACCGTAGATCGATTTCTTCAGCTTACAAACTTTATTCCCCTGCTTGCAATGACTATAACCAGGTGGTATATCCATATAAATATCTTCTGTAAGGTCTCCCTGAAGAAATGCATTCTTTACATCCAGTTGCCATAATTTCCACCTTTTATTAATAGCTATGCTCAAAATTATTCTGATAGTATTCATCTTAGCTACTGGAGCAAATGTTTCTGTATAATCTATACCATATGATTGGCTATAACCTTTAGCTACTAATCTGGCTTTGTACCTTTCTATGGTGCCACCAGCTTTATACTTTACGAAGAAAACTCATTTACATCTTACTGTCTTTCTCTCTGAAGGCAGGTCCACTAGTTCCCGTCTTATTTCGTTCAAGTGCCTCAATCTCATCTTCCATAGCAGCCTTCCATCCTGAGTGTAGTTGAGCCTCTTCAAATGTTCTGGGAATAAATGTATTTTTTGCATTTGTAATAAACACCTATTATTCTCTGGGATAATTAGCATATGATACCATACTCTCCAATGAATATTTTGCAACTTGACGTTTTCCTTTACGAATGGCAATTGATAAATCATTCAATTCACGGCACAGTCGATGTTACCCGTGAAGGAGATAAATCTGCTTCTGGAAGTGAATGTTGATTTTGGATAGTGAGCTGTTGTGGAAAAAGAACTTCTCTTTCACCTTTGGTATATACTTGCCATTGCTTCTCCTCTTCTTCTTTATCTTCCATTGATTGGATTTCTACTGGTGGAAGTGGTAACACCTTTTGTGACTGGGTGTCTGCTGGACGATCTTCCTGTGCATTATAAAATGGTGAATTTTCATGAAAGGTGACATCCATTGTAATATAAACTTTCTTTCTAAGGGGATCATAACATCTGTATCCTTTCTGAGAAGAGGAATATCTTAAGAAAGTACATTTAATTGATCTTGCATCTAATTTATCCCGAAGCCCCTCATGAATATGAATAAAACAAGTACATCCAAATACTCTGGGAAGTAAATGAAATTGTCTCTAAGAGGGAAATAATAAATGGAAAGGAGAGTCACCGTTCAGAACTCTATTGGGCATGCGGTTTATAAGAAAAACTGCGGTAAAAACTGCTTCTCCCCAATAAAACTTTGGAACATTACGTTCAATCAATAAGGTTCTAGCTACCTCTAAAATGTGTCGGTTCTTCCTTTCTGAGACCCTATTTTGCTGTGGAGAATAAGCACAAGAAGTCTTGTGTAAAATTCCATGATCCAGAAAGTATGAGTGTAGTGATTGAGACATAAATTCACCACCATTATCACTCCGAAAAACTTTAATTTTATGTTGGAATTGAGTTTGCACAAACTTACAGTAAATAGGTAGAATATTTTTAACCTCATCCTTAGTCTTCATAAGATATATCATGGTGAATATAGTGCAATTATCAATTAATGATATAAAATATTTGTATCCATGCAATGAAATTGTAGAACAAGGTCCTCAAATATCAGAATGAATAATCTCAAAAGGAGTTTCAGATCTTTCTTCACTCAAAGGAAAAGTAACACGGTGATGTTTAGCTTTCTGACAAGTTTCACAACTCAAATCAAAATTATTACAATGACTAAACTCTGGTAATAACATTATAATCTTAGAGAGGTAAATATTGTAGTCTTCTGTGCCATCGAAATATATCTTCTTTGGTATTCTGTGATAATAGATGATTGTAGAGCCATGCCGGTGTGTTCCTCGCATAGATAAAGACCTCTTCTGAAACTACCCCGATCAAAGATCTTCTCCGTCTTGAGTTCCTGAAAGAGACATCCAGTAGATTCAAAAATTACACGACATTTCAGATCTTTAGTCATGGAAAAAAATGATAACAAATTAACGGAAATGTGAGGAACATGAAGGACATTTTGTAGTACACCAAATGGTGTAATAATACTTCCTTTTCCAACAATAGGAGTATGTGAGTCATCTGCTAGTCTGATATTTGTCTGTTCATGGATTAATTCATACTTATCAAAGTAATCTTTTCTACTGACCATATGATCAATTGCCCCAGAATCAATTACCCAAATTCGGGAATGGGAAACACTAATATTACCCTCAGCCATAAATGAAAACGGATAAGTCATTGTTGCTTGAGGAGAATCACTGTGAGATGATGTGGATGGACGCTTTGCATCACTTAAACGAGATTTAAGTAACTCGATTTCTTTCTTCATTTCTGCTAAAGATGTAGAACTATGATATTTATTCTGGTTTTCACTCGGTTGGGCCCTCCATGTTTTCGCTGCGCTACTCTGGTCGCCACTAAAGTAAGCTTTATTAGTCTTATTCTGAAAATAAGTAGGCCTGCCCACTATTTCCCAGCAAATATTTTTAGTATGTCTTGATTTTCTACAATGTGAGCAAGTTAGTTTGTTCTTTTCTTCAGAGGTAAGTGGAGTTCTACCCCTACCACGTCCATGTCCATAATTTCCTCTCACGAGAAAATTGGGAAGTAGAATTATTTCTTCCCACAAAAGGTGTATTTTCAAAACTAACCTTGGCCTCTTTCTCTAACTGTTTTCTGTCTCCTTCCCGTAGTAATAAAGAGTAAACTGTACTTAATGAGGGAAGTTCTTTTCTGTTAAGAATATTATTTTTTACTACCTCAAACTCTGAAGAAATACCCCAAATAAGATCAAATATTTTGCGTTCTTCAAACTCTTCATTGTGTTCCTGTAAACAACTTTGTCATTTGGTTTTTGAGTAGAATTGCAGTTCTTCCCATAGACCTCTAAGTTCAGCATAATATTCACTCACCGATCTGCTTCCTTGCCTGCATTTCCTAATCTTCTCTATGATGTCATATTTCTTAGCAATATTCTTCTTCTGTGCATAGGCATCTTGAACTGCAAGCCAAATATCCTTTGTTGTTTCTAAAAACATAAAGGTACTGCCAATTGATGGAGACATTGATTGAATCAGCCATGCACTGACTAATGCATTTTCTTTATGCCAATGAGAGTAAAGAGGATCAGTTACAGGGGGTTGGGGTATATCACTTGTCAAGTAATCCCATCGCCCCCTAGCCATAATGACCAACTCTATTGATCTGGTCCACTGAAGATAGTTTTTTCCATCTAACTTTAAATTCGTGATTTGAAATCCATCTGCTTTGTCTGACAAAAGTTTATTCCCATCTCCCATTTTTAATCTTTTCATGGTGAATTGTACAACCGATTTCAATCAAGTATGTAACTGAAAATACAATAACCAGTAAGACTAAATTTCTGTTAAATCGCAATCTTGAAGCAATCAGCCGATATATCCTTTTTGTCCCAAGTGAATACTTGCATAGAAACTAGTAATCTGTTAAGCACATTTTCACGTCTGGTAGACGAATCATAGCCTCAACTGATCAACATATAATACTATCCCAAACTGACTTCTTGCAATCATCAATATACGCCATGTTTCAAATAGAAATTCACGCAGATTATATATGACTCACACTTGTTCAAGTGTATCACGAGATGAGTATGGCTGAATGTGAACGATAGATAATGGATCACTACTGTTCTTGTATATTTCCCAATAATTTGTGCACCACGCAAAAAGGAAGCCTTACCAGAAATGATCCTTTCTTACTGTGAATATCTAACTTAGAGGCCACGTTTTTATCCTGTTTTTCTTCTATTTCTTGTCCTTGTGCTTCAGTCTTCAACTCAAAATATGAACAGATGAAATACCTCTTACTTTGCTTCAGCGTCTCCTGTCACACACGAGGATTGATTTCCACAGTTGTTTCTACTCCACTGATGCCCACAAAAGCCTAGTTCCACTCTGATACCATGTTGAAACAGATGATTATCTTAATGAAATACAATTGCAAATCAAGAGAAATAATATGAGAAAAGAATCTGAGGTGCAGGTCGGCCCAAGTCTTGGCTGCCGCCTCCCTCTGTTTTTATTTCTTATTGACTGCTTAACCTAATCACAGAAACAGCTTTTTATACTAATCACACATCTAACTTAAAGGACTATAATACCCCTAACTAACAGGACCCGATTCCCAATGGATCAGGAACTGATCCATTGGGATCCAGACTTATAATTAACTTTAAGTATCTACTTAAACTTTAAATACATAGACTCACACAACTTGTAACTAGACTATTACTCAGTTTCCAACAAAGAGGAGGTAGATTTTATATATCACATGATTTGTTTGCATAGGCCTCTTATAAAAAGTTGCATAGTGAGCCCACAGAAATGGTCTATACTGTGCAAAATCTGATTAAGCGGTGCACCTGCTTAAACTGGGAAATTAAGTGCCCATCATCTGCTTAGGGAGCTAAGTCCACTTATGCAGGCACGTAAGATTCTTGTTTATCTTAATGTTGATTGTTGATGAAGTTGTCTACAACTATGCCCTTGGTTTCCTATTTCAAACAAACCAATGCACTGCTAGATGGGGGTTTGTCTTCATAGGTGGGATGATGTTGGTTGAGTGGGATGAATTATCAAATGTATTGTAATTTGAAAGGTCTTCAACAAACTGGTGACATTTGGTGGAGATTGCTTTGTCGTGAAACTGTAGGAATCAGGTTATGACGCTGTCACTGAACTACTTTGCATGGAACTGTTCATGTTTCCCTAGAGCAACATGCATTGGATTTAGCTCCTCCCTGTCTCTTCCTTATATTTGTGTTTGGTCCCTGGGAAATTTGATTCTATTAGTTCCAAATCTCAGGTATTACTGGGATTTCCTTTGCTCATGTTTTAAAAACTATCGAAATATTGTGAAGTTTGTGGTAGACAAATTTGTGTGGATGATGAATGTCGAGAATTTGTAAATGCCATGTGTTTTGGCGTGAATTTTTAGCTTTACCTAACATGCCAACAAAAATCTTTGTGATTAGGTTTTGATTATGCTCTTTGGAGCTTTTCTCTTCTTGTAGGATACCGTGGTTCAACCTTGTCATGTGCGCTAAAATTTTAGTGAAAGTCTTTGCATTTGCAATAATTACGTTTTGTTGGCTGAGCTTTTGTTTCCTAACCTCTTTAAGCATTTGCACGTTATTCTTGGGATGCTGTCCCTTAACCATGGGTTTGTAACTGTGGCATTCATATCTCCAACTTTGCAAGGTTTCATTGTGGCGATTTAACTGTTTCTTGTATTAAAAAATGAGCTTCCAATGTAAAGCAATCTGCTCACTTGTTCAGGATATGGCACTTGATGCTACCGTAACTGTTGGAGTGGACCTTGGGCAGGGCCTAAGAGAAGTTGACATTAAAAAGTATATCAAAGTTGAGAAGGTTCCTGGTGGTCCGTTGGAAGATTCCAAGGTTCTAAAAGGAGTCATGATAAATAAAGATGTTGTGACTCCTGGAAAAATGAGGAGGAAGATAGTGAACCCTCGGATTATTCTTCTGGATTGCCCACTGGAATACAAGAAGGGAGAGAACCAAACAAATGCTGAATTGGTGAAAGAAGAGGATTGGTAAGAGGGATTTTACTAGTGCTTGTTTTTATATATATATTCTCCGTTCATAGATAAGCTATATGCTATGTATTCCCCCCCCCCCCTCAAGTGTCTGTTTATTCAGAATGCCTATAAGCATATAAAATAAGAGAAAGGAACTTGTTTTCCTTTCTAATGAAGATAGATTTAACAATGCCTAGCTTGATTGGCATGTTTCACTGGTATCGTTAAGATTCAGCTCTTTCATCTGCTGCTAGTTTATGTTTAACTCTTTTGCCCCTTGTGTTATGCTGTTTGCAGGAGTGTTCTATTGAAAATGGAAGAAGAATATATAGAGAACCTGTGTGCACAGATTTTGAAGTTCAAACCTGATTTGGTAATAACGGAGAAAGGCCTAAGTGATCTAGCCTGCCATTATTTGAGTAAGGCTGGAGTAAGTGCAATTAGAAGATTAAGGAAGACTGACAACAATAGGATTGCAAAAGCCACCGGTGCTGTTATTGTCAATAGACCAGATGAGTTGCAAGAGTCTGATGTGGGAACTGGAGCAGGGCTTTTTGAGATTAAGAAGATTGGGGATGAATTCTTTGCTTTCATCGTGGAGTGCAAAAATCCAAAAGCATGTACGGTTCTTCTAAGAGGTGCTAGCAAAGACCTCCTGAATGAAGTAGAGAGGAATCTGCAGGTAAATGTTGATACAACATCTTTGTTCTGTAACTCAAGTTGGTAGCTTTTTTAAGGGCAGTTCCAGGATTGTTGATCTTAAATTGAAGCTACCAGACCTAACATATTGACCAAATTTGTGTCAAAAGCATCATGTTTTGTTGACAAAGTAGACGTGGAGTTATGGTGCAAGTGGGCAGGCGGTTCACTTGTTCTAGTTTCTTGCAAATGCTACAAGTTTGTTTCCTGTTGCTGATTTCTACTGGATTTGCTATGTCAATGTAGGTCCATATAGGAGCCTTTAGTTGGATTTCTTTATTCTTATTTCAAATGTAATCGTTTGAGTACCTCAACTCGTGATCTGTATGACTTAAGGTACCACCGCAACGCATGTTGATAGAGTGGAACATCATCTTGCTGAAGCATGGCCCGTATCATTGTAGCGTGTTTCATTGTCTCTAGACTCTTTGATGGTTGTTTAGATTCTTTAGAAGGATTTTCATATCAAAATTCACTCTATTCCTCGAGGTGCATTGTTCACTAGCATCAGAAGTTGATAGAGATGGGTGTTATGAGTGGGATCCATCTTCCTATGTAAATGCGTTTCTCACCACTCCTAAGCCTCAAGTTCCCTAGCATTGAAGTTATACGACAGTCTCAATTTCCCTCTTGCGTTGTTTGTGGCCTCCAAAGCATAGTTTTAAAGGTGGACTCATGCTTTCTGCCCATTTTCTGGACAGTTTCAATTTTGTTTTCCCCTTTCTGACTTTCCAGAATTATGCTCCCTTGTCCTCTTTTTGTGATTGTTAGCGAAAGGTTCCTCAAGGGAGCAATAGACTGTACGTCTTGAAATGTCTTCATTCATTCAACTTCTATTAGGATGAGCCCTATGGAGTTTGGTCCTTTCTCATATGACATTCGAAGAGATGTTTTTGGCTTACAACATTGTTTGATATGGCCAAGTTACCAAGAACAATGGCCTCTTGTAATTAACTGATTACATTTCAGGATGCAATGTCCGTAGCAAGGAACATCATCAAGAACCCAAAACTTGTTCCTGGAGGTGGTGCTTCTGAATTAACTGTTTCAACCACCCTGAAGGAGAAGAGTTCATCAGTTGAGGGTATTGAAAAGGTACAATTTTTACGTTTGTTCCTTTACATTTCTTATGAACAATGATGTTATTTGCTTTCCTCTCCCAAAAAGAGAAGGCTTTGCTAACTCTTATTTGTCTGTTGGTTAATTGGTCTTATAAAAGTGGCCCTATGAAGCTGCTGCAATTGCGTTTGAGGCAATTCCAAGAACGCTGGCTCAGAACTGCGGTGTAAATGTAATTCGAACAATGACTGCCCTGCAAGGAAAGGTAATTATCTTGGATCTGTGAAATCTCTCTTCTGGTTCAAAATCGTGGTGCAAGGTGTATCTCCCTTTGTTCCGGTCATGGAATAGTAGATGGAACAAATCACAATCTGAGTTCCGAAAATATGATTTAAAAAATTCATTTAGCTAAGCATTACGTATGGTTAATCAAGTTGGATGACTTGTTCCGTTCACAGTTGCAACCTTCTGATAATATGGCCGAAGAATCTTCTCATTCAAATTTCTACGTGATTGTTCTTGCAAAAATCTTGGGAGTAGATGTAATAACTGTAAAAGAGTAATTGGCAATCTTCAAAATTCTGGACTTCTTTAATAAATACCGTATTAATGGTGTTCTTGTGTGGGATCTTTTCATTGATTATCATATGTTTGTAGATGTTGGTTTCCTATAAAAGAGTTATTGAAAACTCAAGATTGAAAACTCAAGGAAGAAGAATTTTCATGAGTCTGTCATATCCAGATGAATTGAAATGGTTTTAAGCTCTATTCACCTTCTGGTTCCTCAATTTTCAGCATGCCAATGGTGAAAATGCTTGGGTAGGCATAGATGGAAATACAGGTGCCGTAGCAGACATGAAAGAGCGTAAGGTATGAGTGTAGTTTTATAATGATTTTATTTATTCCCTTTGAAAAAGGACCATAGTGATAAAAAAGAGCAGTAAAACAAGCACCTGCACCATTTGTCAACAAAAGCAGGGGTTGGATGCAGTAAAAGCTTGCCGCATCGCCCATTGTTCTGAAAACGATGGTGCCTGTTTTTTGACAAAAGAAAGAGGGCTGGTTAAGTAAAATTGCACACCACCCCCGTGTCAATATTAGGACTGGAGGCAGGTGCTGATTTTGCGGTTCCTTTTTTTTTACTTATCTACTATGTTTGACCATCTTCATTTTATTAAAATCCTTGTTTCAGATATGGGATGCCTACAATGTGAAAGTGCAAACGTTCAAAACTGCCATCGAAGCAGCTTGCATGCTTCTGAGAATTGACGATATCGTGAGTGGCATCAAGAAGAAGCAGCCACCAGGTGCTGGCCAAACTCCGTCAAAGCCAAAGATTGATGAAGAAGGTGATGCAGATGGTGAACAAATACTTCCGGAGTAGAAAGGGGCTTCGGATAATCACGTTGCGGTCTGTTATCTTGAGTTGGCTGCACTAGTGTCTCATGGGAAAAGTTTTGGTTTGACGGCGTGAGTTTCTTTACCGTTTTTCTTATTTTTGGGCGTTTTGCCTTGATGCTCTCTAATCTAAGGGACAGTTGCAATGAGATGTTATTCTTTAGGATGTCTACAACACCTGGAGAACTGCTGGCCTTCCATAGCAAATGTTATAACGACGTTGCTCTTTTTTGAATTTGTTCTCTCTCTCTCTCTCTCTTATATTACAAAAGTATTAGGTTGGATCTAGTTGAGCTTATATTATCATTTCTGCTAGTAGTAAATGTCCATTTATATTATGAACGTCACATATTGCTTGTGACTTCTGGTCAAGCTATTCTTCCCGTCTTCTAATAAAACCATGAAGTCACTAATTGAGCTAATACTGAACAATACTAGCTAGGTTCTTTACTTCATTTACTCTTTGTTTTGCTTTTCTCCTTGTGTTGTATTTCATAGAAAAACACTTAATATGAGAAGCAGTATATATATATATATATATATATATATATATATATATATATATATATATATATATATATATATATATATATATATATATATATATAGAGAGAGAGAGAGAGAGAGAGAGAGAGAGAGAGAGAGAGAGAGAGAGAGAGAGAGAGAGAGAGAGAGAGAGATGGCGTATGCATGCATGCACGCACGCTGTGCAATAAGAAAAGGAGAAAGGTTGAGCATCTCCGGCCACCCTATCCTATTACCTTGGAATGGGTGCCAGTATCGAATATATTGGCTAGCACCTACATTCAACAACAGTATCTACTTTGCATATTTAAATGGGAAATTTATGTTCTACTACCTACCCTATGAGGTGGGTGTGACAAATTTTAGGATGTCCTCCTGAAACGATGAACGTTTTTTTATAAATGCCTGCTTTTAAAATATATTGCAATACCCAACTATCTGAACATGGAAAAATGATCTCCTGGACTCACTAGATGAAGGTCGTTAGTTCGATGCCAAAGGCGTGCATACCTGGCTTCAACTTCCTCATTTATAACCCAAAAGAAAATTGATGCATCCAATCTTCTCATTTTATTTAGTTTTTGGAATATCTTTTCACGATTTTTTGTTCACTTCTAAGCTGAATAAGACAACATTCATCATTTTAGAGTTGAAAAAGCCACTTAAAAAGGAGCGATGACTATGACGCACCAACTTGAAAAGGCAAGCAGCTGTAAGAAAAGTTGAGCAATCCCGACAGTCATCCCCAATTTCTCCTAATTTATGAAGTCACTTCTTTATTTTCATCAAAGAAACCATCCTAAAGCTCTAGCGCCGTTGTTGCTGGTTAAGATGAAAAGTATTCTAACATAATCTTTGTTTGATGAAAGGTTGATCAACATGTTTTTGAACCACTTATTTGCCTTGTTCGAATGGTTAAGATTTATTTGAATGGATTTTACATATGAGTAGTTTGCATCCTCTGATTTTTCCATGTCATGTTACTATTACTTTGATAAGATTGTGACTTCGTTGTAGCATAAGGGTCTCTCCCTCTCAAGGATAGAGATTAACGAGTTGAATCCTGAACTATCTTTAACTTGAAGGTCTAAGTTTGATGCATGGAGCACAATCCGGCCACCTTTTTTTAGTGTTGATTCGGCATTTGCGTCCCATTAGAACTCCGAAGTTAAGTATGCTTGGAAAAGAATAGTACTTCAACGACCTTTGATAAAGTTGAGTTGGTCAAGATTTTGACATGTTCATCTACTTTGCCCTCTTGAGAGCAATGGCTAGCAGTCGACAGAGCTTAAATGTGAACATTTATAGCCACATATCTCTCATGATGTGAGGCCCACGAAAGAGAGGCATTTAGCTTGGCTCTTATTGAAACAGCTAGGAAGAAGGAAGTGTTGTGAACAAATTTGTGGTCTGTGTGTGTGTGTGTGAGAGAGAGAGTATCAGCCATAGGTCGCATCTCCAATCCAGCCTCACCCCTACTAAGTGGGCCGTCCACACCCAGCAAAGTGTAACTTTGAAAGAGATTCTTCTTTCTTCTTCTTCTTCTTATTTATGATAAATCACTTTTTTAAAAATCTTTCTATGGATTTTTTTTTATTCAACCTTACCTTTTATCGAATATTTCATTCCAGGATTCAAACTTTGTGAAATCACTTATTCAGACCAATTTGTGCTTGCTTAGGTGAAATAGCTCAATTAAAGCAGGAAAAGAAAAGAACAAAGATCGAAGGCATTTAAACTCTCTTGGAATAAAAAGGGGCTGCGAGTGATCTATGGAGCTTCTTCCTAAAGTAAGAAGACGGGAAGTGGTAAATTGGGTCCATGGCTCCGGATCACAACCACATCAACCAAGATCGAAGGCATTTAAACTCTCTTGGAATAAAAAGGGGCTGCGAGTGATCTATGGAGCTTCTTCCTAAAGTAAGAAGACGGGAAGTGGTAAATTGGGTCCATGGCTCCGGATCACAACCACATCAACCAAGATCCAGTCCGTCGGGGCACATTTTCCCAAGCCAGGATCTAGACATGTCCCGTTTCAGGTTGCTTCCAAACTACCTATTCCAAATTTTCCAAAACCAAGAACTGGGACCAAGCTGGTTTTTGTTTTGGTTTGAAACCACATGTTTTTGCTTTGAGTCCAAAACCATTCGGAACTGAAAAAAAAAAAACTTGTAAAAATAAGAAAAAAGGAATCTGGAACCGGAATAGAATTGGTGGTTCATAGTTTCAGGTTTGGTTTGACTGATTCTGATTGGACTGGTTGAATCCCAAACCGACCATGTCTACCTGGATGTTACCCAACTTAGATTGAGATCTCTACACACACACACACACACACATATATATATAACTGAATTATATACGGCTATACGATGATATCATATTTGTGAATGAATTAAAATATTTGATATTATATGTTATTTAAAAAGTAAGAAAAAGAATGGAACTTGAACGGCATCATCTTGGACCCAGATGAGCTTAGCCGTTACCTCATATTGCTTTATCAAAAATTAATTAATAATAGGGTCTTTTTATTATCATTTGAGTTATCTTGGGTCTTCTTCATTATCTTAACTTGATTCCTTTTCTTGTTCTTTATGAGGATATTCCTATAAAGAGCAATAAATATCTCTTTTGGGTAAGTGGAAGATCAATCCTTTGAGAGGCCAAAAGTGTCTTGCTCTAAAATTAGGTGACACATAGGTGTGGCAAATCAGTTAACACGTTGGGTTCGGGTTCAGGTTAAAAGCAGGTCACCTTTTATCTCCTTGGCTCCAGTATACACAACCCTAACGCAACAGACCCTATACGGTAAGGGTCAACCCGGATCCGTTTGTAACTAAAAAAAGAGTTTTTTTTTCAAAAGTAATGTTTAAAAGTTGCTGGAAACGAGAAAACTTAATTAAAACTGTCAAAGAAGCTTCAAAAGATAATCAAAACAAATAAATAAATTGGATAAGAAAAAACTGGGGAAAATAAACCACTTATGCATGTAAGTGCATCCCTCTGTGTGTGTATAAAGTAAAACTGAATTATATAAACCATTCAGGATTGGGTCAGTTTGGGTCCATCCAGGTCCGACCTGCCATTCTGTCTACTTTTGGTCAAGCTGGACCCTACACATATGTGCAGAATCCCAACTCGGACCCAGACATTTCGGGCTGGAATCGGGTCAGGTTGTGGGTCAGTCCAAAATAATTGCCAGTCTTTTTCATTGTCTCACTTAATTCACTTTTCCTGGTTCTGATTTCCATATTGTACAGGCAGTGGGTCCAAAATGGCTCCACCCTGGCGGTGCAGATAATAAAGAATTTGTCAACGCATATATATATATATATATATATAATCTGAATAAGCTGGGATGTCTAAGATATAAATAAAAGATTCAACAACTTTCATCCAACTAACACCAAATTCAATGATATATTTGTTTTATCATCAATCAAATAATATATTGTTTAATATTTTTTTGAAATATTATATTTAAATAGTAAATGTATTGACTAAAGAAAAGCAATATCAATCACATTTGCCAGAAAGCTTATGATATATACATGTTTGAGATAACTATTTACTGTAAATAATTCTCTCAAACACCCAAAAATAATTTGCTTTTCTTTTAACTTATGAAAGGATGTTAAAAAGAAAAAGTTTACATGGATATAAATTCTATGAAAAAAAGTATTTTGTACCTAATAATTTTATAAATGCAATCAATCTCCAATACCTTCAAAAATAACTATTTACTGTAAGTTGCATTTCTGGAGGTACACATTATTGTATTATGGTCCACATACTCAACAATGAATGCCCTTTCTATTAATTTTTTAGAATTAATTTGGGTGGTGAGGGTGTTCCTCAAGTCAATGTTGATCCCCGCGTAGTGTCAATTCTAATCATATCAGCCAATAATGATGAACTCACTTTAAGTGCGAGGTGAGGCATGCATCTTGCCTTAAGTTTCAAAATTTTAATTATTTTTTAGATGTGAAATATAAATACACCTTTTAAAAAAAAATCATAGGTCTGCCACTAACAACTAATCTTTATCTTCAACCATCTATATGCTTTGACAATATTGTTCATTCTTGTGTTAGAGGATTGTGTTTAGGTAGAACATGTAGCACTTATACACGCGAAGGAAATTAAATTTTCTTATTTAACAGTTTCGTTATTGATGTTTTTACATTACTGATATGTCACAAGATCATGCGCTATAATGTCAAACAGACCATGTAACTGACCCCTGGGAAAAGGCTCCACTGTTGTTTTTGTGATTGAGAGTTATGATACCTTGAGTACATGTCATTTCTTATTTGCTAAATTTTTATTTTTTAAGTTTGAAAGGATAATTAACCATGTTTATAGGACTTTTGTATCTTTATTTTTTATTGAGCGACATGCATAAAAGTGGGCCAACTATGATTTAAACTAAACCAATGTGAATGTGACATGGGTAATCTTGAAAAAATAATTGGTATATATAACAAATATAAAATAGGGCATGAAAACCCGAGATGAACATAAACCTCGTGTTCGTGTCCGACTGAAATAACATAACACGAACCAAATACGACTTAAAATACAAAATTATGAAGCTTTATGCTTTCAGACATAACTTTTCCGAGGAAAAAATGAATCTTGAGCAGGGTTTATGTGAAACGCTGCACTTCCATTTAACTTAGGAGGCATAGAAACGTTTGAGAGTATGGCCCATTTTCAAGGATATGTGGCTATTAAAACATGAATTGCATAAAAAAATGTTATCTTCTTTGTTGACTCATGTACATGGTCGGCCATTGATCTCTGCACTTAAAGTTTCTGGCGGCGACCTGTAACTAAACAGTCATCAGATCTATTTAATAATTCTTCCCTTCAATATTGCTGTCCAATCATGAATTCTTGATAAAATTCACTCACTTTCTTAAAGTTTTTTTTCCTCTCTCTCTCTCTTTATATATATATTTGATTTATTTTATATTTAATGTACTACTTACATTATATGTAAAATACAAAAATACTAAGATACTTTTAATTCAAATATTATTGATCTAAAAGGTTTGATCATGAAAATATTTGTGTAATTATATACATACATATATATATATACATATATACATATATACATATATACATATATACATATATATATATATATATATATATATATATATATATATATATATATATATATATATATATATATATATATATATATTCACACGCAAACCTGTACATAACAGGTTTGAGTGGTAGGGAAGGAGGGGGAAAACGAAAGCCCGTTTAACTGCGCTAACACTATGAATGCCAATTGCTAGATCTTTGGATAGATAGACCATGGTGTGCCATATGGATAATTTTCTTAGAACCGCATTTTATATTATAAGTATTTTTTCTGTTATCAGAGGAGGCCTGAAGCTTAACACATACACCTTTTGGGAGTCGATCTCTCACCAGCAGCAATGGCACCAGATTACCTGCCATTGAGCTTGGTGGTGAGAGAGAGAATCTTGCATCAATGTGTGGGTCAAAATGAAAGTAAGCGAATCCAAGAGAGACAACCATGAAAGCAACTCATGAGTGACGTTCCTTCCTTTTGAGAAAATGCTACTTTCCTGTTTCCTACCCAAACTAAGAAGAGAGAGAGAGACGGCACCACAGTCAACATCGGCGCCTGTGGAGGCGTCGACGTTTCTTCCTTTTCTCACTTTTCATCGTCATCATAAAGGCCAAAATATGGGCCCTCAAGGGTAGGTTATGTTTTGTTTATAGCAAAGCAAATGCCCACTTCGTCACATATTGAGCCTTGCATGTGTTTGTTAACAATAGTTAATACCAGCTCTAATACAACGTGAGCAGTGGAGTGGATATGAATCTTTAATGAAGTATAATATGAGAGTGAGTCAATCTATATGGAGAAAGATCTGGTCTTGGTGAAGTACGTTTATATTTTATGTCCATAATTTTCTTGTATACAATCACAAACTAAAAAAAAAATAAATTTGAGTAAGTGCATCACCTCATCTTAAAGTGGGTATGTTGATAGAAAAACTCATCTTGTACAGGCTTCCCAATTGATTATATACCATCTTTGTTCATACTTATGTTAGAAAAGATGTGCTAAGAGGACAAGCAACCTTGATAAAGGTTCAGTAAGGTAGGGGTCTATTTTGTAGAAGATGAGAAGGGGGTCTTTTGTTTTCCACCAAAAAGTAAGAACTTAACTGAGCAAGTTAACCAACAAACATGATTGTTTTCGTCATTCTTGATAAATAAAGTCCATTCTTGGCAAATACCAGTAAGTTAGGGGTGTATTTTGCAAAAAATATGCGTGTCTGAAGCGCCCCCCCCCCACACACACCCCACCACCACCCATGCTCACTTTCTCATAATGGCCGTTAGTTTCTTCTTTTCTGTCGAACAATATAAAAATATACGATGTTTTGCTCGCTCACTTTTGCAATAACAGGATATGCAAAAAAAACTCGTGACGCCTTTTCTAGCGTTCTTCTTTGTTTCTGCATAGAAATCACTTTTCTCGTACCCGGTGGTTTTCTTTCTGAGGAAGGCTCTTCTCCCGATATATATTCATTCATTCTGATAGACGGGAGGTGGAGAGAGAGAGAGAGAGCTTTGTTGGTGTTTCGAGGTGATAGTGATCAGCCTCAAGTGAACATCAGCTGCCTAGGTTTGTGGGTTTTACCATTCCTTTTGTTTCTTTCTGTGTTGTATGGAGGAAAGCTGTTCGTTGTTTGGTCCCTTCGAGTGATTTGAGATGGTTGGTTTTTTGTGGTTTTGTTTTTCTTCGATATTTGGACTATGGGTTGTTTGTCACGTTGAATGAAGAAAATTTTCGTCTTGGTGCTGTCTTTGTGTTGGTTCATATCGCCGTTTGCTTTTCTCGGTTCCACGATGATTGGTCTTGGTTAAATATATGATTTAGGAATACATAATGAAACAAGCATGGAATGATCCGTCTGGTTGGTGATCCCAAGTTCCCAACTGTCTGTTTTCAACTCTTTTCAATTGTATTCTTTCCATTGTTTTCCTTTTTCTATGTTGCTGGTCGAGGTGACATGTGCTTGATGAATCTCGTATTTGAATATGCTTCCCCTTTTCCTGAGTTCTTTTCGCCACTTTTATGCTTTACCTAACGGGAAACGTGCAGTATTATGACCGTAGTTCGCTTTTCATGGCCACTCGTTCTTAAAAACGAGAACAGAATGCCTTATATGAGCTTTTCTTGATACATGGATCTGTTTAATGTTCAAAAGTTTTATTTAACATGTCGATGGAGCTGAATTGATTGTCTTAGGCGTTGGTTGGGTATGCAGATTTGTTTGCTATCTATGGATTCCATCGCAGCTGTTGTGAATCCTGTAATTTCTTGTTATATGGTTGTTATCATCTCAATTATTCTGTGGTTCCTTTTCTTTTCTGATGTTATTGGCTTTATGCATTTATTTGCTATGGGGAGATATTTGCCGATTTTCTATTGTTCATTTCATTATCTCCAATCTGGTGCAAACAAAATCGAGTATAGTTGCTTCTAAAGAAAGGTATACACTGGTGGTTTGCAAACGGGAACCTGGAATCCTTTTCTTTTTCTGGTAGATGCATTTTAACATAATTGGTCATTAAATTTGTTGCTGTGGCTTGGACTGCATATGGTTGCCTGTACCAGTTTGCAGTTTTTTCTTTTTTGAGAAACTCATGTTCTGATCTAAATCACGAATCTTGTTCACCAAAAATGTTTCACTGAACAGTGCATATGTTGATTTTGCTGCTCATGTAGTAGAAAGTTGATTATATAGTCCTAAGACTCCACTACTGCGGGTGACTAGAGTACTGTCACACCAGAGAGTTACTTGCAATTCTTCACCAAGGTGAGTTGTTTCTGTCCTCTAATGATATATAAATATAATCTCTATTCTCATATTGGTTGCTTCGATGTTCATAATTTCTTTAGGACACAACCTTTGCAGGGATAAGAAGATGGCAAGTCTGATGCTCTCTGGTAGTGCAAACTTGCAGCAGACAGTTTATTTCCATATCCATAACGAGAAAAGATTCTTTTCTTCAGTTTTTGGTATAAATGTCAAAAAGTTCAGCCAGGCACAAACTATGCGGTATGTATGTTTCCTTTCGCCATCTCCATTAAGCTAGTAAGATCCTTAATGAAGTGCAGAAGAGTTTCATTCTTCTTCTCTCAGGAGAAGATACCAATTGCTTCTATTGTTTGCCTTGTTATGTCACATGACACTGAGTTTCATCACGCAAATTTAAGTATGGAATAACTACAGCTAGACTGGCGGTTTTTCTAGTTAGGCTAATTTGTGACACTGTGGTTCATGTTCACAAGTTTAAGTAATCAGCTTGATAATTGAATAAAGCGACTCAGCATTGGCAAAGCTGATGAGGCAACTACAAGTTTGCCCAACCAATGCTAAGAAGGCGATCCAGTATCAAACTACCTGGATCCATTGCCATGTGTAGTAGTTGTTCTTATGATAATATGCTTTATCGACATATTGAAAGATGAAGCACCACCAACACTCTTATAGGCACAATTGAACTTTGTGTTTGACATGCTTAGCATTATCCCCCAAATTCCATTTACTTATGTTATTGATTGTCTATTTTGTGAATATTTTCTAGGATTGTTTCTGTTTCAATTTTCAAACTTAACTTCATAAACTCATGATGGCAATCCTGCATTGTTTCTTGATAATGGAAAAGAGCTGCTTTTCTAGATATTATGTTTAACCCTTTTCAGTGCAGGTTTTGCCAATATACTGCTCTGCGGTGCTGTTATTTTTGGGGAAATCCTTTAAAAAATAATGCTGGCATCAATGATTCAATTTAAGCAGCTCTCACCGGTATAACATATACTGCATATTCTGGCATACAACTATTTTAGCAAGCGAAGTTATGAAAATTTGTGCATTCCAGACTTTTCATTGGCTTGTACGCACCCAATATCCTGATGTATGGAACTTATATGAACACCTAAGGTACTAAGTAGTTTTAGTGCAGTTGATGGATGGATTATGAATTTATGATTCACATTAACTGTTCCACAATTTAATTCTCGCAGTACATATCTTAATCATTCTGCCTCTTCTTTTGCTTTTATTTTTTCTCTGAAATATCTTTGTGTCCTGGTTGTAATAGTTTTTTATGCTATTTCCTAGGTTACATGGAGGGTCCAGATTCCTGAAGGTTCAAGGTTGTGACTTCCTGGTGTCTACTTTTAGTAGGAAACCAACAGTAATAGAGTCCAGCATCAAAGAGAATACAACAAAGTTTTTCGACTTTGTGGTAATTGGCAGCGGAGTTGCTGGCCTTCGATATGCTCTTGATGTTTCCAAATATGGAACCGTTGCCGTTATTACCAAGGCTGAGCCTCATGAGAGCAACACAAACTATGCACAGGGTGGTGTTAGTGCTGTTCTAAGTCCTTCTGATTCGGTTGAGAACCACGTGAGAGATACCATTGTTGCTGGAGCATATTTGTGTGATGAAGAAACTGTCAGAGTAAGTTAATCGTTTTATGAATCTGAGCTTTTATTTTTCTTGCTAAGAATTAAGATTTTTTATGATTTTTGTTATTTTGTGTATAATAAACAACAATTGTTGTTTGACAGCTCTTTGTTTCGTTCTGTCTCTCATGTCTTCTTCTGAATGCTTGAAGATACTATTAGTTTCTTAATGTATGTTAATCTTCAATCTCTACTTACCTGCTGATATCTTCATTCAGGTGGTGTGCACTGAAGGACCAGATAGAGTCAAGGAGCTAATAAATGAATTTGGTGCATCATTTGATTATGGAGAAGATGGGAATCTACATCTAGCAAGAGAAGGAGGTCATTCACATCGTAGAATCGTTCATGCAGCTGATATGACTGGAAGGGAAATTGAGCGTGCCCTGCTTAAAGCCGTTGACAATGATCCCAAGATCTTTATATTTGAGCATCATTTTGCCATTGATTTGTTGACCTCTCAGGTTCTTGTCTGGCTGAAAGTTTTCCCTTTTTACCTGTTCTGATGCTTCATTCACTTTTGTGGTATCACTGATTCTTTCTGACCAAAATTTGTAGTAAACCTATAGATTTCAGATATCTGATAAATTTCACTAGCATTACACGATAATATTACTGAGTTTGGTAAGGCATGTGTTCAGTAGTTAGAGATTGTTCATTTGAAAAAAGAAACACTAGATTTGAACGTGTGGAGCCATTCCCATTCAAGACCTTGGACTCGAAGTAGTGGGTTATTGAAATTTTGAAATAATGATCTGGCTTGAATTTGGTAACCCTAGAGAGTTTAAAACTATTGGATTAGTGACAGATGTGTTGCATAGACATCAAATTAGAAAATGTAGTTATTATCAAGTGCTGTACTATGAAGTTCATAGGCACTTTTCATTCATGCAGGATGGCCTGGAGATTTCTTGTCATGGCGTTGATGCATTGAACACTGAAACACAAGAGGTAGGGATCTAACATTTAACTTACTAGAACTGCTAATTGCATGATTCTTTGTGCAAGCCTTTTCTTAGCGTTCTCTCCACAATTTTCAGGTGGTCCGCTTCATGTCAAAAGTGACTCTTCTAGCATCTGGTGGAGTAGGTCATATTTATCCCACAACTACAAATCCACTGGTATAGTTTGTTCTGCCTCTGCAAAGTCTCTTGCATCTAGGAGGAAATCTTTTTTTTTCTATGTCAATTGCATGGTCATTCCTCCACTTGCTTGTTCTTTCTTTCTTGTCCTTTGACAGCTGCACTTTTGGATAGTATAGGGAAAATACAAAGAAGCTTGTAATTTATTCAGTTCTCCATGGGGGAATTTCTTACTTCAAGGCTACTCCAGTACTCATCCTCCAATCATAGTATACTTTTGTGTATCAGAAGCACGTGAGGGATAAATGTACACCATATGGAAGGTTCACCAATTTATTGTGATGCTAATTCGGGGTCCACCATCATTTGCATCATGTCATTTCTTGTTACTTGACTTTTCCCTTACTGCACCTTCCTAACAATTCCAGCTTCATAAATATAACTAACATATTTCTTTGTCCATACTTTGCACCTGAAAATGCTTCCATGGCCCTGGCTTGGTGTTCCGGCTTCGCATATCTGCAGTCTTATAGGCCTTAGCTAATCTGCATGATGTCTCACATGATAAGAAGAATGTGCTCCGGAAAGAATTTGACTATGTTCATTTTGCACTCGTGCCTGTAGTTATCGCACCAAGTTCCTTGTTGCATCATAGGACTAACAAGAAACAAAATTGTTCCTCCTAACTTTATTTATAAGGTTCTTTTGGAGAAAGAACGTGGAAGAACCAAAGCCAGAATTTCCTTCTTAGTGAACTTCATCTACATATGCTTTTGTTCTTACGATTCATAATATTTTCAGACAGTTAAACGGTAAAAGCACTAGAAAGAACATTTAATATCTTGAAAAGTTATTATACAATAAGGTTTCATGGAAGAACAGACAGAAAACAGAAAAGTATTTGTAGCTACACTAATCATGTACATTTATGACTTGGTTTCATGGAAGAACAGACAAGAAAAGCAAGATGTAAAGGAAAAGAAAATGCTGTGGCAGCTCTTTGCTTGAGTGTCAAGAGGCTGAGGTTCTTTGTTTCCATCATAACCTGTTGTTAATGTCTTTAAGGAATTGATATAAAAGGTTAGCCTTCTTATAAACCGTCTTCTGATAAATAATGCATCGATCTGCATATCCTTCATTTTATAAGGCATAATGATAACGGTTGTCATGTGCACGAGGCCTATTGAGTAAAGACGATTCCCCGCGTAGAGTTTGAGGATTAGCAGGATGACATCTTGAGTGATGTTTGAAAATCATAATTTAGACATTTTATGTATCTTAATAAGGGCATGTTTGGTATCTGTGACTCAGACGATTAACCTCTTCTCCTTCTTCTTGCCTTTTTTCCCCATGCTTTGTTCTCCATTTTCTTCATCATTAACTAATAAGGAGAGTTGTTTTCTCTATAGTCCTATATTCGTATTCAAGTTCATTAAATTGCTCCTTTTCAGGTGGCTACTGGGGATGGTACCGCAATGGCACATCGAGCCAATGCAGTCATATCCAACATGGAGTAAGCATTTCACATTTTGAATAAGCGTAGAGTCCTGGATAATGTTTCCATTTTCTCATCCATCTGCATCTGCATCAACAGATTTGTACAGTTCCACCCCACAGCTTTGGCTGATGAAGGGCTGCCTATTAAACCAAATCGTGAAAATGCATTTCTGATCACAGAAGCTGTCCGGGGTGATGGTGGAATCCTCTACAACCAATCCATGGAAAGATTCATGCCATTATATGATGAACGAGCGGAGCTGGCTCCTCGGGACGTAGTAGCACGCTGTATAGATGATCAGCTCAAGAAGCACGGAGAGAAGTATGTTTTATTAGATATAAGTCACAAGCCAAGAGATCAAATCCTTTCCCACTTCCCCAACATCGCAGCTGAATGTCTACGGTCTGGGCTGGATATCACTTGCCAACCCATACCTGTTGTCCCAGCTGCACATTACATGTGTGGAGGAGTTCAAGCCGGCCTTCACGGTGAGACGGCCGTCCGTGGTCTCTATGTTGCTGGTGAGGTTGCATGCACAGGTTTACATGGGGCCAACCGTCTTGCTAGCAACTCTTTGCTTGAAGCACTTGTGTTTGCACAGAGAGCAGTAAAACCCTCCGTGGATCATGTCGCTAAGTCAAGCCATGGTCTCGACCTCGATGCCTCAACTAACTGGATGCGTCCTGAATTGCCCTTTTCTCTTTGTCAAGACACTCTGAAGGCAATCAAAAGGTTCACAGCCTTAACGAGGAAGGAATTGCAGGGAATTATGTGGGATTATGTGGGAATTGTTAGATCGACTCGAAGGTTAGAGATAGCTGAGCAGAAACTGGGAGAGCTGGAAAAATCATGGGAAGATTTCATGTTCTGTTCTGGGTGGAAAACGCACATGGTTGGAGTTGAAGTGTGTGAGATGAGGAACCTCATATGTTGTGCAAACTTGGTTGTCAGTAGTGCTTTGGCTAGGCATGAGAGTAGGGGGCTGCATTTCACAGTGGATTTTCCTTATCTTGAAGACAGTAAAAGGCTTCCAACAATCATATTTCCCGGCACTTCGGTGAAGCCGACTTGGAGTTCACAACAAGTTCATAGAAGTTACTCACTAAATAGATAGCTTTTGTTCAAGTGGACTTATTCTTTCTTGTAACTGTTTGTTAAATCATATAATTCTATGCCATGGCTATTTGGAAAGGGAAAAGGTCAGGGAAAAGGGAAAATTTCAAAGAAAAAGGAGAAAGAAATGGTAGTGTGAATGTTAATTTATTTAGTTCACAGTCGAGTCGGATAATTGAGTCAGATAATTGTAGCATGTTGTTATATTTACCCTTGTTGTAATCGCAAGGGATCAAATTTTACCGAAAGAGGGAAAAACATCTTGGCATGTTAACATGCTAGGCATTTTGGTTCTTGATTGTTTTCATTGAGAATTCTTCTTTTCGTGTTTGTTTGTGGAGACATTATGGCTATAACATCTTGTCAACAGCAGTTATCCGCTATACAGATGCAAACATTTATTATCATTATCATGCATTTTCGTCACCCTCTCAATCTGCACTTCGGGTGTCTTTTCAGATATAATAATATTGATTAAATGGGCATCCTATAAAAAGGTGATGTATTCACAACATTAGGCTTTAAGACTGCAATCGTAAAACTGCTACCTTGAGACGTGCAGAAGAAGCTGAGACGGTCAAAGTGAAAATAAAGAGTCACGATATAAGTAAAACATACAATACACAGATAATAGAAAGTAATGCAGATCAAATGCAACAACATTACAAGTCAACAGAGAGCCAAAGAACGATAGAAGTGAAGGCTAAATGGCAATGGCGGACACTTTCTTTCTTTGGTAGGGTAACAAGCTGGTCCTATTACAGATCAACATCCCTCAGGGACAGAATTCCGAGGGAGGGAAACATAAGCACACGCTTAAGCGGGCATTAACAACTTAAAAGATTGGCCGCATAAGCTTCGATTAACTGGGTATTCACCTTATCACTGATAAACTGCTTATGCGACTTAACCACTTAGAAGATCGGCTGCATGAGCTTATCGTAGTTAAAACCCATTCAAAGTGTAGGGTAAAGTCACTTCCAAAGGCATGTGTTAGAACTGTCACCAACAAGAATTCAGTAACATCCATGGTTTTGGACTGTCTGGGATGATTCTTATTAGTGAGGATCCAGACTTAAAAGTAAGAAAAGCTCCCAAATGTGGACTCAGTTATTTAATCCTCTCAGATTATTTGATGGATTAGGATTCAGTGACATATGAATATGTCGGTGGCTTTTACCCCTTACAGTTCCGAATTGTGGTCATTGCTTCGTGCACTCCAAAAGTTTCAGCAGCTGGTGATGAGTTGCAGTAAGACTGCTCTTGCCTATCTACTGAGTTGTTGCATAATGACTAAAAATAAAATCAAGTTTCCTACTAACTTGCAGACAACATTCAGGATGCACAAGATGTACTTTTCTGTAATACAAGACGGAGAAGTCCGAGATCAACAAACTATGTGGTATCTGCACATGTTAAGATGAGCAATTTGCTGGACCAAATCATCTACCCCAAGATGATATATACATGTACAGATGCATACTTGTAGAGGTATCAGAAGCATACGCGGACTTAGCGTCGCAAGTGCCCTAATAGCCTTAATAACCATATAATGATATTCACGCATTTAAAACATTATTAAATACTGGCACCATGGTAGAAATTTTCGGTTATGCAGGGTGCCTATGTGCCTATGTGCCTTGCATAAGCGAATTATGCAGATAAAACATGGGTTATATAGACTCACCACCCCCACTCTGATCAGGACTCACTATGCTTGACGAACACCGATGAATCCCATTGCGGGTCACTTTCCCTCTCTCTCTCTCTCTCTCCATGTTTCTACTTGATGCACTTTGTTTACTGTAAATTCCTATTGCTACTTCCTGTTAATATCTACTTTGGTTTCATTTATATTTCAACTACATATAATGAGTAAACTAAACTATGGTAGATGTCTCTCTTGGGTTTCAATTTCATTGTGATTATACAACAAACTCTGTTTCCATAGAGCTTAGTCCTATGTCATGCATACAGTTAAGTAAATAGATTTTTTTTTTAATTTCCTTCAACACTTTTGTGGTTTTCTTTTTATACTTTAAATATTTTCACAATCTAGTTTCTTATACTTTTGTCAGAAACTTCGTTTTCTTTCTTTTCCACATGTCCAATCCATCATAAATGATTTTCATTTTATCATCTATTTGTATTTTGTACCACTCCTAATTTGTCTCTAGTAATCTCATTAAAAATGCAATCTTTCCTTATATAGTCATACATCCATCTCAACATTTTATTTTTGTCATAGACATCTTTTACACATACTGATAATTAACCACTTAATTGATGTTTTATAATATTTAACTTTAATAGTATCTTCTTGTCATCTAAAATTCCTGTTGTACTTCTTTATTTAATTAATTTGCATTAATTTTATATTTAACATGTTCACCAATTTTTCTATCACTTTGAAAAACTGATGCTAGGTATATATATGTGATTTCATGAACTTGATAAATGAATACAAATGGCTAGATATTTTCTCTTTTGATTTCCTTTCTGATGTAATGTAAATGATAAATACAAGTGGTAGGATATCTGATTTGTGATTAATAACATATTTAAATTTCTTTTTATTTCAATGTGTATGATGAATACAAGTGGTAAGATGTCTTACTAAATTATTAATAGCATATTTAAATTATTTAAATGTTTTGTATCCACCTAAGTACCCTTATGCAGGCTAGCGCTATTAAACACTACATACATCCGCACGCACATGTGTACATATACATATATATATATATATATATATATATATATATATATATATATATATATATATATATATATATATATATATATATATATATATACATACATATACATATACATATATACATATATACACATATACATATATACATATGTTTCGTAGGGCTGTTTGGCCACCGGTGCACACAATAGCTCATAGTTAAGCACGTCGAGTATGATGCTAGAGAAGCGATCAACTTTTCACAACAACCGGCAAAAGGGAATAAAGATGGCATGATATTCTTTTGGTGGCAACTCATTTTCTGTATATTGACATTTTGTGATAAGATTTGAGCAGGCTGGCCGGCGGTCATCAGTCTAGAAATTTCAGTCGAGGAGTACAGCTTGATACGTCCAACCCTGGCATTGCTTTCAGAGGAACAGAGTCTAATGATTTTGCTTCAATCAGGTTTCTCGAAATGGCTTCAAACTATGCCCATGTTTACACACCTAGTAGATCATCATTGATTCTCCATCTACCGGCTCGCCGTGACAGTTGGAGTTAACCTTTGTTGGCCAAATGAACTTCGTATAGCATTGTCGGCATCCTGGTAGAACATAGCATTGAATCTGTTCAATCACAACACTGATGTCCTTAATACATACAAGGGATGTGTAGGCAGTCAAAGCAAAAGCAAAAGAAAATACGGTGCATTATTCTCACAGAGTAACAATAACAACAATTGAGCTTTTCTCATACGGGTCGGCTACATGAATTCTTTGTTTCCACATAGTTCTATCATATGTTATGTTAGCATTTAACTCAACATAAGTTAGATCATTCTTTATTGTTTATTTCCAACACTTTTGTGGTATTTCTGTACCTCTTTTAATACTTTTAAAAGCACTTCTTTTGATTTTTTTCTATATGTCCAAATCATTTTAAACGATATCCTCTCATTTTATCCTCTATTAGTGTCACTCTCAATTTGTTTCTAATAACCTCATTATGTACATGGTATTTCCTTGTATGACCACTTATCCATCTCAACATCTTCATTTCTACCACAAACATCTTTTGTACATGTTGATGATTAATAGTCAAACACTCATAAAATATGGTAGGTCTAATTGTTGCTCTATAATATTTACCGTTTAACTTTAATAGTATCTTCTTGTCACAAAGAATATATGATGCTCCTCTCCATTTTAACCAACATGCATTAATTTTATACCTAACATCCCTATCAATTCTTCTTGTACGCACTATCCGGCTTTTCATTCCCATCGCTTATGTACACACTATGCGGCTTTTCATCGATTATGAAGACGAGATCAGCTGGGATGATGTTAGGATGCTCGTTTCCTTTCTCCACGAATGTGATCTTCGTTCCTTTCTTTCACCCTGGCTTGATGTCAATCTTCAGGATTTCCTCCACCGCCATGATTTTCCTAGAAATATCAGTAGGAGTACAAGATAAAAGCATGAGCACCACAAACCAAATTTGTATTACAGTACAAGATGCATCTCAACCCCGTGAACACCACAAGCTGACTCAATTACTTTGCAGTATGAAATTATGTAAACCGGTGAGTCGATACTCACTTAACTTTGATGTTCCCCATCTTTTGAGAATCAGTGAGTTTTAGAAATATTTTTTCGGTGAAAATAATGACCCATTAACAAATATAACTTAAACTATAAAAAGAATCGTCATAGAACCAATATGCCTTAAACTATAAACAGTCAAGAATCGTCATGGAACCAATATGCCTTAAACTATAAAAAGAAGTGATTGTTCGCATTGAAGCACATCATCAACTTAAGCATTTACTTTCTTTGATTTGTTTCTTGTTTTCTTAGTTCTAACTATAATTCCAATTATAGTTTTTCCTATCATGAACCAATGAGGAATTTATCTATTCATTCTTCTTTGGTTTTATTACGAGTTTTTTCATTGAGTTGAACAATCAAACCCATAACCACAACCTACTAAAAGTACATTGCGAATCAACAATGACTTGCATGTGAGAAGAGAAAGGAGTTATGATGGAAACAACTTGACCCCAATTGAGACATTTGAGATACTTAACCGAATGTCCCTTCTTGGCCGCTGGCTATAGCATAGAAGATTCTGGTTGGAGTCTATGCAGGATCTACTTTTTGAATTGAGCAAATCATTGTTGAGTAGGAAAAATTATAGCGAAAACAAGTAGACCATGTCAATAGACTTATACACATGCTTGTTTACATACACATCGGTATACATACATATATATCTTATATATATATATATATATATATATATATATATATATATATATATATATATATATACAGGTGTGTGTATGTAAATGCCTTTTTATATGGGGTTGTATATGGGTTGACGTGTGTCCGAGTCTTCAGAATGGATTCTAATAGTAAATCAGGTCATGTCTAGGCTAGTTTGATTTTAACCTGAACTCATAGTAACATGACCTAGACCTGTCTCGTCCCAACCCAGCCTGGTGATCGGAACCGGGGAAATTGAAAACAAAACCAAAATGGAATAAGGGACGCTCATGACTCGGTTGCAGTTCCACTTATTGAGGAATGGGAACTGCTGTCCCCAAACCATCGGTTCCATTTATTTTTTCATCTCGATTTTAAAGTTCCAACTTATTTTTGAAATGAGACTAGAAAGAATTGGAACTGGACCTGGTTTACAAGCATAAATGAATCCAGAATAAGAGCCGGAGAAAGGCCAGCACTGTCCTGGTTTACCTGGAACCGATTATGTGAGCGATGGTTCAAAATAAGGAGAAAATAGACTAGGAACAAGAGAGAGAGAGAGAGAGAGAGAGAGAGAGAGAGAGAGAGAGAGAGAGAGAGAGAGAGAGAGAGAGAGAGAGAGAGAGAGAGAGAGAGAGAGAGAGAGTATGAAAAGAATAGAAGACAAGAGGATGAACAGGTATCAATAATAGAAGCTTGAAATCCGGACTGACCTGCTAATATTTGTCACTCCTAACACCCAGAGCGTTAGCTCAACGGCAGAAGCTCTGGCACTGTTGATGTTGGTGGGGAGTTCGACTCCCAGACTGTGTATGCCTGAGTGTTTGTTAGGCTTGGGCCTCCTCTTGGAATAAATATTATATATATATATATATATATATATATATATATAAGAGTTCGACTCTTTGAAGATGTTGAGATGGATGAGTGGCCATACAAGAAAAGACCGTGTACATAATGAGGTTATTAGAAACAAATTAGGAGTGACATCAATAGAGGATAAAATGAGAGAACATCGTTTAAGATGGTTTGGACATATAGAAAGAAGATCAAAAGAAGAACCTATAAGAAGGTTAGAAAAACTAAATTTGGAAAGTATTAAAAGAGGTAGAGGACGACCACAAAAGTGTTGGAAAGAAACAATAAAGAATGATCTAGTTTATTGGGAGTTAACTGCTAACATGGCACACGATAGGGATCTGTGGAAACAAAGAATCCATGTAGCCGACCCCGTCTAGTATGGGAAAAGGCTTAGTTGTTGTTGTTGTTGTTGTTGTATAAGAGTTCGACTCTCAGGCAGTATATGCATGGGTGTGTGTTAGGCTTGGGCCTTTTCTTGTAACAAATATTACACACACACACACACACATATATATATATATATACCAGAATTGTTTTGGAAGGAGCCCCGCCTTTGTGTGATGTTACTATGGAAGCTCTACTTTTTGTAGCCTTTTGATTGGGGACTATGAATACAGCATCCAATGTCATAAACGCACGAGACGAATGCCCTTATTCGGCAAAGTAAAAATGAGTAGATTAATATTTGGTTTCTTGATAAGTAAATATGAACCAGATGATGATATTAAGCATCACAAAATGAACTAAAGAATACATTCTAGTTCCAATAAATGTCAAAGGTTGGTTATTTGACATTCTAACAATACATTCTAGTTCCAAATTGAAAGCCAAAGTGTTGGTCGCTGATGACATTCACCCTGGGCATGCAGTGTCATTCAAAATTTTCTTTTTATTTCGAGGGGAGGCTGAAGTCTAACACATATTCACCCATGGATCGACATGTTCGGTTGTAGGTAAATCAGTTTCAGCTCTCTCAAAACCTTGAACCGTAACCGAATCGGCCTAGGGCCTCTTCTTGTTACGGTTTCGAGAACGGGTGGTTCCGATTTAAATCCAGAACCACTCAACCAATTAATAAAATTTTAAATCTTAAAAGTATAATACATTATATATATAAGGAAAAAAAACTCATGATGTGAGTCCAGGTAGAAATTTTTGAGGGGGAAAGGGCGGATGTGTGGGGTGGGAAGGGTGTTAGAGGGCCATTTTTTAGAGATCTATTGTGTGCACAAGAGGCTCATGTGTTAGAGCTGAGCCTTGACAAATACTTGAGTAGTTTTGTTTAGTTTCTTTTGTATTTGATTTGGTCATAAAATAAGTGGTCATGCATTAAGGTACTTAATGAGTTATTAATTAGGGATACATCATTAAGGTTCGAGCATTACTTATTTAGTCTCAGTTTGATAAAAATTGGGTCTAGTTAGAATCAATTCCTTTGAAATTTGGTTTGGGTTTGTTACTGTTGATTAAGATTTTTTCATTTGTTAAGATTTTACTATTTAAGCTCTCATTTGAAAGATAACAACTTTACTTTTGGAGATCAAATGCAACTTCTTCTTCTCCATCTCCTTCTTGCATGCATGAGTGTATTGTATTGGACTAGAGCCGAGTAGATCGATTCGTAAGGATCCTATTCCACACACATACATGAATGTGTTGGTATAGAGCTGAGTAGATTGATTTGTGAGGATTTATATTTCACACATTGAAGGAGTTCGTCATCACCAAGAGACCATTTTTACATAACCAATACAAGAGCAGGGAGGGTGGTGATGGGCGGAAGCCACTTGACAGACAACCTCCTACAAGGAGGGGGCTCGAAAGGAGAAGAGGGGTTGGTGGCCGGTTCCGGTTCGAACTGCTGAGCCGGTTGTCAAACTACCCATCAAGAGCAAGGGCGTCAAAGCGTCCCGCTGTTGAGCTAACGCTATGGGTTCTACGAAAAGTTGAATGACATTATAAAATGACAGTTTATTATGACCTTAATTTTACTTCTTTTAGAAAATAGTCTTTACTGTCGCCATCCTCCAAAACTTTCGCTACACCATGTGGAAGAGATTAATAACTGAAATTTTCAAACTTGAATTAAGTCATAAATGCATATTTGCTAATATTTGGAGGATCTTTCATACAAAAACAGAGGAAAAGATAATGAAAATCTGTATGGAGAGAGAACAAATATAATTGGTTCGTATATTAATGAATAAATGTCACATTCAATTCGCAGTTCATGACGTTGAGAATCCTTTCTAGAGGTAGATTTGGTAGTTTGTGATATGTAGTAACATAATTCGATATTTGGTGATTCAGACTTATCGGGAATATTATGAGAATAAACATTTCATGAATGGGTCCCAAATAAACACCATTAGATAAGTTCAACAATTGTTGAGCAAACCAAGAACATTGGGGCAATTGAATAAGCAATTCTTGAAGTTCTTATTCATGCTATAAATGAATATGTATTTCGAGTCACAGCTGAAAAATTCATCTTCATTCGCAATCTCAGCTCGATGCAACTTACGAAGTTCAAACTCAAACGATATACCCCGTGTGTGTGTGTGTGTGTGTGAGAGAGAGAGAGAGAGAGAGAGAGAGAGAGAGAGAGAGAGAGAGAGAGAGGGTTTTTTTTCCTTAAGAAAGATTGTCACTACGAATGCGTGCCTGATCCCAATTGATGAGGAAGATGGAGATGAAGTTAGGGGGCAATTATGTGAAGAATTAGGATTAGTACAAACATTTAAAATAAAAGAATGAAAGAAAACCGCTCAAGAAAAAAAAACATAGAACTCAATAAAGAAAACAAATATCCAACATAAGAAAGAGGAGAGTTTTCTGAAGAGAGACAGAATTCAGCACGATTCTATCTGGTTCGGTCGTTTTGGTGCACATGGGTCGCAGGGTCACACCTTTAGATTAGATAGATCGGTGGTTTTCTTGTACAATACGATCGAATCGTTTGTATGAACGGATCGACGCTAGCCGCATGGGGTTATAAACAAAGAATAGTCGGAAGCGCAATCGGGAAGATCAAAATAACATTCTAACGTAATCGAGGAGTTGTTTTTTTTCGCTTTTTCTGAAAAGAATATGGAAGACTGTGAGCGCCTAGTAACGAGTTGTAATTGCTTCGCTATTCTTCTCATCCTTAATACCACCAACAATAATAATTGTTTACTCCTTTCTTTCTCACGCGCTCGACGCTATCACCACCCTTCGAAAATCCCTCAATTCCCTTTCGCACCCTCGTTTTTGATATTGGTTGTCGGTGATAAGAATAAAGAAAGAGAGATTTTCTTGGTTGGTTTGCTCTCTTTGGAAAGAAAATTGAAGAATGGAGCCTTTTGCCTTTGTTGGGTGTTCTTATTCTTTGCAGTATTCGGGGAAGAAGTGGAATTTTCAGCCAATTTATGGTCTTTAATTAGTTGCTTTCCTTTCCTCTGCCATACGTCTTTTTGCTTTTCCTCTTCTCCTTTGTTGGGTAGTCCTCGTTTTCTCCGGATCTAGGGTTAGGGTTTGTGGTTGGTAGTCGGTGGAGCGATTTTGGGGATGGAGAATTCGGAGGAGGAGAGGAATCGGCTTACGGAGGCCGAGAAGTCGACCAAGAGGAAGATGAAGACCGCCGGTCAGCTTGAACTCCTAGAGAGAACCTACCTCAGTACGCTCTCATTCTTCTTCTCCGCCGTTTCTCCTTTTCCTAATTTGCGTTTTTGGATTCGCGGAGCATGAGTTTCTTGGGTTTCGAGATCTTTGTTGTTCTTCCAGTTAGTTCTTATTTAGGCATTGTGAGTTTTGTTGCTGGTCTTATTTTGGTATCATGATTTTGTTGTTCTTACTGTTGGTTATTGTATGTGGCCTTGATTCTTGATGTTATTCTTGTTTAGGAGTCGTGATTTGTGTTGTTCTTTCTGTTGGTTGTCGTATGGTGTTGTGATTCTTGATGTTCTTACTGTTGGCTATTGCATGCTGTTGTGATTCTTGATATAATGTTGTTTAGGAGTCGTGATTTTGTTTGCTCTTACTGTTGGTTATTCTATGGGGTTGTGATTCTTGTATAGGATTCGTGATTTTTGTTGTTGGTGTTGGTTGAATTTGTGGAAGCAGGGGAGAATTACCCATCGGAATCTCTACGGGCGGAGCTGTCGGGGAAATTAGGGTTAACGGATAGGCAACTACAGATGTGGTTCTGCCATAGGAGGCTCAAGGACAAGAAGAAGAAGGCGAAGATGGAAGGTCTCGACCCCAAGGACTCTCCTGTCCGGGATGACTGGAACAGTTTGTCTGATAACCGGAAGTCGGCTGGTAGTGGGGTTGGTCCGGCGATCCCGAGGATAGTCTGTGAGCCACCTCCGCCTCAGCCTCCTACTTCTTTGGTGAAGAGGTATACCGATCCTTCTCTCACACCGCTGGCAGCGCCTGTCATGTGGCACCAGCCACACCACCACCATCATCCACAGCCATCGATTGCCGAGCTCCATGCGATCTCTATCGTCGAGCAGCAATTGGGAGAGCCATTGCGTGAAGATGGTCCCATTCTTGGCATCGAATTTGATCCATTGCCTCCTGATGCTTTTGGAAGGCCTATAATGCATCCATCAGGTAATGCAACTGTCTGGAAATTCATTAGCGTTCTTCAGTAACCTTCACCTTTCTTGTTTCATATGATGGTGACAAACTCTCAAGTGTCTTCTTCGAATTTTGGAGAAATATCATGTTAATTTCGTGCACAGCACCGTTACTTTATATACATGTGAGATTGAAGAAGCTGTACAAAGAAAAGCACGGACTACCATATATGCATTTTGAGGTGAAACGTTTAGTTCTGGAAAATGTGCCGTTAGGAATGATATTTTTGCTATTGAGAGGGCAACGCTTGAGAAGGGTGGCATTGTGGTTAAGTTTGAACTCTTTTCAGGTCTAGTCCAACCATTTGAGCATGATTGCTGCCCTCATGTTTGTTGTGGCTATGGCTACTATCCGCATGATTCCTGTTAACCACATGGGGATTCATTGATGTGTTATATTCTTTTCATATCCTGGTGGATTGCCTTTCTTAATAGTTTTAAAACTAACGTTGCATTAGCTGTTGAAAACATGTGAGGCTGATAAATTTTGCTGCACGTTTGACTACCTTAGAATTAACAGTCAAGATAGCAGAGATCGAGACACGTGCATGAATGGAGAAGTTTTGTGAGTTGACAACTAGTGGCTCAGAAACCAAATTTGGAGGCTATTGAATAGACAACAACAACAACTAAACCTTTCCCCATACTAGACGGGGTCGGCTACATGGATTCTTTGTTTCCACAAATCCCTATCTTGTGCCATGTTAGCAGTTAACTCCCAATAAGCTAGATCGTTCTTTATTGTTTCTTTCCAACACTTTTGTGGTCGTCCTCTACCTCTTTTAATACTTTACAAATTTAGTTTTTCTAACCTTCTTCCAGGTTCTTCTTTTGATCTTCTTTCTATATGTCCAAACCATCTTAAACGATGTTCTCTCATTTTATCCTCTATTGGTGCCACTCCTACTTTGTTTCTAATAACCTCATTATGTATACGGTCTTTTCTTGTATGACCACTCATCCATCTCAACATCTTCATTTCTGTCACAGACATCTTTTGTACATGTTGATGATTAACTGACCAACACTTAGAACCATAAAACATGACAGGCTATTGAATAGACAGTCCTTACAATATAATACAAAATCTGGATGTCATAGGAGGCTGCGATTATGTTTCTCTGAGGTTGCACTGCAAGAGCTTGATTAATATTGGGCAAATGTACTGTAGGATTTTGTTTGCCAGTGATCCGTTTTACTATATAATTCTGGTGAAAATTTTCATCACATGGTCTTAAATAATGCACTACTGTACAATTTATTCGGTCCTTTGCTCAAAGAAAGCTAGGAAACTAACATGTCTTTCACTTGTCTACTGGTTAAGTTAAGGGGCTTGAATGTAGGTAAGCTAAACACCGATGGTAAACATACTGTAAAGTATATCCTCCATTACCAATGCCAAAGGGAAAAGTGCAGGCTGTCACCAATGCACAAGAGGCTTTCTAAGATAAATCACCTTAACCCCATGGACAGAAATGCTTGATATTCTAAAAGCGCTCTACATGTTAAAACTTTTGCAACAAAAAGAAAGAGTGGCAAAGTGCTTTATCTTTCTTATCAATGGGTCCTGCATCAGTTATTTCCTTAATAGGCCCGTCTCTTGACATCCCAGATTTTATTCTGTTATATTATTCTTCTCATTCTTGTTTTACTTATCCCGTGGAATCTTTTCATGGGAAAAATTTAATGTACCAAAAAAGAAGCTTTATATGGTTCATAGACTTTGTCATCGGCTGTCTAGGTTTGTTTCAAGCTGCCAGCTGTTTCGTTGATTGTCTTTAAGTAGTTGACGGTGGTAGTTGCTTGAGAAACCTTTATTTTGCAATCCTGTGCTGACCAATTTTATTGAGTTTCACATTCAACAACTTTTGGTTGTTGAATGTTTACGGATTTTTCCTTATTTCAGCTTAGCTTTTTGTGGTTATGCCTTCTCATGCTTTTTCTTCAGTTTTCCAGTAAGTTCATATTAAATATTCTCCTTAACTTCATATGTTTTGTCATGAGGGCTCATAGCAGGTCAGCCAAAGCATGGTGGATGGCAGTACGAGAACAGAACATATGAAAGGCAAGATGGAAAATCTACGAAGGTTTGATATTAAGCCTTTTTGTAGCATTGTCAGTTCTACGTTTCCATGGTGGATGGCAGTAGACGTTAAAATTGGTGCACATTAATAAACTTTGGGTATTTAATCTGGACCAGGTTTTGGATATATGTAATGCCAGGCTATGTCACACGGGTGCGGGATACACAAATTTCAAAAATTTTGGGTGCGGTGACACGGCTAGGGTATATAATATTATATATAATATTCAAGCTACATAAATCAATCATAATACAACTAGTATTTGCTAATTTTGGGTGCACGTAGGTATCAATTAGCAAGTTCCCTCATAATGATATGAAACTTAGAATGATTTTACGAGCTGCAAAATATCCAAGTTATGGATTCAAAGAGTTTCCAGATCTTTTGTAGGATATAGCATGTACTAGTATTTGTGCTAGGATCCACTAGTAATGTCATACTCTTCTGTTCTATTGATCTGGCAATGTTACTGGTCTTCAAATGTGTTTGGTGACAGAGATTATTCTGTGCAAAGGCATACAGTATGGAGTCAAGAATCCAATCAGATTGAGAAATAAGAAACCAATTGTCCGCACCCAAAATCATTCAAGCTAATATTATATACAGCTACAATAGTAAGTACACAACTTTATATTAAAGCAAAACACATAAATGGTAAACAACTACTAATTTCATCATAATACATAAATCAATCTTCACTATCCAGACCCATTTATCCGTGAGTTACAAAAAAAAAAAAATTTGCCGTGCCGCATCTACACGGTGTCGGTGTCGGTGTCGCACGAGTGTCAAGGTCGACACTCCACCCCTTAGAAGTGTATGTGTGACTTAGATGCCAGGTGATGCCTAAAGTGGTTGAATCAACCAAAGTTTCTTTGAGCTCTTTTCTTCTAGAGTACTTTGATTTGGTTTTTAAGATTTACATATAGAGGAAACATAGTAGAATTTAATAGGCATAGAAGTTGTGGCTTGTGAATTTAAGCAGCAAGAGCCTCAAAACTCGGGGACAACAAACAATCATATAAAATACAGACTATGTTAGGCACGCTTATGCTTCAGATGGATCCAATATAGCTGTTGCACCTATAGTATTGCTAGTCTCTAGCTGATGTTTACTCTGGATTTTATTTTCATCCCTCCCAATGTTTTAGCTGATGCTTTCTCGACATTTCTTCTCTGGTTATGATAACGGAGTGATAATCTACATATTATTTGCCTAGATGCTATGGCTTGTGTAACATTAATGTGACAGTTTGGGTATTACGCTGCTAAGGGTATGTTTGCCCCTCTCAATCTAATGTCTCCACATGCCTTTATGGAATCGATCTTGAATTTTTTTCAAATATCAGTGCTTTTAATACCATACACTTCCCTTCTGAAAAGATAAACTGCATATTTCTCTGACCAGTGCAACTTATTCTTTCTTGGTTGAGAAATTGTATGGTATGTGGATTTTCATTTCTTAATTTTGACAAAAGGGTAGGTAGTTTATCTACATAGTTTTCTAGTTACTCTTCAGATATGCTGTATATATGAACTCTTGTAAGATATTTTGTGCATTTGACTGAAGCCATTTTGATGCTTTTTACAGAGTCCATTGGTCTCTCCAGGCTTGGAGCAAGGATTTGCACCAGGTTCTTCTTCTAATAAGAGAAAACATGCTGTTAGCGATGTTCATTCGCCACTTCCTCAACCTGGTACAAGGGCTCTTCAAGAATATCAGTTTCTTCCAGAGCAGCCCAGTGCAAGGTCTGATATGTATGATAGGACAAGAGAATCTGACTTTTATGATTCTCCAATTGAATCTTTTGGGATGCGAAGCACATCATTGACCACTGGAAGAGGATTTGTGCATAGCAGCGAACATGTTGGGCCTGGGTATGCTTTCCAGGGTCAACCATCAAATGTTAATCTTATGCAACAACATGGTAGACATGGTCATATGTTCTCACCAAGTCCTGTTGATCATGAGGGCGTCACAATCAAGAACTCCTTGGTAAATTATGGACCTGATTCTCAGTTTGGAGCTCATCCAGTTCTTCGCCTAGACAATTCCTTTATTGCATCAGAGAAGCAACTCTTGGAAGAAGATCCTTCAAGGATGGAGAGGAAGCGCAAGGTATATCCCATTTTATTGCTGAACCCTTCTAAGTACACTGTCCTTTTATCTTTACCAACACACCTTTCCCTCTTCAAATACAGAGTGAAGAAGCTAGGATAGCCAAGGAAGTTGAGGTCCATGAAAAAAGGATCAGAAAGGAGCTTGAGAGGCAAGACATTTTGAGGCGAAAGGTGTTGTGTACATTCAATGCTAAATTCTTGTCTTTCACTAGTGCAATGTTGATCCATTCTAATCGTTTCTACAAATCTTCTTAGCGAGAGGAACAAATGCGAAGAGACATAGAGAGACAAGACCGTGAAAGAAGAAAAGAAGAGGAGAGAATGGTGCGTGAGAGACAAAGAGAAGAGGAGCGATTCCAGCGAGAGCAAAGGCGGGAACTTGAAAGAAGAGAGAAGTTCTTGCATAAGGAAAGTCTCAGAGTAAGTCAGGACTGTTGTCAAGCTCTCATATAGACATAGTTACTTAATAGTTGTGCCTAAAGCCAATAGTCTGAGTGCAGGCTGAGAAGTTGAAGCATAAAGAAGAGAGACGTCGGCAAAAAGAAGCAGCAAGAATTAAAGCTGCCAATGAAAGGGCGACAGCCCGTAAAATTGCTCGGGAATCATTGGAGCTTATTGAAGATGAACGCTTAGAACTTATGGAGTTAGCTGCATCCAGCAGAGGACTTCCTTCTATCATTTCTTTGGATTCTGAAGCGCTGCACAACCTTGAGTTGTTCAGAGGTATTTCACCCTATAGTCCTTCAAGTCGGTTTGACATGAAATATATATTACCTCATCTTGCTTATTTCTTTCTTTCCTGCTTTATTTGACATCTGCTGCAACAATGAGTGGTTAAATTGGTGCCCATTGTTTGATGGATCGAAGTACATAACAGAAATGGCCCTTGGGGCCTTCACTATTTTCTATGAAATTAAATATGGCCTTAGATTTAATGGAATTTGTGGTTCGATGCATGTTAACCGTTCATATATATTACTTTATTTCATTGGAAGAAGTTTCATCTGTGAAAGTGATAAGGATATCTATATTTCAAATTTGGTGCACACATGAATGAAATCTTCAGGCTTTCTTGTGCATCTTGATCGTTTGCATTTTTTATGCATGGACTTCTCTATGCACAATTTTGTTTCCCTTCCATTGTGCATGAAAAATGTGACTCCTCTTACAATTTTTCAGTCTAATTCATATACTTGAGCTGCAAAAATGTTCCTGTGCTTCCAGATAAGTTAAGCATGTTTCCCCCGAAGCCAGTACACCTTAAAGCGCCATTTGGATTCGAGCCCTGGATTGGTTCTGAGGAGAACATTGCAAACCTTTTGATGGTATACCTTTCTGATTTTCAATCCATTTGAATCATTTGAGTGCAGTCATTTATTAAACCGATGATCAGATAGCATCACATATGCTTCTTTGGAGTGTGTGAATTCTTCGCTCTCACTCTTGCTACAATCTGACATTTGCTGGAGGTCTACACTGATTTTTTTGGTAAAAGGTTCTATCATATTGATGCACATATTTTTCAGATAATAACTTGGTGTTTCCTTTGTTATCATGGATCCGATATGCTTAACATTTTGAAGTTCTCCGAGAACCACTTGTAGTTTTCTTTATATTTATTGTTTTACAACTTTATTTATTTATATCTTTAATGATGTTTTAATTTTTTCAATTGTTTGTGTTTTTTGTCTTTGATGTTTTATATGGATACAATTCTTTTGCCACATTTCTTGTTGCACACAGTGTTATCAATAGTGTGATATAGCATTTTAACGGACCCCAAGGCGATGCAACAGCCATCAATTTGCTCTGGTCATTAAAGCTGCAAAGTTGTCTGCTATATGATCGCTATATTGGCTGCTAAGTCCCCTACATGACCGCTAACTCCATTGTACAAGTCATTATCATCACTATTTGCTTGCATATATTTTAAGCTATGCAAAATATTTTGAATTTCTCTTGCATTATCTTACTAAATATGTTTGGAATGTTTAAGTTTTGCATTTTCTAAATAGTGACATGCATTTTTATGTAACATGTCATATAATTAGCTATGTTATGTGATATGCATCTTTTTTAATGACATGTAAAACATGTTTATGGATTTATAATGGATCATATGATGAATATCTAAGTTTGTAACTAGTTGATGTTTTGTATTATATACAATTGTTAAGTAATTGTATGCTCAAAGTAATGTTTTTTCCCTCTATAGTCTATACTCTAGTTTGTAATGTATTTTTGTACCCCTATAATCTATTACATATCACTGTTATATGTAACTCTATTTTTGTATAGTTTTGCAAAGCATTTTGTTTTGTTTTTCATTATTGTTTCTATTTTTTGTTTTGTAACTTGTACTGTCTTATATTGATTATTTGTATGAAATATGCTAGATATCTGTATTTGGTGAAATTTTTATGCTATTGACGGTACATTCTAAATCTGCTATAAGTCTGATATATCCCTGCTAACACTATATTAGGTCAAGCACTAAACTGCCCGCTATCTACCATTGATGACATAGGTTGCACTGAGAAGTTCTGTTTTTTGCTTATGTTTAAGCAATGTTTTACATTCTCCATCTCATCTTTGTTCTTTTTATTTATGTGTTATTTAATAGCATCAGTCACATTTACATTTCAGGTTTGGAGGTTCGTAATTACTTTTGTTGATGTTCTGGACCTGTGGCCCTTTACCCTTGATGAATTCGTTCAATCTTTCCACGACTATGTGAGTTGTCATCACCTGCTGTTGTAAATTATTGTTGTTTCTTTTTCTGGACATTTCCTTGAAAATAACCATGCACATAAGCTACCATTTAATGTCATTGTTTGACAGGATCCAAGACTGTTGGGGGAGGTACATATTGCTCTACTGAAATCCATCATAAAAGATGTCGAAGATGTGGCAAGGACACCATCTGTGGGGCTAGGAGTGAATCAAAATAGCTCTGCTAATCCAGGGGGTGGTCACCCAGAAATTGTTGAAGGAGTAAGTGCCTATGCTCCTTTATTTCTTTGTCGACCAAAATTTAAGATTGCTAGGCTCATCTGGGACCTTTCTTGGTGAATGCATAAATCTGGAATCAGGCGTATGCTTGGGGCTTTGACATACGAAGCTGGCAGCAGCATTTGAATCCAATGACATGGCCCGAAGTATTGCGACAATTTGCTTTATCAGCCGGATTAGGACCAAGGTTGAAGAAAAGTTCTCCTCAAGGACCATCTTTCGGAGATGACAATGAGGTCCTCTCTTAGTGTCTAAATTCTTCATATTTTGTTTTGAAGTGCACATGAATGCATGATAATGCATCCTGTTGCACATTTTCTTGCAATGACTGGGGAATGCCAACAATTGTTCCGTGTCACTCAATCTACATAACTTTATAAGTATAAACTACTGCATGCCGTTACAGTTATTATCCCTCAATAGAAAATGCTGCTTAATATCATGTTCATGATGTCCTTTATTTTTGGTAATTACTGCAATTTCTTCATGGGCTTGAAGGCATAGGTGTGACACTCATGATAGTACATCCTGTTGCACAAATACATGCTTTTAGATTTTTCTGTAATCTTACTTGCTAGTTGGACCAATCACACGTTTCAGATTCTAAAGGCCTGTGCGTTTTCTATGCACACTTTCAGTTGTTTGTGCTTTGCCTACTCGCAATAAATTTTGAGTTCTTCTTTCGGTCTACGAACATTTCAATGTCCATATTTTACTTATCTTAAATCCAAATGGAGTATGAAAGGTGATGACAAGATAGTGCTGAAAGTTAGTGGATGAATCCCAATGGTTCATTCAAAAGTGAGGGATGAAATGCTTAGATCCTTTAGTAAACAAACAAATGTCAATTAAGATCTAATACTGTAATATTGGCAAAAGGCAGGGCCTGTTGTGAACATAAACAATAGATACTAACTTCTCAAGATACGTGACTATACGCTCTAATGAAGCATGCCTTTAGTCATATTCTCTCAATATGAGATGTTATGCCCATATTGTCTGAGGTATTAAGCTCACAGTTATATTGTGTACAGGAAGTTGGGAACAGTAATTGAAGGTTTCTATTTCTTATTGTTCAAAACATGCAGGATCATGACGGGATAGATGTTGTTTCTACTTTGCGAAGTGGAGCAGCTGCTCAAAGTGCTGTCGCTATGATGCATGAAAAAGGTTTCTCATATTTACGGAAGTCCAGGCATAGGTTGACACCTGGAACTGTTAAGTATGCAGCATTTCATGTTCTTTCACTTGAAGGAAGCCAAGGCCTTACTATTTTGGAAGTTGCTGATAAAATTCAGGTAGAGTCATTTTGTCTTCCCTTGCCAGCAAAACATACTTATGAGGCGAGACAATTGCACACCCTCGCCCCAGGGCCTGCAGGCATAGGCTTTTATTTCTTAGCAACTTGTCTTTTGTTTTCTAACATGGTCTTATATTGGTGTCTTCATGTCTATAGAAATCCGGTCTTCGAGACCTTACAACCAGTAAAACACCAGAAGCATCCATCGCTGCAGCACTGTCAAGGGATGCAAATCTTTTTGAAAGAACTGCTCCTTCTACATATTGTGTGCGGCCAGCATTTAGAAAAGATCCTGCTGATGCAGATGCAATATTGCAGGCAGCGAGAGAGAGAATACAAATATTTCAAAGTGCTCTATCTGATTCAGAAGAAGCTGAGAAGGATATGGAAGATAATGAAGTTGAACGAGATGAGGATTCTGAATCAGATGGCCCAGATGATCCTGAAGTTGACGAGCAAGTTGTTCTGAGTAACTTGAGTAAGCCAGTCTTCTCAGCAAGCTTTGACAAGGCTGTTCAGCCATCAACTTCCTCCAGGAAGGTAAATGATGCGATGTTGTGCAATGGTAAGGAACAGATCGAAGTAGCTGAGGACGTGGAGGAGAACAAGTCTTCAGCACCGCTGGGATGCAGAAAAAATGGGGGTAATGCTGGTGATAACAATCAAAGTAATGAAAATGATGCAAATGGTTATGCGGAAGCTAATGTTGATCGTGAGGATATAGAGATCAATGAATGCGGTGATGGGGAGCCATGGGTTCAAGGCTTAATGGAAGGAGAGTATTCAGATCTGAGTGTTGAGGAGAGGCTTAATGCACTTGTTGCATTGATTGGTGTAGCTATACAAGGGAATTCGATCCGTGTTGTAATTGAGGTAACCTATGCTCCATGTAGAAGGCATATTGTTTTCTTTTTTCATGAAGATGCTGTTACTGAATGAACGCATTTTCCAGGAACGTCTTGAAGCGGCAAATGCACTGAAAAGGCAGATGTGGGCAGAGGCACAAGTGGATAAAAGGCGCATGAAAGAAGAGAGTTTGTCGAAGTTTCAAGGCTCATCTTTTACAATTGTTAAAGCTGAGGGTACGCCAAACAGTGCTGGGATGGAAGATGGCCAAAGCCCTTTACTTGGAGTCGATTATAAGGTGAATGATCCACAATTATTCCCACAAGCCAGGCAAGAGCAGATCCTTGACTCAGAAAGCGCCCAGAATTATCCATATAGTGCTTCAGGTGAAAGAAACTTACCGGTGCAACAGCTGTCAATGGGCCCAGAAGTTTCGCCTTTGCAACAATCTGCATTTGCAGCTGAGAAGTCACGATCCCAACTTAAAGCATACATTGGGAGACGGGCAGAGGAGTTGCATGTGTATAGATCCCTGCCTCTTGGCCAAGACCGTCGACGAAATAGGTATTGGCAGTTTGTGACCTTTTCGAGAAATGATCCTGGCTATGGAAGAATCTTTTTTGAGTCTAAAGATGGTCGCTGGAGGCTGCTTGATACAGAGGAGGTATGTGTTCATAACATTATGGCGTGGTTATTTCTTGAGGAAAATTCAATACGTGTTTGGGTTATCTATGGAAAAGGTACTGGCACTTGACAAGTAAATTACCGATGTCACAAAAACGCTGAAGGTACAGATAATGTTGAATATGAACAGAGTGTTGAATATGAAATGCTATGGTTTTTCTCTTTTAAGTAAAAAATAAAGGTAATAACCTGATATACTCTGTCCTTAAACCCAACAATGGAGGCTGCTCGATACAGAGGAGGTATGTTTTTACAACATTATGGCATGGTTATTGCTCGAGGAAATTGCGGTATGTGTTTGGGTTATCTGTGGAAAGGGTACTGGCACTTGAGAAGTAAATTACCGATGTCATAAAAAAAGATGAAGCTACATAGTGTGTTGAATATGAAATGCTATGATTTTTCTCTGTCATGTAAAAAAAGGTAAATAGCCCGATATACTCTGTCCTTAAACCCAATCCTGCACTATATTTTAGTCCAGTTTTAGTCTTTGACATTCTTCAAGGCTGTGGATTTTATTTTGGGCCTGAGAGACTGCAGTTTTGTTGGTTCATCAATATTCTGAATAATATTGCTAATTCTTCGATGAGATTTTGAGTTTGGATTCTTGTCCTTAAAATTTATCATTTTCACCTTTGTTTCTCGAGCAGGATTTGGATGCACTTTTGTTGGCTCTAGACGTTCGTGGTACGAGGGAAGCCCATCTTCATTCAATGTTGCTCAAAATAGAGCGGTCATTCAAGGAGGCCATAAAGAACATACCTTGCTTAGCCTCCTCTACTGACCTTAACGACCTTGCTTCCAACACCGATGCTGGTGAAGCGGCATTCTATTACAGTAACAATGTTGATATTGGTAGCCCTTCAAGTACTGTTTGTGGCCACAGTCCTGACTCTAAGGAGTATTCCAAATCATTTAAGATTGATTTAGGGTGGAATACATTTAATAAGGTTGATGCTTTAAAGAGATACCATGACTTGCGGAGATGGGCATGGGTGGAATGCTTTGAATCTTCGAGCTTATGTGCCATGAAGTATGGAAAGAAAAGATGCGCTGAGCTTCTTTCTACCTGTGAAGTGTGCTATGACCTATATTTCTCCAAAGACAAGCATTGCCATTGTTGTCATGAGACTTTTGACAGCTATCATAAATCCGATGCTTCATTCACTCAACATGTGAATGACTGTGAAGAAAAGAGAAAGATGGACGATAATTGGAAGTTTCATGGATTAAGTTCATCTCCGATTCGTGTGCAGTTGCTGAAGGCACTGTTAGCAATGATTGAGGTTCTCTCTCTCTCTCTCTCTCTCTCTCTCTCTCTCTCTCTCTCTCTCTCTTTGTGTGTGTGTATAAAGTGTGCACGTGCTCATGTGCATGCTGTGATCTATGTTTCTTGATGAGTTTTTTTTCTTCGAGTGCAGGTTTCACTTCCATTAGAAGCTGTCAAGACCTTCTGGACAGAAGCCTATAGGAGATCATGGAGTTCAAAGCTAAAGAATTCATCATCCTCGGAGGATCTTATACAGGTTAATCTTATGCTCCCTTGTATATTTTCTTTGTCAGATCAAAATAATCGTAATTCATGAACCTGCAGAAAATACTGTAAGAAATCTGATACAACTGAAATTTTATTGAGTGAACCTCTCAATAGAGAGAGTTTTTACAGAGTCGGGCTATTGGTTTTTTTTTTTATAAATATCTTACACAGCACCAAAGTGATGCTTTTATACAAGTATACGCTGGCTGGAAGACTAGCCGTCGGACACCATCTAGCCATTACAGGTACAAGTCTAGTCGTTGGAAAGCTTGGCTGCTTGCTGACCGTTGAGACTTCTCCTATCTACGACATCCCTTCTCTTGACATGGCTAAGTCTTCATACCTCATTCTTAACACCTCCCCTGAAACTCAAAGTATCAATCAAGTGACAGTTTTGCTAGAGAGTGATTGGAGCCTTATATCTCTCCAATGCTTTTTTTTCATTTCTTTGATTAAGTTTATGTTTGTTTTGTAATCCTTTATTTTAATACATATAAAAAAAACTTCTAAGATTAATCCTTAATGAAAGTATTAAGATCACATAACTACAAACTTGAAAACCTGTGCTTTTCAAATGTTCTTAAATAGAAACCATTAATCATCTAAGTAGGATTGTTAAATATAGGAAATAAGTTGATGAAGCACCACAAACTCGTGATATTACAAAAAGACCTTGGTATATCAAACTAGCTTTAAGTTTAAGCTCTAACCCGAGTTTTAAGGACAAACTCGAAGTCAAACAAGCTTTAAGGCTAAAGCTCAAACTTGAGCTTTGGATCGCGACATCACCACCCCGTGGGCTAAACTCAAACCATCGAAAAGGTTAACCTAAAACCATCCAAAATAACCAAATGTCATCTAAGTCACACAGTCACTTCTAAGAGATGGAGTGTCGACCTCGACACGGGTGCGACACCGACACCGTGTTGGTGCGGCATGGCAAAAAAAAACATAATTTTTTTTTGTAACTCACGGTTCTACCGTCTATGGTATATCTATCCTGGAGAACCCAATCAAAGAGGGAGTAATTCACGAAGACGATCAAACCGAAGCCTCTTAGTCGACTCGTGACCTTATCTCCCATGATAACCACCTGAGTTACCTCACCATAGTTTTCAAAATGCTCCTTCAACTTGTCTTCCATCATCTCTCATGAAACTCAACCGATGAACGTAGAAAAATATCTCAACGCAGACCTTCTTCACTTCCTTTTGTGTGGATATCCCATGCTTCAAAATCTGGTATCGATTTTGAAGTTCAGGTCTTTTTGGATAAATGGGTCCAGGTAGTGAAGATTGATTTGTGTATTATGAAGAAATTAGTAGTTGTTTACAGTTTATGTGTTTTGCTTTAATATAAAGTTGTGTACTTGCTATTGTCATATACTTATGTTAATTGATGTCTCACTTGTTATAGCTTAAATATTATATATAATATATAATATTATATACCCTAGCCGTGTCGTTGCACCCAAATTTTTTGAAATTTGCCGTATCCCGCACCCTCACCCGTGTCCACACCGCACCCGCACCCGTGTGACATAGAATGTCATGACCCTTAAATAACTCACAATCTCAAACATGATTTTATGATTCCAATGATAAGATAATCCACGAAGATTATCGAAATATGTTTTAAATATATATGAAAAGATTTATAACGAACTTAATATTTTGAAGACTCTTTTTAATATAAAAGGTTTGTCTAAAAAAAACAAGAATTTTTTTAATGCAAATTTTATCACTCGTATATATACCAAATAAATAGTCAATACTGAAGGCAAGACTCTTGTATTATGCACAAGGTTATCAAGATAACAATTAGTACATTTTCTATATTGACTCATTTTCAACTAATAACCAACATCATGAAGCACCTTGATCACAAAGGTATTCAACAAAAGGCTAACAAATGTGACATATAGCCAACACAAAGATCTTAATTACATGAAAATGCAACTTAAAAGTTATCAAGATCACAAACTATCAAATAACTAAAATAAGTGTATCTACAAACATTCATTGATCTCCAACCAATAGTCAACAACATGAAACACCTTAATCACAAAGGTTTTCAAGAAAAGGCCAACAAAAATGACATATAAGCACAACACAGATCTTAAGCATATAAAGGTATGCAACTTATTCAAACAAACCATATTGTTTTGTAAATGAAACACCAAATAATTGATCCAACAAATGTTAAAAATAAAGAAGTTGGAAAGAGTACACTTGGATTTACTCCAATCTAAATGCCAAAGAAAAGACATGTGCCAATAACTTTCTCCAATATTTTTTTATTACCATTTTTTACCTTAAACTAGAGCAAGAAACCCAAAGGAGTCGTTCAATGTGGTCCAAAAGATGTTGCTTGGCCAAGCCCATGCCCCACGAGCTGGAGGCTCTTCCCCAGTGAGCCCACGCCACACTTGGTTTGCACAACTTGCGTTCCTGCTCTAAGTTTGTGAGTCCACTAGGGGATCCCCAACGTTTCACAACTTCAGTCTTATCATTGTATTCCTGAAGATTTGCTTACATCTTTGCTAAATAAGCTTCCAAACATGAAGTTTCTCAACATTCACTTCACGGAAGGAAGCTTTCCCTCCCTTACTTATTCGTACTCCCTTGCAATCAAAGGATGGTTGTGGAGGTCGAATTTAGGAGTGGGGGGAAAGCTGCGGAGGAAATCATAAGGCTTGTGGAGGCTATGACTTATTTCCTCCTCGATGAGTGGGTCCACCTCTGCTTTCACCCTTGGATCATCGTACTTGTCGTCGATGTAAGGCAACACATTGATGGAGATGTCTTTGTGCATGAGACCGCCATGACAGTCTGGCTGGGCGAGCCCTTCCAGCAACACCTTCCCACCACCACTACCGATCATCGCCATTGTGACGAACCAGCCGTCGTCACCGCCATCGCCTCACCGTCCAAGTGGCCTCCCGATTAAGCTCTCATACCATCTAAGAAATTTGATACAACTGAAATTTTATTGAGTGAACCTCTCAAAATCGAGAGGGTTTTTACATAGTCATGCCATTGACCTTTTTTTTAATATCTTACACAGCACCAAAGTAGTGCGTTTATTTATATGCTGGTATCCAACGGCTGGAAGACTAGCCGTTGCATGCCATCTAGCCTTTACTGTTCTCCCCATAAGTACAAATCTAGTCGTTGGGAGGCTTGTCTGCTTACTAACCGTTGAGACTTCTCCTGTCCTGGCTGATCGTTTAGTCTTCTCCTTTCCCTTCTCTTGACATGGCCAAGCCTTCATACCTCATTCTTAACAAATGCATACTTTGAGATCCAATACGTTTTCTTCTTATCTTGGCTTAGTGCATGAAACATTTTACGTTTTTGTATAGTTTAAGTACTTGACTGATCTATCTTAATTTGGTTTATTTGGTGCATTTTGATCCTTTACACATATGGCTTAAACAGTGTTTGATGCATTACATGGTTTTTGGTGTGTCTTATCTCCTCAATTTATTTTGATCATTGTCAGCTCAACCATAGAATCATGTGCTGTTTATACCTTTTTCAGGCCCTTATGATGTTAGAGGCTGCTGTTAAACGGGATTATTTATCTCGGAATTATGAAACAACCAAAGAGTTTATCGGTTCCAGTGGAAATTGTTATGCTGCTGATGGGTCGTACATTCCCGGATCCTTTTATGTGCTTCCATGGATTCCACGAACAACAGCTGCTGTTGCACTTAGGGTGTTGGAACTTGATGCCTCCATCTCTTACATGCTGAACCAAAGACCTGGGTCTAAGGACAAGGAAGCTGAACACAGTGTAAGTTCTCCTTTGTCTTTTTCTCTTAACTATTAGCTAACAAGAAAAAGGTGCATTGTTTTTATGTCTGGTATCGGTGCAGTTATTTATTTATCATGTCAGTGACATGATATATGCCATGATACATGTTAAGAATTCCCATGCTTGCTTAAGTTAATTGGTCAAGATTCTAAACCACTTATCAATAATCTCACTCATCTGTTTGTTGCTTCAGTAGTTTTCCTTTGGTCATGTTGAAGCTGCATTTGGGTTCAAGGCTGTCAAAGTGCCATATGTTTTATCCGTTAGCAAGTTCCGTTTATTGTAGACCCATGTCACACAGGAGTTCTACCAGGTGGGGGGAGTCGGCCTAGACAGGACACAGTGTTGGGACATGGAAAAATCACCAGCCCAATGCACCCGACTCACTCAAATGCCTCAGGCTTATCTTTTATTGGAAATTAAAGGAGAGAGGGGGGGGGGGGGGGGGACTGCACCTGTATGAAATTTCAGATTGACAGCTACAACTTTTAGATAATCATCTTATTTCCATCAACCTGCCACGATATGCGTGGGGGCACACGACTGTGGTTTGTATGACATAATGTTGATTAATTTTTGTTCTATACTGTCCAATACACGGGTGCGACTCTCAAGTGTTGTAGCATTGGTAAAAGCCCTTTCCTTGAATCCTGAAGTGTTGGCAAAATGTGGTCGACATCTGAATGTGACATTTTCCTCCAAAATATGAGAGTTTCTTTACACACTCTTTTGAAACTTTTCGCTTTTTCCTAGAGTAACTCCTGTCATCTTTTGCAGAAGGTGCCCTCAAGGTGCACCGTTGCAAACAGTGTTCAGGATTTTGATTCCTTGGATGTAGCAGATGAACCTGAATATCGTCAAGAAAACAGGTTAGCTGATGTACGGAATGGAAGAACCTTAATGCGTGGACGAGGTGGACGGGGGCGAGGAAGGGGTCGTGGTGGGCGAGGTGGTAGGGGTGGAAGAGCGACTAGTACTTCCAGGCCACAAATTCCTAGGGGGAATGGGGGCCTATCTATAAAGTTGGTGTCTACACGTGGACGTAAGGGTCGGTCTCGTGGAAGAGGGCGCGGTCGGGGTTCACGCACAATACGTGGAATGTCACTGTCAAGGAAAACAAAGGGCAAAAAGGGTATCGCTCTGCATTCTTACAGTGGTGGGGCTAACATTAGACATGGTAGTAACAGCAAGGAGCCCTTAAGAAGTTCAGTGGCCAGAAGAGAATGGAATGTGGATGAAGCAGCATCTGCACGTTTGAACAAGGATGATCAAAGTAGTGCATCTGATTTACCTGAATCCGACGAGAACGAACAAGCATCCGATGATGACTTTGGTGGTACAGAGAATAATTATGATAGTCCCTATGGTGACACAAGTGGCGGGGTGCTTCAGGACAGTGAAGAGGAAGACGAGGGTGCCGAGGAAGATGATGGAGGTGGTGATCCGGAGGATGTAGATGACAGTAGTGATGAGGAGGAGGAGGATGGTGGCGGTCGTAGTGGTACTGATGCGGATGATGTGGATGATGAAGATGGAGGTGGTGACGGAGGGGATGGGGATGGTGGTGGTGACGATGATGAGGATGAGGATGAAGATGATCAAGGTGCTGGATCATCCCCTGTATACTACAGCGACTAAGCTACTGTACAGATCCAGTGGCTGGTACCATAACATGTACATATTTGAGGATCTCTTTCCCATCAGCGATGAAGGACTTGCTTTATTGGTCATCATGCAATGTAGAGCTCATCTTTCTGCTCGATCTTGATTGTTTCATGGGGCAGCCCCTGCTTGAAACAGCAAGATAACCGGAAAGCTTTTACGGATGACCAACGGATGAGTGCTGTGGTCTCCCACGTGAGCAACTTTTGAATATTTAAGCCATCATGTCGGCTGCTTCAGTGGCTAGGGATTTCTTTCACAAAGCAGATATGATCTGAGTCGTGCTGATCAAAGTAACTGCATAGTTTCATTGATGTTTATCTTTAAATTTTTATCTTTATCTTTCTATTAGGAGTAACAGCAGCCGTATCAGGAGTAGAAGCAACATGAGACTACAATGTAAACATTCTGAGGAAAATTTAATAGTTACAATGGCAGAGGTCCCTGATGACATGATCGATGTTTATCAATATAGATGCAATATGAACCATGCTGAAAGCCCAAGAGAATTTGATATGCTGGACGCCCGATTCTCATATAAGGGTTTGCATGGTATAGCTGAACATTGTTTGTTGAAGCAATTATAGAATTTGAAACTTGACATATTTTCCATCTTATTTGTAAAATTCATGCCCCCTTGCCACTGTTACAACAACAACTAGGCCTTTTCCCATACCATATAGGGTTGGCTACCTGGATTCTTTGTTTCTACGTATCTCTATTATAATTTGCAGAATCCATGATAAATAAGTCCGACAGTTTTACGCTGGTTGTTAGAAGCTTAACGCAATCCTCTTTTATCCGAGCTTGATACCGGTCATGCAAGGGTAATTATTTAGATGAGCGGAGTTTCCCTTGTCACCGTTGTACCTAGAGGTGCGGTGAAGTTTGGTGAAATTCAGTTAAGGCGATTTATGCTGGTTCATACTGCTTGTATTATTTTTTTGGATTTTTTTCAGGTTTCTGGTAAGGTGCCGCTCACCTTTCCCATAGATATGTCTGCCGTTGCCCGTTGGTGGTGTTGCAATTTAGACGACAAGAAGCTAATCTGGAGCTTGCACATGGTCTGCAACCGTCTAGTTCAAAATGGATCTTGGTGGTCGGTCCAATAGGTGCTCTTAAACTATTCTTCTCCTGGAAGACTGGGAATCCTTGTTTAACTGGTTTTAGAAATGGAAGGGCACTCTGCGTTGGGTATGATTTCCTGTATTAGTCAGTTGAGATTCCGTTCAACCTTGAGAGCGTCAGTCCACCTGGGGCACGCTTGTGTTGGGGTTGTTCTCTTCTTTCAGCCGGTTTATTGTTCATTCAACTTTGAGGTAGTCCAGTGAGCCTAGTGGAGGTGAGGCTGTTTATGGCTTGTCTCGTTACGACATTTGGTTTTCTGTGGCTTGTGTCGTTCGCTGGCCCAAAAATGAGCTGTTATCTAGATGCACAAAGCACCACTTTTGCTTGTTATGAATTTAAAAGTGCATGGATTTCATGGAACAATGATGTTCTTGCCCTTGTGTGCTGGAAATGAGATTCATAATATATATATATATATATAACGGTCTGGTTCAGCGGTCATGTGGTATTTCTCAATCAAGTTGAAGAAACCATACGAAAGTTCACTATGGACAGAATAGCAGCTATTCTAGTTACAGGTACATCCATGGAACCATCAACAACGCCAGCAGATGCATTCAACAATCTACGTTGAAATCTCTGTGGGCCACAATCTGTCTAAATCTTATGCATATGAGGTATCAAAAATGGCATAACTGTGATGCCATGGATGTGAGCAAGCAAGCGTATTCACTTTATTATCAGCAGCAAAACAGACAGTAGCATCTTGTGCTGCTACTGAAAAGATCAAGCGCGTATTGCTCGCATTATTTTGCAGTCGAGTGTCACATGTCCCATGGTGACAGGGATCTTTAACTGGGTCTTCAATCTTTATTAGCAGTTAGAATGGCTATCCGTGAAGCAAAACTCCATTTTGCAGATTTCTTCTAAACCGGATATCCACTGTAATACCTTTTCTAATGCTGTGTGTGTGTGTGCACAGGTCCCTTTTCATTGTTATATAGGTTTTTGTGTAGTCTAGGATGCTACGCCGAATCACAATTTAAAAGAATGTAATAAAGATATCTTTTCGTACGGGCGATAGATAGCTACTGTTGTGGATTTTACTAAGTGGGTGTCACATAATGTGACACAACGAAGAAACAGCGGCCATCAACCAAAATGAACGGCTGTGATTTTAAGACATTTAATATTTGATGCTTTGATGTCATATCAACTGCCCTCGATTCCAAAGCTGCAGATGAAGTCGCATAAACCTACGAGCTGTATTTTAGGTTATATGCACCCATGTAGAAACCCATTCAGTTGCGTATACACCTTTAAAACTGATGGGGTATGTACTTTGGTAAAAATCACTTGCATATATCCATACTTCTTTCTTTCCATAGTTTTCTCAGCCTGATGATTATTCATACTATGAACCAACGCTGTTAACTGAACCGGCAAAAATGTTGACGAAAGTGTACACTCTGAAGGATTTGTTATAACACGCTTATGTATCAGGCACAGCGATTTCCATAATTTTCTTTAAATATACAACACATGCCTTTAAGATATAAGCATTTATTTATTTATTTTATTATACTTATATATTTTATATGTTGTTTCTCTGTTTCTTAATTTTTTTTGAGATTTGTGGTTTCCTGCGTCTCGCTTTCATGCAATATAAATCACAACCAGAGTTTTTTGGGTTGGTTTTTGAAGTTCACGAGGGCTCCGATTATCGGGATTGACACAGGTATGGGGCTAAGCTCTTGCACTGGTGGGCTTCTACCTTCGCAAGATTCAAACTTGAGACCTTTCTTTAAGGGGAAGAGTGCTCAATCACTTGGACTCACCAAGAGTTGGTGATACAACATGAAACATGAGCTTTAAAATATTCAAACTTGAGATCGATGTGTTAGAGGCCCACGGATGCTAATTACTTTTTAAAATATTCAATATGTTGGACGGTTACATAATGCTGTTCATCCATGCAAAATAATACAATTTCATTTAGAGACTGAGAAGGTGAAGGGCACGTTGGCATAGGCACAGATAGTTTCAACCTGATCAGACGGTTCCAAGAGTCTTTTGCTGAGACCCATATTCTCAGCCACAACTGTCCAAAATTTCATAATAGCATTCGATTAAAAGCTTTTCTTACGTTTTTATTTGATATCCAAAGATTCAAAAATACAAATAAAAATTCTTAAAAACTTTATACCTCATTCTCACTCACGTAAAAAAATTGAGAATTTTGAACTCAATAAGGGCCTATAGAAAATACAAACGTTTATGCTCTAAAATATAACCAATTATGCTTTTGCATAACTGAATATGTTTTGGTCAAGTGAAATCAATATTGTTTTAGAAAGGTTGTTTCGATTTATTGTTTTGAGAAAACTTCGGATTCCAAAATCACTCTTCCTAAGTATTTAGGTTGACTTTTTAGCGTCGGGTCATGAATGCTATGTCAATAAGAACCTACGATAAGACCCTTGAGCGTCGGACAAGGGTAAAGACGTGTTACCTTAATAGATCTAAAAAAGCATTTAGCAAGGCTTCCAATCAACATGTTTATTTTAGAGTTAATCAAAATTTTGCTTAAACATAAACATACATGGGAGGGAATTTTAGAGAAAATCAAGGTTACCTCATTTATAACTCCCGAGTTATTGTCCTTCTTGGTCTCACTTATTCTCACTCAAACTTCAATCATCTTTTTCGAAGACAAGTTGAGTGGGCCAATAACAACCCACAATCATACTTTACATATAGAGGTGGTTTTGAATAACCATCCTCTTTGAAAGTATTTGGTCGATGGTGGAGAGGGCATAAACATCCTCCATTTGCATATATCCTTCCAAGTTGGAGTTTCATTAGATAAGCCTGAACCAAGTGCAATCGTTATTATAGGGCATGATGATAATTCCTCTCATTCTCTATAATCAATTAAACTTCTCATGAAAATTGGTACAATCTAACATGTTATTTTATGTCTTAAACATCAACTCTCACTATAATTTGTTGTTTAGATGGTCTTAGATACACTCACTCAAAGCGTTCCCTCAACCTTTCATAAATATGTCAAGATCATTTTAAAACTTTCCATCCATCACGAGTGAGCCAAGACCAAATTTGTAAAAACAAAAAAGTCATCATTGAGTAGTTCTCTAGGGGGTTGTCTTATACCTCAAACTTCCATATCATAAATTACTCTTAAAGACCAAGGGTATATTTCGCTTCATAGACAATAACATATTTAAAAATTATTATTTGTATCACAAGTTTTTTAAATTAAAAAAACCTTAGAAAATGATTTAAACATGAGAAACCGATCCACACTAAAACCGGTGAAATCGAATTCGAAACCAGAACCGAACCTGCAACCCCTCAAAGTGCAGCAAAAAGAGAGCATTTTGAGGGAGAGAGAATGTCTCCGTGTGGCGTGGTTACTGAATAACGAGGGCTGTAGAGAGACAGGGTAGGCTGTAGGAAGACGGTAAAGACGTCCTACGGACTGTCAGTCTACCACGTGTCACTGACGAGGGCGTTCTTTGAGACGTCAATGGTTAAAGACCTGCTAGCCGCAAGAACACAAGCCCACGCTTCTCAAAATTTCGCAATAAATGTAAAATAGAAGAGCTAAGTTTTAATAGAATATTCTATTGCTTTCACCAGCTTTAACTTCTGAGAAAAGTAAAAGAATTATGTATAATTATATAAAATGGAGAGAGAGAGGTTGGGTGGGAGGAGAAAGATTTTTCATACTGAAAGGTTGATGATATGATGTAAAGCTCGTGATGGATGGTAGCTCTCCTTCTTCTTAAAATACGCGCATGACGCATCAAAATCATCAGACGTCAATCCCAATTACGTAGATCTCCCACAATGCCGTTCAATCACACCAACGTCTCTCTCTTTCTCTGTCTCATCGACAATGTCTCCCTCTGTCTCTCTCTCCACCTAACTAATCTCTCACTGTCTTGTCTATTTCCTACTGAGTTACATTCGTATCATGTTTAGTATTGTCGTTCTTACAGAAACTTGCTGCTTTTCCTTTCACAGTGCCTTTTCATAATTATTGTTTTGGGTTTTCTCCTAAACCGTCGCTTACTTTTCGACTATTGCCATGTCCAACGGTTATCGTTTCTAATCTCAGCAAAATCTTTGATCTTTTACCTGCTACTCATTCTGAATCCATGTAACGTCCATGTTGTCTAGGTAAAACTAATATCGCATCCATTTGACTTCAGCGATATTAGTTTTTTATAAACGATATTCTACAAGCTTTTCTTGAGAGGAAGCAGGAGTTAAGTGTCGTGTAGGTATAACCATGATTTAGTGTTATGTAAATTGATATTAAAATCACTTCAGTATGAATTGAAGATGAACTTGTGGCATTTGACAATGAAAAAACAAATGCACTCAACTTTATGAAATAACGTTATTCAATAAGTAGACTTTAAAGATCTAAAGAGTTGAATGTGATAGTGCAGAAACAGTTCTCCAGAAAAAATACTCAAGAACCACAACCTCGACTTGGACGGTCTTTTATAATAAATGAAGAGAGAGAGAGACTAACAACTATTTGTTTTGGAAGAGATAATAGGAAAGCTATATTTACTTTCTTCTATCTGATAGTTGTAAAAGAGAGGAGGAGATTTGAAAATGGCCCTCACTTAATGTTGTTTCCCATATCCTTCTCTCTGTAAGTTTGGGACCGTATATCCTGATTCTTATGATAGCGACCTCATTTTTCTTATTGTTTTGGAAAGATATGAGCAAACTGCTTTTCTTGAAAATAGTGGAAAGAGAAAACTCTCTATGTGGTCACTGTCATGGGAGAATACTGCATTGCTTTTCGGGAGAATCAAATCGATACGTTCACAACTATGCCGGAAACATACTCTTCATTGCTTAAAAGGTCTCCTTTCATTAAATTTGACTTCAACAAGCAATCTAAATGTAGAATGGCTGAATATTTTTTCCTAGATAAATGGTATCCTTCTGTACTGCATCCATACCTGTTATGATGCATGCAGCTCATCTACTGCACATAATACACAGTTCTCAAACTTGTGCAGATGATACATTAAGCTTTAAACATCAGGTTCTAGCGAAATACATATTGTTACTATCTCATCAGTCGAATGACTAGTGATAATCATTCCCCACGAAAATAATGATATACCTGACGAGAGAAAGAGAGAATCGTACAATGCGAAGACTATCATCTGAGATTGTTTTCCATGGACGATCAGTCCCTTCTTGAAACTGCTTTCTGTTCCCTTCTCCAGCTTTGAGATCAAAATAGCTGCATATTTTCTCCCGCAAGGACGTACGCGTACTAAAATCCACAAGCCTTGAAACGGCACAGATGCGTACCCTTTTACCAATTACAAAAAGCACACACAAACATAGGCTGTAATTATTTCATGCAAATGAACGAAGATAGAGCTCAGACACAAGGGAGGGTAATTGGATGTAATAATCTGGCGGCAGAGGGTGAATGGGCAGATGATAATCTGAAAGAAAGAGGAACGGGTATGAGACAGAGAGAGGATGGATACATGTCAACGTATAAATATCTAGGGTGTAACTACACTTTACGTGCATTCCCTACTAATTAATTCATTGACATAGAACTAAATGAAGTATTAACTTAATTTCTACTCTTTAACAGATCAGCTTCACCAAGTTTTTCTGGGAAATCGGCTATGGGAGAAGGCTTTTTTATTGATAAGAACAACTCTTTACAGAGATGTATAGACCCCATATAATCAAAGTCCTGTACAAGGATGTAAAAAGAATATCTGCACCTATAAAAAATTGATGCAGAACCTGATCTCTTTTCAGTCCTCAAAAGCGAAAGAAGTTATGTCGAAGGAGCTGTACATGCAACCAAACTATGATCTGATTCTGCATCTGCCATACCCAAAAATTGTGCAGGCTCTATTAACTTGATGAGAAACCTGTAACAATGCGACACTCCCACGTACGATTTAAGATCTGCCTAATGTCCGTTAGTAAGGGTGGGAGAACGGTGATTTGAGATAGAGAAGACAAAACGTGGGATGTTATTACTATTATTATGTACGTAGGTAGCAGGAAAAATAGAATAATCTATTATTCTCGGTACTCATTGATAGCGTCGATACGGTAGGGATGCGGTAGCAGGCGTTGCAGAGGCAGAGAAAAACAAGTCGAGGGGTCATTTTTCACTGTCGCTACTGGGGAAGAAAAACTACTATCTGAATTTACCCCCAACCTGCCATTCCCTACGTACAAGCACACACTAGCCTTCTGTATATGCGTCACTCTCATCATAAAATTCGCCACAACACAAAGACAACTCTCACTCTCTCTCTTCAACATTATATGCCAATACAGCGCTCTTGGTTCAGCAACTACTGATAGAGTAAACTTCTCTCTCTCTCAGTGATGGAGATTGTATCAGATCATCACCTGGGGAGTCATAACAGCAACGGATTCGAAGGTGGGGAACTTCCTTTGCTTCCTGGTTTTCGTTTTCATCCTACAGATGCGGAGCTCATTACGTACTACTTGGTGGAGAAGGTTCTCGACAACTCCTTCACCACAAGAGCCATTGTGGAGGTTGATCTCAATAAATGTGAACCTTGGGATCTTCCTGGTCTCTCTCTCATGTGACTTTATGTCTTCCATGTCATATGGTTATCTTAAGCATTTTCGGTGTATATGTAGTTGCTACTCTCTCTCTCTCTCTCCCTATCTCTCTTATATGCCTATAGGTTAAGTGTTCAAGATTGTCTGCGGTTGTTTTTACCCCTCTCTACGTTATTCGACTCTATTAAGGTTTTCGGGTTTTTCTATGGTTGTTACACAACTCTCTCTCTCTCTCTTTCGTGCAATATCAGGATTATTTTAAGAGTCTTTATGGTTGTTGGTACATCTCTCTCTTTCTTGTATGCTTTATGTGAAGCGTTGTAAGAGTTTGTTCTGGTTGTGGGTGCCATAGAGAAGAAGGCGAGGATGGGGGAGAAAGAGTGGTACTTCTTTAGCTTGAGGGACAGGAAATACCCCACTGGTCTACGTACCAACCGAGCAACAGAAGCTGGATATTGGAAGGCAACGGGCAAAGACAGAGAAATCTTCAGCTCAAAAACTTGCAATCTGATTGGCATGAAAAAGACACTCGTCTTCTACAAAGGGAGAGCACCAAAAGGAGAGAAGAGCAACTGGGTAATGCATGAGTACCGCCTCGAAGGCCAACTCTCCTACCGCTACCTTTCCCAAACCAATAAGGTATCTCATATCGCACTTAGTGTTCTCTCTATCTCTATCTCAACACGCAAATAGCAATATGAATGTAATTGGCATCTAACGTTGATTATTGATTTTTTCCCTTCTCTCTCATTTTTAAGATTTAGCACTTTGGATTGTAGCAATATCGATAATTTTGTCCTTGCTGTAGAAACAAGACTCGCTCCTCACACACAGACACGTTCACAGAGACAAACATCTATCTTGTTTGTTCGAGTTGCAACAATGGTTGTAATTTGTTTCTTTATCAATTGTGTCCACTTTGTAGTGGAGAATAAGCCTCCCTCTCTCTCACACACGCACAAACAAAACACCACCTTACGAACCCGTAAAACCTTCACATTGCATTGGAATTATCAGTGAATCTTTATTGACAGGAAACGATGATGCCAGTGTTTTTGTTGCTTTAAGCAGGACGAATGGGTAGTGTCCCGTGTTTTTCAAAAGAGCACGGCAACGAAGAAGGTTAGCAACGGAAGTTCCTCTTTTGCTGATTCGGGTAAGGCGTCCTCCTCCACGCTACTGCCGCAGTTAGAGGCTTCTTACACCGGAAGCGGGGACGATAAAGAAAGCTTCTCCACAGTAAACGATGTATCCTGGTTCTCCACCGCCGGCGTCCAGCACCAAGCCATCTCTTCCGACAATCTCCGCTGCCTATCTCTGCACTGCCAAGGCTTACCAGCGTACCCATCAGGCCGGACCGTCTCCAGCGTTGGTGTGCCGTTTTCTAGTCTGAGAGTGGTGCAAGAGAATCTGCATCAGCCTTCGTTTTTCTCGGCCGTGGCTCCGCCTCTCGACTACCAAAGCGTTGGAGCGTTCGCCCCTAATTCGGTGGGATTCCGGGTACTGCCGAGTTCCGCGTGGGTGGTCGACGGTCACATTCCGAGGGTCGAGTGTTCGAAGCTGGTGGGAGCCTCTTCTGATCTTGGCTGCATCTGGAATTTCTAATCGCATTGATTTGCTCTTTGATCATCGTTCTTCTCTGTCTTCGTAATCCCATCAAATGATTCTTGGATCTTCCTTTGTACTTTTTCTTTGCACTCCTTCGTTTCTGTTATATTGGTTCTCCATGCAGGTAAATGAACTATGTTTTTCTTGCTCACTGACATTGTGCAAGGAGCAAGCTTGGTTTAATTTGCATGATATACACTGCAATAGTATTTTGTAAAGAGAGAGATGCATGAAGTCCTGTATCTCTAAGCCATACTGAATTTGTTTGAACATCAGCTAACGGATTGCCTTTTGGACAATTCGGAAAATGTGTTGTTTCTAAATATATATGGGTGGCCAAGTCTACCTTATGAATGATTTATCATATTCTTTTTTCACAGTTAAACACTCATCTGCTCTTGCAGTTGCATTATTGCCCGTCCTGACATCTTCGACGACCGTATCTACTTTGAGCTTCGTCGTCTCCCTTCCACCATACATCCATCCATTCCATTATTGTGGCATCTTCATCACACCATTAATGTGTATTCCATTTTTGTGGCATATTGACCTAATGCAATTTCACTCTGGTGGAATCGATAAATGAACCAATTCATAAATTCCATCAAACTTACTTCAACTCAAACACAAAACGTGGTGCTCGAGTGCATTTAGAAACTGGAAGAAATTGGGACATTGAAAGAGTCTCTCTAAAGGAAAAAACTACTTGTCATCCTACTTTCAGGATAATTAGAAGGACCAATCCTACTATCAAGGATAATTAGAAGAACCAAGATGCTCTGCTTAAAACTGCATCTTCGAAGTTGGTGATCATAGTTTCTCATCCTATGCTTGTGCCATTGACCTGTGCAATTTCACACACACGCACGGAGAGAGAGAAAGAGATTACCACACCATTAATGCGTATTCCACGTTGGTGAAAGAAGCCATAATTCCTTGGAACATTTTTATTCTTGTAAACATCTTGGGCACCGAGTTATTCGCTTTATCCCTTCTAGCCGGATTACTTCCACATCTGTCATGAAAAATTGGCGCCAATTAATTCTTACTGGAGAGCTAGTTTTTGTTTGTTGTTATGATTTTCTTGATCAAATGATAGGCGATTTAACAGTTAGTCGCCATCTTTTGTATCGCCCCACTAAAATTAATCAGTCTGCATATTCGTCGATAGTAGTAGGTCGTAGATCCGCTCGATTCAAAAGTTAAAATATCGCATTGATTGTCCACAACATTTTTGGTCCCAATCGATGAGTTCTGCGACATAAGCTCTCGGTTGCAAGATTGCTAAATGGGTCCATATTGTCCTTTCTCTCGAGTATCGCTTATTCTCCTTTTCCACTTTACCAAATGATCTTTTTGTCTCCCTCTTTGCGTTCTCATTAGAAGTTGCTGCTGATCATAGCCTCAATTTTCATGCAAATCATTTTAGAATTCTTGCAGGAATTTTGTGGGCTTTTGATAAGCTATGGAACTAGTGAAACTGCTTACTCTTTTTGAGAAAGAGGTACTTGGGTTTCGTTTAAAGCTAATGAATCCTAATTTAAAAGTACAAGCACCCAAAATTGAGGTTCAGTTACTCTCAAACCATGAACCAAACACAACTCCCCAAGTGTTTTATATAATTTTCCACTACCTTAGTCCCCACTTCCTCTTGGATTTTGATTTGTCTGAAAGTGCGCACACTCTGGTTAAAGGAAAGCTCGAACTTCTCCAGGTTAATACATTAGCCCAATGCTCTTTTGATATAAGAGCAGTATTTGCATCTCCGTCTTGTGCAATGGTCCGTTGCAAAGACAATACGGTCATCCACTATGGGTGTGAAATTTCAGATGCGCTGCGGTTCACTTTAATCCCATTCGGCTTGAGTTCCCCTAATTAGTGTCAACTAGGCGTGCTCATGGCCTTGATTCCAGTGTTAGAAACTGAATCATGAGAACCAAACTAAACCATGATATATATATATATATATATATATATATATATATATATATATATATATATATATATATATATAGAGAGAGAGAGAGAGAGAGAGAGAGAGAGAGAGAGAGAGAGAGAGAGAGAGAGAGAGAGTTTATATACACGTAGATATAAATCTTTATAAGTTATGTAAATGAGTTTTATAATATTTTGTACATGTAAAATGTGAATATATGTGTATATATATAAGTTTATATACATGTAGGTGCAAATCTTTATAAGTTTATGTATATGAGTTTTATATCATTATATAATGTGAATATGTTTATAGATGTATATATATACATATAAAGTTTATATACTTATATTGATTTAAATCTTAACCATTTTATAAGTTTATATATATGAGTTTTATAATCTCATACATATAAAATATGGACCGTAGATCCAAATAATCTTATAGTATAATACATTGTATTTAGTAAAAATAAGTAGAATTATAGTTTAGAATCGAACCAAACCAGAATTAACGGTCCGGTTTGGTTCCGTTCTGACAATAGCATGGTTCAGTTTTCAAAAAGTTGAGAACTGAAACTAGCTGTTTGGTTCGAGGTTGTGGCTGGAACCGAACCAGAACACCCCTAGTGCCAGTGCCAAGAAACCTTTTTCTCAAACACCGTTTTGCTGCTATTGGTTCATTGAGAGATTGAGAAGCTTCTTGAAAGTATTTTTCTATGTGGAAAGGAGGAACCCGCCAAAGCCTTGTGGGACACACGAGAGGAACTTTTTAGTGAGAGAGAGACATAAGAGCGTAAACTTTGGGGCGCACCACATGTTTGACATTTTATCCGAGTCTCCAGAAGCTCTACGATATCACATCCTCTTGGGTAAAGGCTTTACCTTAGAATGGAAGCGAAAAAGGAAAGGGTAAGAGTATAGACTTCCCAACTCTGGAGGAAGCGATGTTGATCCAAAAAAGTACTAAAAAACACAAGAATATGACAGTGGCAAGCCCCTTTGAGGATACAACGATGGAGCCGTCTGACGTAGTAGGAGTCACCAATAGCGAACCTCCCAAGGAAGGCCCCAGCTACAAGGACCCTCTTATGCGTGACCAAAAGAAGAATGTTGATCCGGTATGGTGGGGGGAAAATGTAGACATAATGGAGTCAGGTTCGATTGATTTGGAGGGCTACTCGATTGTTCATGAAGACAACAATATCACGGCAATCAGTGTCTCACCAGAAGAGAAAATTCTCATGCAGGCACCTTGGAGCCAATATTTGATTGTGAATCTGGTGGGACGAAAAATCGGTTCTTGCCCTAATACGATGGCTGGAGCACTTGTGGGCTAAAGCTGGAAGGATTGGAATCAGCGACATAGGTAATGATTTTCATATAGTTCGTTTCTAGTCTCTGCAGGATTAGTACCTTGCGTTAACAGGAGGACCATGGATCTTAATGAACATTATCTAGCAGTGAGGGAATGGGAGGCTGATTTCTACCCGCATACAACCACTATCGAAAAGATAGTTGTGTGGATCAGACATCCCGATCTACCAATAGAGTACTTCGATAAACGTGTAACACATCATTGGCACTCTTGTTGGCAAAATTTTGAAGGTAGACTACACCACCGCGAGGCAGGTTTGCCAGGATATCTGTTGCGGTGGAGCTTACTAAGCCATTAGTATCCAAATACAGCTTGGAAGGGGTTGAAAAAAGAGTTGAATATGAGGGAATGAGCCTCATCTATTTTGATCGTGGTTAGCATGGACATAATCTCAGCGGTTGCCTGTTAGTCAAGCAAAATGAGATGAAAGACCAGGTTGGAGGGGAGGATTTCCCAGTAGAAACCCAACTCACTGAGGAAGAAGCGACTATCAAACCGAGATACGGTATGTGGATGCTACAACAGAAAAACAAAAGGGGTCGCCACCCTCCTACTGCGGAAGTTTCAACTACAGTGACGAAGACCAATGAGTTAATTAGGCAATCCAAAAGAATTTCGCACGACATAGGACCTTCAACTTCATTTTCGCTAGAAGGGACGAGGGATGAGGAGGAAGATCAAAAAAGAAAATCAAGGATGACTCTTGGGGACTTCACTAACTCAAACTTACAAATAATGTTTGTAGCATGTCATATTTTATATATATATATATAAATAGAGAGTTGCTAGACATTCTCTTATAAAATTGAGGGGATTGCACACATGACGTATAAAGCTTCTCGTTGACATCGATAACAAGACTAAAAGGACTAAATGAATGTATTAAATGTGATATGGGATGAGGTGCTTTATTCACCCTCATCCGATGATCGCACACACAATAACAATAATCTAGCAGCTCTCTCTCTTTATATATATAAGAGAGATGTTTGGTGTCCTTTTGACCTGAGTGAACTCGAGCTTAACAAAGTGGAGACGAGTTCGAATAGCCCTTAAGCATGCCCTTTTGACTTGAAAGTTTTGAAAGCGGGTGTAACCCTTTCACATAATAAAGTTGAAAATGTATTCTATTGAATGCATCGGCTGGAAAGCGAGCGTTTAATGCTGACGGCCTGCTGGGCTTCTCTCTCCCCCTCGAAGATGCTTCCTTCTTACTCTCTACTCGCTTCAATGCTATTCAAAGCAATCCTGCGTTAATCGGTCTCTAAATGTAAAGGAAGAGTGTAGAAGAAATGAAGGAATCAACGGAGAGAAGACGGATCTCTCTATCGCGACTGCCACCGTCGTCTTCTCCTCCGCTTTTGCTTCTTTCTTACTTCTTCTCTACTCTCTCAGCTGCCCAAAGCGGTAAGAGATCATAATCCTCACTCGTCTTTCGATTTTTTGACGATGGGAGTCATTTTTGTGTACCGTCTTCTACTCGCTTGTAAAGAAAGAGTGACGCATTTGGATTCTTTTTAGTTCGATGTTTCTGTAGTCGTCTAGGGTTTGTAGTTTGGGAAACTTCGTCAGGAATTTTTGGGTATCTTTCCTTTAAGCCTGGGAGAGAATCACAGCCATAGGATTTGAGCTCAGTTTCAAACTGAAGCGAGATTATCTTGTTTTGCACTTAGCATTTCTGTAGGACCAATTAGGGAAAATTGCAAGGAGAGTTACTTCTGTTTCTGATGGATAATTCGATCTTCTTTATGATGCATTGTTCTTTGCGGTGGTGGTTAGTATTTATTCTTGAACTCGGGCCATGGCATGTTTTTCGTTTCGTTTGTCTTTCTGTTTAGCGTGTTCCCAAGGATGTATCACCTTCTGGAGACCAGATCCTCTGGTGTCTTCCTTTGTCTGAGGCTAATTACTGGCTAGAGAAAGGGAAGGAGTACGTGGAGAGATGATTGCAGTAGTCGGTTCTTCTACTCTGAGATACGGATGACGTAATTTTTTATAGGCAATCAGGGGTTAGACGGACCCCTGCCAGATGCACCCCGGGTGTTGAACTCCTGACCTTCTTTAGAGAGCAAACCTCCTAGCCTGTGAGCTATGCCCCTTTGGTGCATGGTTGACGTAATTGTTGTATATGAAGGCTGGGTATCTATTTTTTGGGATTTGGTTGTTAGGGAAAGTGTTGTTTACTGCTTGTCTTGGCTGTTTTTTCTTGTTTCCCTTTTTATCTTGTATCTGTTGAAGTTGACAAACTGGTCTCCATATAAGAAAGGAATAAACTAGATGTTTATCTGCCTTTTCAAAGTGGAAACTGATGATGAAACTGCGTCAGTTCTGTCATGACCAAATTGTTTTTATTTCGTAGACTATGAAAATTACAAATTGCTATCCACTAGGCTGAAATATTGGATAGTAAGAATCGAAACACGGAGAGAATGACAATGGTGACACTTTATGCTCATGTCTACTCAATATTTGTGGATAGATAATCATATATCTGGTGCAAGACATAGGCTGGGAAGACTCAAATCACTATTTCAATACCCAAGATTTGCATATTTAAGGGTGTGCTTGAATCCGGCTTGTGAACAAAGAACAGGGAAGCTCCACAAAATGGATGCAAGAAGAGGTTACATGAAGCAGAAAGGGGAAACGAGTGCTAAAAGGGATGTATGAACATTATGGCTATTAATAAAGTCCATATGCTGCCTAATGATGCGGACATGATGCTCCCGGAATATGCAAAGTTATGGGAATGCCATGGTCAATGTGATTTAAGATTGATACAATGTTACTAATGTGATTTTTGAAATTGCATTGTGTATCGTCCAATCCCTCCAGACTCCAGTATATGGGGTTAGTAATGCTGTTGTAGGCAGGACTAATTGGTATCTTAAAATATTGGAAGAAATTAATGTTTGAACTAAATGAACAATACAGAGGTCAATTGAAACCACGTTTACAAAAAGAGTTCCATATTAGTTGTTACAAGTTTGTGGGTCTATTTAGTGTTTATTACGTTGATTTCTTGTAAGTGATCTTTTCATATGCAAATGTGTACGTAGAGCTCTTTTTCTTTTGGCTATTATTTGCACCTCTCACTTTTCCCATTTATTTTGAAATTACGATGGATCTCCTCTTGTTGCTGAAATCTTGATTCTGAATAGTGCATGAAATGGTGACATATTCTTGGACAGGACTATGCCCTACAGGTTGGGAAGTTGGCCCAAATAAAGATAAATGCTTTGGATTTGTGGGAAACTCCTCTTCTTGGGATGAATCGGAGGCTTATTGTTTGCATTATCATGGCCACTTAGCTGCTCTGACATCAATACAAGAGTTAAACTTTGTGCAAAAGTTTTGTCCCGAGACAACTAGTGGTTGTTGGGTTGGAGGGAGGCGTTTCAACTCTTCTTCAGGTTTTAGTTGGAAATGGAGTGACAATACATCACTATGGAATGAATCTGTTTTTCCTGGGAAACCATTTTCTGTCAATTGCTCAACTCAAGCGTGTATTGGTACGAACCCAAGTGATTCATGTACACTTGTCACAAATGGCCCTGTTGCTCTTGTTGGTCAAAGTTGCAAAACTCCTCATCAGTTCATTTGCATGTCTGACATAGGTAACTTCCTCATCAATAATCAATGCCATTGTGCAAATATTTCACGTCCCAAGTGAGCATTTAATTGTGCTTATCAGATTCACTTTCATTGGTCGATCTCGTTTCAGCTGTCTTCTGTTTCCTGTTTCTAAAGCACCGCTAGTTTTTTACTGTTTCGCTTTTATTACTAGATAACATCTGCTACCGGAAGAGATGCCACAAGGAATATTTGATAACACTTGCAGTTGTGAGTGGATTGATCCTTTCAATCATGCTATCGGTGGTGATTTGGCTCCTAGCTTATAGAAGGAGTAAAAGAAGGAGGAAGTCACGCAAATTATCTAGCCCATCAGTCACATCACTCGTCCCTTCCTTTTGGAAAATATTTGCTAATGATGAGCTCAGGCTAATCACTAAGAATTTTAGTGAAGGTAATAGGCTTCTTGGAGATGCAAAAACAGATGGTACTTTCTGTGGAGTTCTGCCTGATGGATCTAAAGTGGCTGTGAAAAGGTTGAAAAGGTCTAGTTTTCAAAGGAAAAAGGAGTTCTACTCAGAAATTCGAAGAATTTCAAGGCTATATCACCCAAATCTAGTGGCTGTGAAGGGATGTTGCTATGATCATGGTGACCGATATATTGTGTACGAGTTTGTGGCAAATGGCCCCTTGGACAGGTGGCTGTATCATATACCCAGAGGCGGAAGGAGCTTGGGTTGGATGACAAGAATGAACATTGTAGTTACTCTTGCCCAAGGAATTGCGTAAGTATCAACGAATTCTTCTTTTTAATTTCTCTTTCTGAAGGTGCTTTGCTTTTGTCTTCATCATGCAATCTGGGGATTTATGTGGTAATTGGCATTGTTCTGTCATTCATGAAAAGAAATAATGGAAACAAAATGACATGATATGGTTTGTCATTAATCCTTTATTATGTAGAACCAAGAAGAAGATTTAACTAAAGTTGTTCATGCACGTTTATTTGATCTTCTTATGGGTCTTGATTGATTTCCTTAACATATAACATGCATCTTTCTGTCTGAAGTTTTGAAGCTGCTCTGGAATATAAGTCCACGGTACTTGTACTGTAAGCCATATGTTAAGATTGTGTACATTTAATGTACTTACACTATGCACTAGGATTTGTATAATTTTCAGAAACTAATTTTAAGAAATCTGGTCCATTACATTAGAAATGAATTGGAATTTGAAGAAAGTATAATCCAAAGAGAAGGTGCCACAAATTCTGCATGAAACAACTAAAGGAAAACTGTTCTGTTATCGTGTTGTTTCTTGTGAAAGTCAAAACACTTCTTCCATATAGCAGTGAACGTGGCACGCGTAATGATTCTTTATGATAAGCATCTTTCTGTCTGAAGTTTTGAAGCTGCTCTGGAATATAAGTCCACGGTACTTGTACTGTAAGCCATATGTTAAGATTGTGTACATTTAATGTACTTACACTATGCACTTGGATTTGTATAATTTCAGAAACTAATTTTAAGAAATCTGGTCCATTACATTAGAAATGAATTGGAAATTGAAGAAAGTATAATCCAAAGAGAAGGTGCCACAAATTCCGCATGAAACAACTAAAGGAAAACTGTTCTGTTATTGTGTTGTTTCTTGTGAAAGTCAAAACACTTCTTCCATATAGCAGTGAATGTGGCACGCTTAATGATTCTTTATGATAAGTAGAATAAAAACTGTGACTGCAGGTTCCTTGTTTGTTATTGTATAATATCTATCAGTAACCATCAGAGTATAGTGTTGGGTAAATTACGGAAAGAATTTTGTAAAGAATCCTGTTCATGCATCATGTCTTGTGGTTTGCTACCATGAGGCCTTCCTCATCTATCATCCATCTGCTTATTGTTGTACAATATCTATCAGAAGTGTTGGTCTGAGTATTCAATAACTACAAGAGAGAGAGAGAGGGAGAGACCTGACATCATTTTACTGTCATTTCTTTTATACTTATCAAATATGTTAGAGAATTTTAGCTTAGTTTTATACTGTGGAAATAGATTTAGATCATGATAATGGCCTCATTAAGCATCCTATTAATCTGACCTTCGATCATGTGGAACAACAGTTTCTTGCATGACAAGGTTAAGCCTCACGTGGTTCACCGGGATATCAGAGCTAGCAATGTTTTGCTGGATGAGGAATTCAGTGCTCATTTGATGGGTGTCGGTTTATCAAAATGTGTGCCGTGGGAAGTGATGCATGAGCGGACTGTAATGGCGGGTACCCATGGTTATCTAGCCCCAGAATTTGTTTACAGGAATGAGCTCACTACGAAAAGTGATGTCTACAGTTTTGGAGTGCTTCTTCTTGAGATCATAAGTGGGAGAAGGCCGGCACAGGGTGTCGATTCTGTTGAGTGGCAGAATATATTTGAATGGGCTACACCACTGGTTCAATCTCACAGGTATGTAGAACTTCTTGATCCTGTAATTGCCGACATCCCTGATATTGGAGTTATCCAAAAGGTGGTGGACTTGGTTTATGCTTGCACACAACACGTCCCCTCGATGCGCCCAAGAATGTCTTATGTGGTCCATCAGCTGCAACAGTTAAGGCCAAGGCAGATGACTCAAGAAGGGAGTAGCAGTCCAACATGTGTTCAATAGTGGTTGATGGATTTAGGATACAGAGTGTACCGGACCTTTCTTCTTTTCATGACATGGAACCCTCTTCGAGGTAAACCCCAGGTGAGGAAACGACCAGCGTGCCTCCCGTTAGGGCCAAACTTGCGGTGTATCATGTCAATGCAGTTGGTTGCATCACCTCTGCCACGTGGGTGCCACCCCCCTAGTGAACTCGGTTGTAGTTGTACAAGTTAATTAGGATTTCTGATATTTATTAGAGCTCCAAGTAAATTTGTTGTTATCATATGTTCAAAATTTCCATGCAGTTGGTTGCATCACCTCTGCCACGTGGGTGCCACCCCCCTAGTGAACTCGGTTGTAGTTGTAAAAGTTAATTAGGATTTCTGTTATTTATTAGAGCTCCAAGTAAATTTGTTGTTGTCATATGTTCAAAATTTCCATGAAATCGGATTGAGTATTACAACAATCTACTTCAGCATGATATTTTTCATGTCCTTAAATCAGAACTGCAATGCTCAACTGCGGTGAGATTTTCATATTCTTAAGTATGTTTTGTTTTATGTACTTATGGCTGCATATACAATTCAGATTCAGCCTTGCGAGAAAAATGATTTAGATTCCATGTGCTTGTTTAGACACTTCTCTCATTCCACTCTTTATCAGGTATCATGCGGCGGTGTATCGTGAAACTAATAAATGTAGGATAAAAGGTTCTTTTTCTGGTTACAATGGGGAGGCCAAGGCCGGGTATGCACTTCTTGGTATTGAACCAACTTTCATTTTTTATACCAAAGTGAGCATCTCTCTGAGTGCGTAGGATAAAGGGCTTTTTTGTGATCAATCATGCTTTTGTTTTTCTGAGTCTTCTGGATGTTTCATACTGTGTTACCCAAGATAACAATCATCATAACAAGATCCTGTGTGGAATGAAATGCATATTGTTTGAGCACTCATCCTTTTACCCTCATTTTCTGAATCATCTCATCTTCTTCTTAAATCCAACTTGTCTTGTAACACAAAATTAGAACTAATGGTTCATAAAAATCATCATCCTTTTGTTGCTTTCGATTTCTGAGTTCCATAGTAGTTTATAGATCAAGTTCTTCTGTATAAAGCCTTCGTGCACATGGATCATTATCTCCAGTGTAATTTGCTTCTCTAGAAACTGTTAGTGCCGGCCGGCGACTAAGTTTTGAAGGGTATGATCTTGTGATCTTGCTTTTAGGGTGTCTTTTCACCCGCTTAGTTGATATGACTAGGCTCATTTCATCGTAAAAATTCATTCAAATATAGTTTTCGTTCTTGCTTGTTTTTTCTTTTCTTCTTTTTTTGTGTTACAAAGGGAGGCTAAAGCCAGGTGCATGCCTCAGGTATCGAACTCATGACCTTCAACTTGTGAGTCCATCCCTTAGGCAGGTGATCCATCAGTCGTGCTCTTGCATATTTTTTTGGATCCAAATTAGAGCCCCCTTCAGTATTTACGGTGGAAAGTAATCATCTGCATGCATTCAACCAAAGATAACCTGTATAGATAGTAGGAAGTCTATATTCTTAAGAGATTAATATAACAAGGGCGCAAGTCCTTATCATCAACAGCAGGTAGACAGTGGCATCCTGTGTTCAAAGAGAATAAATTCAAGCAGATTAGTTCTTGCCGAGACAAAGAAACTCATGTTTAGAGATTTATTTTCACAACGAAACTTGTATAAAGCATTTAAAGTAAATAAATTTGAGGTTTGCAGTTTACACTCATCACATTAATATTTAATCCAAATAGTATAAGAAGGTGCACATAAAGATGCTTCTCTTATATAACAAAAAGGACCTAATTGGCCGTCTTATCTGAAACAAATCACATTGCCTGGTTGTATGTCGTCGCACTGTTTCGAATTTAGCTGGTTTTGTGAGTCTTTCGATCTCTCCTCCCAATTAGATTAGTGGTGTACCTGGTTCAAATTGGTCACCATCAATAGTACTCCTTACTTGGTATGGGAAAAGGTTTGGTTTTGGCAATATCCATATTACTGACTACATACGGATATTGATTTAATTTTATGTGGCTTATGGCATAAACTATTGCCTTTTTATTTATGACCATATGTTTGGATTTAATATGAAGTCAAGACTAACTATGCATGTGAAGAAGACGGAGGAAAAGAGTTGAAAGGATGGGTTGGGGACTAAGAAATGAAAAGGGCTTGAATAGGGGTGAAACGAGACCTTATGTTAGTTTGCGAACGTATTAGTTGCACTAAAACAATAAAAGCTCAAATTTAAGAACCCAATTAATTAATCTATTCAATTAACAATTCAAATGAATGAATCGAATTGTTCAAATAGAAAATTTTAAAGTGGAGATTATGTCAGTTACAGAGCATCATGATGCAAGGACTCGGAGACATTTTTTAACATATACTAAAGACTATAGAAAAATCCTACCAAAAAGAAAGAGAGACTGTAGGTAATTATAAAAAGAATAAAAGATTAAATGGAATATTTGACAAGTAGTTGGAAGAGTTTAAAATTTAATGACTTCGATATTTTTAAGCTTATAAAATCTTGATTTTGCATGTCTCGGTTTCCTGTAGAAAATGCATGAAACCAAACTCATGCTTTTTTGTTTAAGGAACGAATCCAAGCTGAACATGAACATGGCCAGTTCCGGTTACCTCAGAACTTAGAACCATAATCCAACCGGCACAAGATCGAAAGAAATGCTTTCCTTTTATTTTTCAGCATATGAGCACTTTCCAAGAACCTTAATAAGTAAAAAAAAGATCCCTCTTCATTGCTCTCTTGCAAGCATAAAATACATTGCTCTTTATCCTCTCACTTTCACTCGAGAAAAAGACAAAGAAAGAGAAAAAAAAAGAATTAAAAGAGGTCACATGATCACAACTTCGTCTCGAGACAAAAAAAAGTTTTCAATCTCTATCCTTACTCTTCAACTTCTTAAAAAAAAAGAAAGAGAAAGAAGGAGAGGAGAATTACAGGGAGCGATCAATGGATGATCGATCACCTTGCTCCCCTGCCCGTTTAATGGATTCAATTGCTCATGACTGAATCCCATGGCTATGTGGTAATATTTGCTCTCTTAACTTTTTTTCCAAGCTTGTTGCCATATCATCCACTTAAGGTCACAAATTTGGATCCGGTTCAAGAACGCAGCTCAAAAGCTTCTTGAGTCCCACGGCCGAATTCAGCACACACGTGCTCCACAAGTCTAACTGAAAGCCACTCACCAAACATCAGGTCAAGTCTCTCTCTCTCTCTCGTGCGCCCTTGTAAGTATGTACTAGTAAATCTAAACAATATCTTAATTTATATGTTTGATGATTGATTGTTGAAATTTAAATTGTAAAAGTAAAGAGTATTTATGTAATTTTTTGCAGGTATACTTTATTCACATAGATATTTTTGTTTTTAAAATTTCAATCATATGATAAAGATAAATGATTGAAATCTCTTTGGATTTAGTGTTAGCATATACCAATTTTATATATGTGTGTTTGGATAACATGTCTTTAGAAATAAGTACACTTGCAAAATATACATGTTACTTTGTGTTTTTTAAATTTGAATTTTAATTACTTTAATGATAGATAATTGAGATTAATTTAGATTTCTTAACACTTAAGTATGCTAGTGTATACTAAGTTTTCTCTTTCCTTCTCTCTATATATGGAAATAGAATGATTGGATATGTCTTATGTTGTTCACTCATATTTCGTTGTTACTTTTTAAGAATATGAGTATAATAATATTATCTTACATATTTTTTTAAAATCTTGAAAACCTTTTAAATTATAATAATATCACCGAAAAACAATTAATAGACATGAGTTAACATGTTAGTGATGAGCACGATCCTATATATATATGTGTGTATGCATGCAAGTATGTATATTTAATATATTTCATCTAACTCATCTATGCTTGTGTCATATTCAAAATTATTTTTGTCTTACATCTTTTTCTTTTCAAGTTCTTTTCTTAATTTTTCTTGTTTCGAATATTTTCAAAACTGTTATTTACAAAAATGCATTTCTTTTTTAGTAACAACAGGGTTGGGCTTGGCCCGAACTGATTGGTTGGTTATGTCATGGTTTTTTCTTTCATTACAAAAAAAGGCCAAAGCCTAACACACACTCACACATACACTTCCTGGGAATAGAACTCCTCACCAGGGGCACGGCGTCGCGGTTGAGCTAATGCTCTCGGTGTAATTGAGTTGGTCATGGTTGTGCAAACTGATCCAAGGGGGGAAACAGATGTATCAGGGTTTTCCAATACCTGAAGTGACCCGATCTGCTGACCCACCAACACGACGATGTCCACTGTTCCCTGGATAACGCTTTGACTTCTTTAAAATGGATGGTCAAGAAATAGGCTTTTGTAGAGAAATAAAGGGGATTATTATTTTTAAATGTTTTCTAAAATACTAAATTTATTTATTAGTATTTTTTTGTATCATTCGTGTTTTCTTTGTAATCGGACAATAAAAAATCAGAAAATAAAAAAAAGAATCAAGAAATATACAAATATAATTTTATCAGCATCTCGAAATAAAAAATGTGACTCGTTAGCAGCTTTTTTAAAAAAAGAAAAAAATGTGTAAGATGATTAAAATAAAATCGTGCTTCGAAAAAGAGTTCTGACGACGGTAGATGGTTTGTGAGAATTCTTAAAATTTAAGAGGAGATGCGTGGGTATTAATTATCGATATAAATTTTATTTAGGAATATACTAATCATATAAAAAGAACTGAAAAGGGGAGGGAAGCCGAACGTGCAGAGCGTTTGACAGCAGGCAGAGAGAGAGAGAGAGAGAGGGGGTAGCCATGGAAGAGGCTCCGACGACGATCATGGTGAGTGTGAACCAGTCGACGGTGAGGGGTTATCCTCACCCGTCGATTAGCAGCAGGAACGCGTTCGAATGGGTTTTGAAGAAGCTAGTCCGTCCACCGAATTCCTTCCTGTTCAAGCTACTGTTCCTTCACGTCCAAGTCCCGGACGAAGATGGTCAGTTCCGTATCAAAATCAAAACCTTCCCTTCCCTTTATTGTTTTTTTGCATTTTTTCTTTCTTTTTTCCTTTTGTAATCTTTCTTGGAAGTCCAATCTCTCTCTCACACATACACGCACGCACACGCAAAAGCACGTACACAGTTTTATTAGTGAATCTTGTTGATCTGCGTGCAAATATTGTTAATGATGTTCTTATAAATTTTGAGCCTTCTTGATGGTGTTCTCTCAATTCCTGAATCTTATTGATAAGCAAGAAGTAATTCTTGGTGTTTTTCTGATTCAGAGCCTTGTTTGTCGTTGGTCTCTCATTTCGTGGAGATATTTTTGCTTTCATCTAAATGTTCCTGTTGGTGCTTTAATTTGATCATTGTTCGTGGTGTTCTCTCAATTAGTGAATCTTGTTGATTTGCGTGCAAGCACTGTTATTGGTGTTTCCCGTTTTGAGAGTTGCTGTTGGTGTTCTCGCAATCCAGGGATCTTTTCTGTTGAAGTATAATTGTTGTTGATTTTCTAATTTGTGATTTGCGTTTTTTTATGTTTCTTTTCTATATCGGATGTTGATTTCTGGAGTGCATGTCAAAGAGGTTCAATCTCTTTGTTATCTGAAATCTTTTAGTGATGCTATTGTTTTGGATGGTCGTACTTATATACAGGTACTTCTTGGTTCTTGATTGATGGTAGATTGAGTTGTATATCATTTCCTTTTCATGCATGTTGACCCTTTTACCTTACATACAGGAACCAATTTCAATAAACTATTTCGGAGTAGCAAGTGTTCATGTCTTGATTCAGAGGTTTCTGATACATCTACTATCATTATCCAATTTCGGAGTAGCAAATTGAATGATGTGAATTTGGTCGCATTTTAAAAGAAAAAGAAAGAAGGGGAAATAGAATTCATGAAGAATTTTCGTTGTTTAGACGGGTTCTTGTTCTCTTTTCTACGCTAGAAAGTGTAGAATTTTGTATATTTGAAATATATACATTTTGTGTTAGCGAAAGAAATCTTTGTTTACCTTTTCCAGGAAGGAGAATATCTTCTGGTTTACAGGAAAAACTTGCTGAATTACTTGTGAACTTTTTTAGATTTGTTGTGACTTGGATGTAGTTTGAAGGCATTGCATGCTCATGCTAACTTGAAACCTTAGGTGTGAGAACTTGAATGATTCTGAGTCTATGAAAGACCTGGGTATTGCCTCCTCTGTACTAATTTGTTTTCTTTTGCCTTGGACATAGAGGTGTGAAATTGCCGTCATCTATGTTAGGCATTGGTCCTCATCTATGACTCAGTGACCAGTTTACTTTAAAGTTCACAATGAACATGGTATGCAGAATGTGAAGCATAATATAAACATTTTGTCGTTAATTTGAAGAAGAGCTATTCAATTAATTATGTGAAAAATCTTGTCTGGCCTTTTCTCCTTGTTGCGTGTACAAGTAAACATCTGGTTTGGTTCACCATTAAGTTGCTTTGTTGACTGATGTGCTGGCAGTTGATCTTATCAAACCATGCTCTATTTTGATTAATCCATTATCTTTATTTTATTATATTTGGTAAGATGTGATTGAGATTCAGTGGTTGCTAAAAGGTGTATTTGTTGCTTGGTATAAGTAGGATTCAGTGACATGGATAGCATCTATGCATCACCCGGCGACTTTCAAGATATTAAAGAGAGGGACAAGAATAGAGGGCTTCACTTGTTAAAGTACTTTGTTTCGCGATGTCATGAAGTTGGAGTAGGGAAAACACTTCATTTCTGTTATACCTTTGTTACTTTTCTTAAGATGGATCTAGCAATTTTGCCAAGGATTTTCTTCGTCTGCTGATGACTATAAGTTATTTTGAATACTTCAAGGTTTCTTGTGAAGCTTGGATAAAGCAAGGAGATCCCAAGGCAGTTATCTGCAATGAAGTAAAGCGTGTTCAACCAGACATCCTTGTTGCTGGGAGTCGTGGACTAGGTCCATTCCAACGGTATGGTCCATATTTTTCTTTACTTCGTAATTCTGCAGTCCTTTGCTGAATCAAACCTATAGTCTGCATATGTTCCTCAGTAGAGAATGAGTTTTAAGCTATGGAATTTCAAGTCAAACCTGCATCATGCAATTTGCCAAAAACTGCCATTCAAATTCGTACTTTCATGCCAGAAACACTATGTAGATTGCCAAAACTATCAAGAAATATTGCTGAATGCCTACATGAGATAGGGTGGACTCTCATCTAGTTGTGTACATGGCCTTAGGTGACTAAGGCATTCAGTTTCATATATATTGCTAGGTTTTGGGTAAGTATTAGTCAGTTGGTGATCAACTGGGATGACTAGGCTCTTGTTCTTCTTTTTTCTATATTTTTCTTTGGCAGCACCCTGGAAATGCTGAGCGGACTGTACACACTGAGAACTTCTTTCCCTTCTTAAGTGAATCTTGACCTGTTAGTGTTCATATAGAACGATTGATTCTCATTGCTTGCGTATATTATCCTTCCATAACCTGATTGATTGTCTATGTTCAACATTTGTTGATCCTCTAGAGATTTAAAACATCATGTGTTAAAACAAACTATTGTTTTGATTGGTAGTGTGAAAGCAGAAAGGAGTAGAGAACAGGAAATATCCACTTAATGTTAGACTTCAGACATGCCTAATCGATTAATGATTTTGAATTATCAGACTTACCAAAGAAAGAATATATGGAATGTAAGTTTGATCATTTGGGTACTTCAGATGACATAGAAATTAAGATTGGCACACAGTATGTCCCTCCGAAGGAAAGTTTTCAATACCTAAGGTCAATTTTTCAAAGTGATGAAAAAATTGATAGAGATGTTACGCATAGAATCAATGCCGGTTGGTTAAAATGGAGAGGAGTATCAAGTATTCTGTGTGATAAGAAGATACCATGACTTACTATATTTTATGGTTACGAGTGTTGGACAGTTAATGATCAACATGTGCAAAAGATGTCCATAGCAAAAATGAAGATGTTGGGATGGATGAGTGGTCACACCACAAGTTATTAGAAACCAATTGGGAGTAGCACCAATAGAGGATAAAATGAAGAAAAATCATTTAAGATGGCTTGGACATGTAGAAAAGTGACAAAAGTATGCTCTCGTAAGAAGATATGAAAAATTAAATTGTGAAAATGTTAAAAGAGAAAGAGGATGACCACAAAAGTGTTGGAAAAAAACTATAAAGAATGATCTATAGTTTATATTGAGTTAACTGCTAGCGTGACACATGATAGGGCTCTATGGAAACAAAGAATCCATGTAGCCGAAAAGGCTTAGTTGTTGTTGTATTTACATTCTTTTTCACATTTGATTACATGTCACTCATAATGATGTCCCAAGTGCTTTTATGTGTGTCGAAGCAGACACTAACATACGTAGTTTTTGGTTAATGAGCAAAAAGCTGAGTATATCCATTTTATTACTCTACCCATGAACAGCAACAATGCATGAGAATAAGATCAAATGCAGTAAAACTGGAACACTATCATTGGGATCCTTGTTTTAGACCATAATACGTGGTCTAGGTTTGTCATTTTACGTGATTGTATTCCTTATATTCCAGGAAGCGCATTTGCATGTGCTTAGAGAAAATAAGCAGTTTCATTGTACTACTGCTAACATCAAGAAAATTTGTCCATATATAACCCAAATAGGCTTTCTAGTGTGGGGTGCCTTTTATTGATGACGGAGAACAATATGTGACATTGGCTATCCTGAAACTTCAAGTACTTATGCGGTCGTTTCTTGCTTTAGATCACATGGTTCTGGATGATGCTGATGCGTGAATCTGAAATGTGAAAACTCTGCCATATGTGCTCTTTCCAGTTGTACGGAACATTCAAACCGTAACCGAAGAATTCTTCATGACCATGAAGCACAAGCCCTTGTCATGTTGTAGAATTGTGCTAGCCTACTTAAGCTTTTTATTTTTTTAAAGTTAGGGTTCCGACTTAGACTATTCCTCTACAGCTGTCCCTTCTGATACTGTGAAGAAATGCTTGTCATAACTAATCTAGCATCCATATGCATATATGAGAGAGTTATCCCTTTTTTTCTCTGGCAGGGTGTTCGTTGGAACTGTGAGTGAATTCTGTACAAAGCATGCAGAGTGCCCGGTTGTGGTGATCAAAAGGAAGCCGGATGAAGCACCGGAAGATCCCATCGATGATTAACTTTCTGGCTGGACACGTATACTTGTAATAACTACCCTTTATGTTACACTGTGAGAGTGATGTTTGCCGCGTCCAGAAACCAAGAAACCGAAATGGTTTGTTTACAGATTGTTGAGGCTTGTTCTGTCCCTTGGTGTTATCAGCAATTACTGCTTTCTTTTGGTTTGTAAATTGTAATGAACTGGTTTCCTCTTGAGCACTTTTTTTTGTGCGGCTGTGTTGTATGGTTTGCCCGTGCACATGCTCGTGTCGTAAGTGATTTCTTTGCTTGCTTTCTTCCAAGTTGGCTGTTGGTGTCAGGTGGTGGAAGAAAAACTTCAAAAGCAGGCTTTGAAATGGGTAAATCCCCGTCTACCTAAATTTAAGGCAGGTGTTTACCTACGTTAAAAATCTGCTTGTACTCCTATCAAAGTCCAGCTTACTGAAGAGGGAAAGACAATTAATTTAAGGAAAAGCATGTTGAGCCCATCATTCTTGCCTATATCCTGTCCTTACGAACTATTATTTAAAAAATTGACCCGGAATGATTTGCTTTAGACTTGCCAATGTGATAACTCTTACCTTGTTCTATCCACCCTCAATTTCTGAGGCATTGTAAACCAATATGCTTGTATGATTCTTTCATACACTTTAGCTGTGTCCGCAATTGGATTTTTAAGACAACTTTAAACTTGATTTGAATCTAGGAACGTTTCAGCTAGTTGTCTAAAAAATCCAATTGCTTGGCAGAGACATTACGAACTATTACCAATGTGATAATAGTTGGGCTAGTTGGGCTTTTGTTTCTTCCAAACATTCTATACATCTTGCTAAATCTGCTTCCTTGTTGTCCTTGTCGATTTTCATCTGGGTAATTTCTTTATTTGAGGCATTTATATAATGGACTCCTGATCTCAGACCCATCATCTGAAAGTCGTTGTAGTGAGCAATAAAAAGCTGAACTAAATGGAGAACCAGAAGCCCCACTAGGAGTTACAGCTTCTTTAGCAGGCTATACTGTAAGCCTTACACAGGCCATTTCAAGAAAGAATGCCATCCTAATATCATAATTGAATCGTCAAGACAGGATATAGTTACCAGATGCTTACAAGAGGCATTCTGCGAGAACAAGGCACAAGATCATTTCTACAATCTCGTTGCAGTTTAACTGATGTGGAGAAGCTAAGGAATTGCATGAATCGAACAGAGATGTCTAGAAAACAAAGGCAAGAGAGAAGCTTGCCAGTTTCATTGCAACCAAGTAGTACACCAGAAGCTGCGGTGAAAACACGAAAAGCTTACAACCATCAGAAAAACAGGAGAGCAAAAAGCCTTGTTCAGTTTCATTTCTTTTTCCATAGATCGCCGAATCTCTTCTTTCCAGAACTTCCATTTCGCTTCGCTGAATGTTCATCTTCCATAAAATCTGTCCCCGGATGGTTCCATCCAGCGTACTTGTCGAAGCCATGTTGCTTGTTCGTGGACCTGGATCGTCCATTCATCTCCATGTCACGATCGGTTGACGCCACTATAGCTGCTGCTGCCTCTGCAGCCTTTCTCCATTGCTCTGTTTGCACTTTTACGCGTTTCATCTCTGCTTCCAGCTCGGCCTTGGCTTGTATTACTACCTCAAGCTGCTCAGTTACTTGAGCTCTTTTTTTGTTGCTCTCTTGCAATTCCTCAGTTACTTGGCTCAGTCGTTTGCCCATCTCCGCATCCTTTGCCTTCAACTCCTCAGCGTCCAGTAAGCAGAGTCTCTGTAGACAATGAGAAGAGGAAAGATGAACAGACTGACATGGATATATGCATAAATATGTAATGCATTCTTGCGATACTACTGTAGAAAAATATACGAAGACGGCATCTCCAGAGTCCAGTCAATGGCCAATCGTCATTGCCTTTCTTGAGATGAATGATCAAAGAAAATTGGAAAACGAAGGTAGATATGATTCAGAAAGTAAACAAGGAAACCAATGTAATATGATAGCATATGCACTTGATTGAATGGAATGAAAGCATGAATCACGATCCATTTGAAAATCCAATGCCTAATGCAACTTATTACTCGGTTCAAAAAGTTGCAGCAAAAATTATGCTGTGGCTAAATTGACCGATGGAAACTAACCAGGAATTCGTTTTCCTCGGAAAGTCTGATCAGTTTCTGATTTGTTTCCAGCAGCTTTGCTTTCATCTCTTTCACTTCTCCACATTCTATGCTTTCTGTGCTCCCATTTTCTATCTGCTGCTCTGCAGGAAGTTCAGCTGTTACTCCTGCAACTGGATCTTCTAATGTCTCCTCCTTTATTTCTGTAACCGAAAATTCTATTATCTCACCGACTTCCTGAATTGAATGCTCCGGTTTCATCTCGCCTAGTTCTGTCTCGCTTACTTCCGTGGTTGAAACTTCAGATTGTTTGCCTGCTTCTGTGATCGAGTCTTCTGGCATCTCGGCGGCCGCTTTGTTTGATCCCTTGGAATCTGTCTCTAGCAAGTCTAGATTCTCCTCCATGAACACCTCATCATCTTGCTTCATAGAGACGGGCTTTTCTTCCTTGCCAGGTGGAGTCTCCGGTGGCTCAGGCAAACCTTCCGGCAAGTCATCGTCTGGAAGAGAACATTGTGGCGTTCCTATCTGCTTCTTAGTTTCCTCAAGCTCCAACTCTGCTTCTTTCTTGGCAATCTCTGCCGATGCCAATTGCTCCTTGAGTTTTTTCACTTCGTTTTGAGCTTGGTCCAACTGAGTTTCAAGAGCAGAAACTCGACTGTTCCTTTTCTTCTGCAAATCGCTATTTACACTTGGTTTCTTCTATATAAGAAAGATACAATTTTGTTAGCCATGACTGTTTCCTTTTACTCCAAAGAAGAAAATTTATAATGCATCTAAGAAATTAAAGGATCTATATTATTTCTCCTGAATTAGCAGAATGGTTCATCACAGTCTTATCATTGTAGCTGGAATATTGTGGATTAATTCATGTATTGGTATGCTTTGGTGTACCAGGAACAATCTCGATTGATCATATGTTACTATATTACTCTTTTTATTCTATCAAAAAGATCTTCAAAAATAGTTTTCGTAATGATAGTGAGGAATCTTGCTCTTTACAAGTCATTAACATATAACCTATATTGTCTTTTGTGCTGGTGTTGCTGACACACACACACGTACATTTACCGTCAAGCTAGTGAAAGCAATGCTACTCTATGTAATGACCATGTTGTAGACAACATGGTACTTGTTCACGCTTCGTCTAAGTCATCACTCCTTAATGCCATTAATGTTATGATTGGAAGTACTGAGGATAGGGAAAATGGCATTTTCGCCATAAAGAGTTGTATTTAAGAGAAACCTCTGTTATTTTGAGGTTGTAGAGGATGTGGATTGTTTTAAAATGAGCCCAGTATATTGAATCTAGCACCATCTTAGAAAGATAGCTTTTACCAAGCTAAAGAAATCGTGAACGGATGATACACTTGGGTAAACTAACGAGACACTGGTCTTCCTTTACTGTCCACTTCCAATGCTTCTAAAGTGGCAGAAGTGTATCTTAAACACCATCTACGGCTGAGAACGCTGTTTTCCTACTTAGTATTTGAAATCATAGCCTTGCTAAAAATCGCCATTTTGCATGCAATGGGACAGCCAGGATGAGAAAATGAAACATCTTGAAATTTCTAATGAAGTGCAATGGAGAAACGGAAGAATATGTACCTCGGTAATAGTCGCGGATCTTCTTGGGGACCTTCTATCATTGTTGAATTTGGGGCTCCGCTCCACACTGTGCCTCACTATTTGAACTCCTTCGAGCTCTGCAGCCATAGTTTTCAACTGCAATGGCGGCCTGCTAGTCCGTTGAGACATCTCATACACCCCGTTTCCCCTGTAAAAGATTTCAACGAATACTAAGACAAGATTGAAAACAACAAGGTTTTAAACTCACGCTCGAGCCCGACCTTTAAACTCGATATTCTTTTGAGTTCACCTCCTAAGGTGACAGATTCTCCAAGTATTTCTGAGATGTAATTTGATTAAAACACTTTAGATCCCTACAACGTGGTTCCCCTTGATGGAAATAATAAGGGCTTCGTTTTCATACCTTGGCATCGGCATTTTGTTCTTGAGATGCTGCTTGTCTGTGTCCTTGGATCTTCCACCCAACCTGAAAGGGAACCATAATGCAGTTAAAACAGAATCGATAGAGAACAGTTTTTGCCGATGATGGATCAAACAATGAATAGAATCGAGGGAGAGTATAAAGAGAGGACGAAATCTCGAGCTACATTAGACTTCACCGGAATATGCAAAAAAGATTAAGGAAGAGAACGCCTAAAGAACGAAAGCAAACCTGAAATCTTACCGTTACTCGCTATTTCGACGTCCAGAATCTCCGGCCAACGCTTTACTGATTGATCGAAACCGTGTCACCTCTTCTCTCTTCGAAAAGACAATCTTTTCGATCTCCACTTTCGCTCTTTCTTCTCGACGTCGATTTATACAACTCTAGCTTCTCGTTAAAGTGAACGGTAAAGTCCAGCGGAATTCCTGAAAGGTCCCCCGCCTGCTTCTGACACCGACAGGAACGAACTTCAAATTTTGAATCGTGATTCTGCCCGTGCGTGGTGAATTAACCGTTGAAGACACCCTGGGCAGAGTGAAGTTGCAAATGATTATAATATTCCTTCTTTCAAATATGAAATTTAAAATTATTTAGGAAATTATTAAGTTTGCAAGTAGATAGAACTGGACAGGAGACCATGCTTGTGCAGCAATGCATCAATCAAGTCCTTGTTAGGCTTGTGCAGCTTGATTATCAGAACTATTTAAACCTTTCTCATTATGTAAACAATGGGGTAAATTTAAAGGGATAACATTTTACAATACTTAACACATCATATTATTGTGTTTGAGAGAATCTATTGAAGGTGGGAAAAGAATTCTCAATCCCTCTCAAGCAAGCACCAGGAACTTAAATCTCTTCACGAACAGAGAATTTCATTCAGTTAATTTGTCTTCGTTTTCATTCTACCCACTTGTCTTGTAGTTTCACCAAAGCCTCTAACAGATTTTGATAGAACCTCCTTCCTAAACCATCACTTAGTTGCAGACGAGGATCGACCGCGGTTTGTCTGAGACTTGCCTGAGTTTCACCGGCGTTCTCCCCAAACTTGATAAAGTTTGCAAGATTCAAGAATGCTCAACGTTCTTCAAATGAAACCTAAACACAAGAGACTCACCTGGCTGGGAGGTTGGCTCACAAGTTGGACATGAGTTCAATACTTGCAGGGTGCATCTGGCTTCAGCCTCTTCGTTGTACCATACAATAAAAGAGAGGACTGAGTTTAAAATAATTAGATACCTTAGTTTACCTTTACATTAGATACACACAGAGCATATCAATATAAGAACATAGAGAGTCCATATTTAAAGAAACTCATAGAAATTAAGAACCACAAGAAATACATCACAACCCTCTCATCTTTTAGATGAAGGGTTGAAGTGACAAGACAAAAAACATATTTTTAATTAATCATGTCAATCGCTCAGCGATGGAAATGATGAATTCATTATGGTTTTTATTTTGGCTTATTTGGATTGTGTAGAGCTGGTAGGACACAAATCCGGATCTAGTACTGATGTTGTATAATCGGATCTGGATCTGGACCTGGACCTGAAATCTTAACGGGTCCGACCCAGTGAAACTCCTGCAGCTTAAGTTTGAACCAAGCTGCCGACAAGGGCTTCCTCAACAAGATGGGCTGGTTGGAGTCTCAACTCAAGGTCAAAAGGCTGCAAGGGTATAAGAGACATTTTCCATGGTATAGTTAATTACTGAGAGACCTGACAAATGGAACGACCAACGGTTCATGGCGCTGATTCAAATTTCAAAATCACTAGGGGTGTATTAGTTATTTTTCACAAATTCGCATTTTTAAAATAGAAGACCGGTTTATTTTGCATTCTTACAAGGCGAGTTTTTTTAAGGTTATCATAAATATATATTTATTCCCCCTCCCCCCTCTCTCTCTAATATAAGGATTATGGCTGGTAATTAATACATTTCTTTATAGAGGAACTCTTCGTTTTATGATTATCATGTCTGTTCAAGATACAACAACTAATTTTTTTCTCATATTGGGATCGGTTACAAGGATTATTTGGTTCTTCGTAACTCAATCATTGTGTGATGCTGACAATCGATTCAATATAAGTTAGATCATTCTTTATTACTTTTTTAATACTTTTGTGGTCCTCTTTTTCTTTTTTAATATTTTCATCTTGTAGTTTCTCATATATTTTTATTGGAGATTCATTTGATTGTATTTTTATGTGTTCAAATTATCTTAAACGATATATATATATATATATATAAGATCTTATTATATGAAAAATGGGATCTTATAACTTCTCACATATTTATTTTACCTTTTAGAGACATGAGTTCAATAACATTATATTTTATATTTTTTAAATACTTTTATAACTTTTTTAATTACACTTGTGTCCTTAAAAGTAGAAGAAATGCCTAAATACATGAGGATTTGAGTATATAAGATAAAATCACTTTTATATATATATATATATATATATATATATATATATATATATATATATATATATATATATATATATATATATATATATATATATATATATACATGGTACGATTAAAAGTAAGGTTTGTCCCCCATTTAGTGGGGTCAGATGGATTCTTAGCCACCATTGTTCTATTCCTTTGTAAAGGGGAGACTGGATCTAGGTATTCACACTCGGGAATTGAACTCAAGACGTGCATCTTGTGAGTCGAGTGCGCTGTCAGGTGAGCTAGCATTCTAAGTGCTATTATTATTGTTAATGTTGTTGTAAAATTATATTTCCCCTCAACACTTATACAACAATCACCATATTCGTTCAATAGCATTTATCGTAAGCAATCATCATTAAGTAAAAGAAATCAAATGTAAACACTAGTATAATGTAGACATGGCCGGTTCGAACATGAACCCCACCGCTCACGAAAACGGCGGTAACCGGGACCCTTCTCTCGGTTCGGTTATGGTTCCAAAATATAAGTTTGAATAACCATTTTGGTTTAATGTGGCAATTATTTTAAATATCTAAACCACTTAATTGTGGCATTTCTATTTTAATTGCCTTGCATTAATTAATCTCTAATAACCACGCTATGTATCCTTGCAAAGCAAATTTGGTTGAATCCTCCTTCCTGCTCCAATCAAGATGGTTTTAGACCTTGGTTGATATCAAAGCTATTGTTGTTTGAAAAAATAAGTGCTTTTGAAGATTTTTAAAGCTTAGTTGCTCATGAAAAAGTCTTTAACTAATAAAAAACATCTTTTAAGTTTGAAATTAGTCTATTATTATAATTACAATTAACGCGTAGTAGGATCATCATTGATCGGAAGCACCATGTATAGAGTATAATCCACTACTTTAGTGTGAGACACACCCAAAATTTAAAATTTTTTATATAAAAAATACAAGTATTTTGTACACGTGAAAAAATACATCTTACATTAAATATAAGTATACATCACTCTAAAAAAAATCTTAGGTCCATCACTGACTTTAAAATTGCCAGACGTCAAAACTTTAAAATTTCATTATCAGACGGAGTCAAATCGATGGTATAACGCAAAAAACATGTAAGGTATTCAAGTTGACCTGTTTTGACACTAGGAACACAAAATGACACAACACGAACTCGACTTGAAACATAAACGTATGCTCGTCGAACTTAAAAAACTTAAAATGTTATATTTTTCATTGTTACTAATGAAAGTTTCGCTCAAGATAACCTTGCCTCTACAAAGTTGGCCTTAAGTTTGTTATGTGAAAGTGGTGGATCTCCTGTGCATTTAACTGATGTATGAGTCGCATAAAAGTGAAGGCAATCAATTCATTTAAGATTTAGTTGGAGAAGACATTGAACATGGTGACATTGATTTGTATGAAGACTCCTTTGTATGAAGATTTAGTTAGGAACGGGTATACCCATACCCTGCCCCAAACCTTAACATGGAAGATACGAGTTCGGGTTTCTTTTCTCCAAATGGGTAACAAGGTAGTTATAAGGCAGAAACAGAGCACACACACACACACACACACACACACACATATATATATATATATATATATATATTGGAAAACTGAATATTGTCTCTCTATAAGTTCATTCATTATTTTTGGGTGACATGAGTATAATTTAAAATTTTAAAAAGTTTTGAAAAGTATAAAGCTTTAATTACTAATACAACTCAAGAACAATGAGTGAAATAAGTGAGCGGGTCTCAGTTGTGAGCAGAGACAATCACTCTCTCTCTCTCTATATATATATATATAATATATAAGAGTTACTAGTTCGTCAATAAAAGACTAGGATGAGAGTGTAGCATATCTCTCTCTCTCTCTCTCTCTCTATATATATATATATATATATGTCGGGTATACCAGCCTAATACAACAAACGTGCACAGGGAGGAGTAAAACTTTCCACCAGTGGCAAGCGTCATAGTTCCCTACCAGTTCATCTAACTTTCTGGGTGCACATTTATTGCTTTCTAGCAAAGGAAAGATCATATTTATTGAACTCTTCTGAAACATGGGCCGTTTAATGCAGGAACATTAAGGGGGATGCCAACAAATTGGATATATTTAATATCAAGTCTAACTCCGGACCCAATTAATAAGTTTTGATATTCAAATACTAATTGAATTTATCTGTTGCTTATTTAGATATTTCGGAGACCAATGTTTTATATTAAATATTGTCTGAATTTGATCAAATACTATATTCTTTCGGGCTTGGCTTCGGATTTCATGTTTATCTCTCAATGGATATGGCTACCCAAATATCCAGTAAAGTTAAATTTAGCAAAGCCAGCACAAGGTGAAGGTCATGAGTTCGATAACCAGGGGCTCTGTGCTTTGGCCTCCCCACTATAACCAAAGAAAAAAGGCAAAGCCATATCTTGACCTGTTGAAGTTCTTAAAAAAGGAAGCCTTGGTCCTCGGCTATGAGTGACCTGCACTTGCATATAGAACACAGAACCTATCATTGGCATGAAACTATGGTTCTAAAAGCATAATTTGAGTACCAAATGTCATAACTAAGAGGAGGTGGACCCTATCTTAAGTGCCTTCTTTCCTTACATGTTATCCTTCTCATGAAAATCAAGTATTTATGTCATCTTTAAATCAAATACAAAACCATTCATTTAAACTTACAATTATAGTACTAGAAGTTTGCTAGTATCATGAGTTTGGTGCTACAACAACAACAATAACTAAGCCTTTTCCCAAACTAGATGGGGTCGGCTACATTAATACTTTCCAAATTTAGTTTTTATATCTTCTTATTCTTTTGATCTTCTTTCTATATGTCCAAACCATCTTAAACAATATTCTCTCATTTTATCCTCTACTGGTGTCACTCCTAATTTGTTTCTAATAACCTCATTATGTATATGGTCTTTTCTTATATGACCACTCATTCATGTCACATACATCTTTTATACATGTTGATGATTACCTGCCCAGCACTCAAAACCATAAAGATAGAGAGAGAGGAAGGGGGCGGCCTCCATTGGAGGTTCGCCCCCCTTCGATCTCCCATGTTTTCTCTTCGCTATGTGTTATTATTTTTGTGATATTAAATCTCCATTGCGCAACCACGTTTTCCAACAAGGATAAAGTTTTTAAGTCTTTTGCAGTCTATGGACTTGCATGGATATTGTGCATGTTGGGCTTAATAGGGATGAGTTGAATTATCTACTTGGTTTATCAATCTATCTGCTAAAATATTTGTACTTTTTAAGTATAGGCTAGCTTGCTTATTCGCCAATTATCAACTTGGACTATCGAGTTGTGTGCGTATGTGTAGAGTGAGGTCTTCTTGCTTCCTTTGGATTGTACTTGGGTCCATAGGTGGCTTTTATAGTTTGACATCGTTTAGTCCAATAGTGACAATAAGCAGAGCATAGAGGTAATGTAGGGGAAATTACGGTGATGTTCTGATTTTGTTACCAGTGACACTCGTGTCCAGGTAATGCAATCCTATCACACATTGTACTTTTTTCACTGTAGAGCTGCTTTTCTTAATGCTTTCTTTCATTCTACACTAATTTATCATTGTAACCTTTCTACCAGTTTTGTCTCGCCACAAATTCTTAAGCTTGTTCATAATTGCCACTTTCAGGGAGTGAACAACAATCCACAAACCAGAAAAAGAAGAAACTTCGGATAAACCAAGAGAGTTTTCAGAAAATTACACATGATCTGGTTACACACCTTCGCGAGCATGAAGAACTTGCTGAAGATGGTAATCAATTCTTTAGTACCTTTATGTTTCCATTTTTCTTTCTCACATTGTAGTTTCCAAGAATTGCTGCACTCAATCTGCAAACTAGCCCAATATCTTTTAAATATAGTTTAGCAACTCGATGATTCCTGATTTTAGGAACTTTTGAAGGGAGTGTCAGTATAAATAGTCTGTGGTTCTAGTGCATCATCAATCAATGATTGCTGATTGTAGGAACTTAGGAGATTTTATTTTTCTTATAAACTTGCAGGCCATGCACTGGCATGAGACAAAGCGACCTGATTAAATGGTACATAGAGCAGCAGAATACCAAAGGGGCCTTCAGTAATCTTGATGAAGTGGTTGAGGAATTTAAACGTCTCAGAGCTATTATAGAGGTAAGAAAGTTCACCGTTTTACATGTTTTGCTTGCCTTGAATTGGCAATCGAGCATTCATAGTTTGGTTCTATATCATACGTTGGAAGTTGTATGGAACGGGCCTGCATAATTCAGATCAACTTGATTGTGATTCGGAGGGTGCTGTGAAAAGCTTACAACAGCATTATACGATTCTGATTATGTTCAATGCTCACCTCACTAGTTAATTCTTTTGTATCTCAAGCTTACAAATGCGTTCCCTTTATGAGCCTGACTTGTCAATGTCGCGCATTGCCTTGCAAGACAATGGCCCGTGTTGAATTACCTCATGATCTGATGTCTAGCCCTATTATATTTTCTTTAGTTTTAAAAGTTTCATACTGAGAAACTGAAAATTGCTGCTTACACAGAAACTAGTAAAAGATGAAGGCCACTTGATTGTTATTGATGATGGCAATGCAGCTTCAGCATCGGTCACATCACCTGAAGGAGGCAATGGCGAAGAAACAAGGTCTTCCAGTGATAACAGGATACTAGCGGTTAATCCCAACTTTGTTACTGAATGAGTTGAGCTGAAGGGTAGTATTATTTCATGTCCTGTTTACCTCATTCAAGTGTAATGTAAGTTATTCTCACAAGAAATCTCTTTATTCACTTGTTAACTTGCTACTAATATTATTTATCAGATTCCAAAAAATCTGATTTTGAATGAGAAAATGGATATAATAATGTAACTGCTGCTACATTGTTCTGACCATTGTATGTTTTGAATTAAAGTGCTCTCTAATGAATGATGACCGCTAATGGTGAACCTCAACCCTTTTAGGCCGTCTACTGGAATCTATGCATCTTTGGATCCCTCCTTAATTGAGATTGGGCTGTTTAGGTGGCACTTGGCATTTTGTTTGTGCATTTAGAACAAGCTGGCTCCTACTGAGATGAGCAATTCCATGTGGACATGTCTGGTTCTGGTCTGCCTGGAACTTGGAATGAAACTGTTGGATTCAGGTGGTTTCGGTTCTGGTTTTAGAACCGTTAGTGTGGTTTCAATCTTTTGAAAAACAACGGTAATGCATTTTTTTTGGCTCATCAATCATGACAGTAGGGAGTGCCTTGATCTATCAGTTTGTTTGTGATGAAGGGTTTTGAAAGCTTTATTTTAAAACATGGTTTGAAATTGATGGTTCCGGTTTTTCAAGAGCATGAGCAAATTGGAAACTTTATTTAAAAGTTTTAAAAGTTTCATACTGAGAAACTGAAAATTGCTGCTTACACAGAAACTAGTAAAAGATGAAGGCCACTTGATTGTTATTGATGATGGCAATGCAGCTTCAGCATCGGTCACATCACCTGAAGGAGGCAATGGCGAAGAAACAAGGTCTTCCAGTGATAACAGGATACTAGCGGTTAATCCCAACTTTGTTACTGAATGAGTTGAGCTGAAGGGTAGTATTATTTCATGTCCTGTTTACCTCATTCAAGTGTAATGTAAGTTATTCTCACAAGAAATCTCTTTATTCACTTGTTAACTTGCTACTAATATTATTTATCAGATTCCAAAAAATCTGATTTTGAATGAGAAAATGGATATAATAATGTAACTGCTAATACATTGTTCTGACCATTGTATGTTTTGAATTAAAGTGCTCTCTAATGAATGATGACCGTTAATGGTGAACCTCAACCCTTTTAGGCCGTCTACTGGAATCTATGCATCTTTGGATCCCTCCTTAATTGAGATTGGGCTGTTTAGGTGGCACTTGGCATTTTGTTTGTGCATTTAGAACCAGCTGGCTCCTACTGAAATGAGCAATTCCATGTGGACATGTCTGGTTCTGGTCTGCCTGGAACTTGGAATCTAAACCTAATCGCCCCATTGTTGGTTCTGGTTCTGAAACTGTTGGATTCAGGTGGTTTCGGTTCTGGTTTTAGAACCGTTAGTGTGGTTTCAATCTTTTGAAAAACAACGGTAATGCATTTTTTTGGCTCATCAATCATGACAGTAGGGAGTGCCTTGATCTAGCAATTTGTTTGTGATAAGGGGTTTTGAAAGCTTTATTTTAAAACATGGTTTGAAATTGATGGTTTCGGTTTTTCGAGAGCATGAGCAATAATCTTTGGCTCATCAATCACAACAGTAGAGAGTGTTTTGTCATTGAGTTGGTAATTTGTTTGTGATAAAGAATTTTGGAAACTTTATTTAAAACATGGTGGTTTGAAATTGATGGTTATGGTTTTTCGAGACTATAAACAATAACTGAACTGGTGGATCTTCGCTTTTGGTTATGGTTATGGGACCAATTCCATCGGTTTTGGTTATCACCGGTTCTGCAGGTAGTATCGTTTCAGTTTGAATTGATGGATCGGTTCTGCCTGTCATGTCTAAGTCGATGTCTTCTAAACTTAAATTCTTTATACTTTTTCTTGAGACAGGAAACTATTTCTTGTTTAAGTTAAAAACTGTCATTTTGATAAAACATAAAGCTCTAATTCATATGGCAGAATTTTTTTTTTGGTACAATGGGGTGGCGGAAGCCAAATTCATATCCCAATTGTTCAATTCATCACCTTCAACTCATTATTATATTATATTATAAATAGAAAAATGGATATGCTCATTGAGTTTCATGTGCACTTGATCAAGGTAAACCAAAATAGGTGGTTTCAAATCGTAAACTCCAATTTTCTTTTGGAACTAGAACCACAGGGGAACCCATTTCGGTTCCGGTCTGAGTCTTTAACTTCCCAAAATTGAAAAAATTAATTAAAAAATTTAAAGTAAAAAAGTTAAGAAAGATATGGAGCGAACTGCTAGTTCCGGCTCCATGGAAGGTAGAACCAGATTTGAACTGGATGATCCTCGATTTTGGGTTTGGTTTAACTGGTTCTAGTTCTAGCTTAATCTAGCTCAGTTTTGGTTAGAAGTGCTCAATTGGTTCAAAATGTCTTTCACTACTTTTCACTACTCAAATCATACTCATGCCTTCTTTTAATTTTTCGAATGCACGAGTATAATAAAATTATTCCTCTTATTTTCTTAAATACTCTTAACAATTTTTAAATGACACGATCATAAAAAGCAGAAAAAAGGCATGAGTGCACACTATCAAGCATGTGCAAATTATATATATATAGGGTGGTGATAGTAACAGCTACTAGATGGTGGTGTAGGAGGGTGTAGAAGAAAAGTGATTTGAGAGGACCGATGCTTGATAGCGGCAAAAGGTTTTGGTACACACAAAGTGCTCATAGAACTGGATGCACATATTTGAACTTTCCAACCATTCTCCCATTGCCATATTATGTACATTCAACTATAGAAACCTACAAGAGTTCAGCCGAGATGAGTCAGAGATCTGTATAGCTCGTCTCTGAGCCGTATCGTAACTCGTCTCATGAGCCAAGAGCCGAGATGAGCCATAAAGAACAGAAAAAGGTCCTTTTGCTTTGCAGATTTAACAGTGCCTTCTCTCACAAGATAACCGGGTCAAATATAAGCCGGGATTGGCAAAACAACGCTTCAGATCATTCCGGCTCGGTTCTTACAAAACCCATTTCATCGCGCATCACGAGGGTTCAACGGAAATCTCTCTCGATAATGGCTTCTGGTGTCTGTGTTGGAAGAGTCATTCGTTCTTCGTTTCGCAAAAGCAGATCATTCATTGCGAGCAAGAGCAAACCGAAGCTTCCTTCTGCTGCTCCAACACTTCCTTCCTTTCCTCTTTCGCGTACCAACTCGCACTTCTCAAGGTCCGTGTTCCCCTCTTCTTATTCTCTCTGCATTCAAGGACTGATTGATATAATAAGTACGGAAGCCCCCGCTTACTGCCTTTTTACCATTTCGATCGATTACGTTGTTGTCTATAGCGTTTTTAGTCGATGATAACTTTCGGATTGATAGTTTCTATGGAAACGGATCTTGCGATTATGTTTTGGTTGTTTTAAACGTTGGTCTTATTCAAATTACTCTCTGAAGCATCTATGTAGTTCTTGCTACTGATGTGCCCATTCGATAGGTGGATTCTATTCGTTTTTGTTGCTCACGTTATCTGCATATTGCATAGTAAATTTTAGTTTACATGCTAAGTGTGAACAAAAAAATGGAGGTCAAAACCTTTTGGTGATCCTCATATGTTTGAGTTGTTGTAGAAGACGGGTTTGCATTGCGCTTGGAAGAAGTCGAAATCTTAAAGATTTAACTCTGGTAGTAAAGACACTTTGATGATGGGGTGGAAGGAAGTTATGTTACAGGAACATGGGTGTGAGTGCGACGATATCTACTTCTTTTTGAAGTTCATAATATTTCATAAAAGTGGAAGAAAAACTCCATTCTAATAATAAATTTTGGCAAAAACTATAGAATAGCTGCCCATAGCAGACACCATCTAGGCAAAAGATCCTATTCTGTGTTCATAGCCAACAAGATGCTTCACGGAGGTGACCATGTAAATATGAGACAATAGGCAATTCTTGAACATGAAACTTGATGTTTTGATCTAGCTTTTCATACTTTTGGTAGTAGAGGTATTTCCTGCATTATTGACTTGCTTTTTATTAATGCACAATCTTTTGGGTGAAAGTTGGCCAAGGAGGTTTCTTCATGGTTGTTTGTGCTGCACCAGAAGCTCCACAATGGAACCCTAGCAATGCTTTGAGATGATTGAGTGAATATAAGAATTCCTGACTAATAGTTGTTACGAATTGTTTTAGATTGTTCAGTTGGCCATTACATGCTCAAGTCAAAGGTGAACAATTAGATGTGTAGAATGGATTAATTTGAGAACCTTATGGCAGACATTCAACATATAACAAAAAATGCAAGAAGTTCTGGGGGTGCTGGTACAGGCAAAAATGGTGGAAGGGTCCATCATCCAAAAGATATTTAAATGATCCAAAACCCAAGAGCTAATTCAAATTTCTCTACTCATTTTGCAGGCGTATTTTTGTTGTTGTCCTCTGTTCCTGTTGAGACTGTAATCCGCTAATGCATCCTCTTTACGGTTTCTCCTTTTCTTATTGAAAACTAATTTTCAACCTTTTGTTTTTTAGTGGAAAATCCAAATTCCTTCTAATCCAATTTCAACGACGAGTTTCTCTCTCCATGACTGGACTGATGCAGTTATCTTGTATTTTTGTTTTGTATAGGTTACCAAGGGTGTTGGGATCTGTCGAATCCTTGATGCCACTCCACAGTATCACTTCATCTGCTTTGCTGACTTCCATGCTTTCGTTGAAGACTAGAAATTGGGGTTGGCTCTCTGAAGGTAGGAACTCCCCCATGACATTCTTTACTTTTCCATCAATTTTCCTTGAGTTTCTTTCTAAGGGCTGAAGATCCTAATTGCTTCTTTCTTGATGAATAATTCCTATTTATGCTTTTTTAAGTTTTTCGTTTCCATTTCCTATTTTCTCATTTTGCTATAAATATGATTTCCTTCTAAAGTTTTCCACTTGCATTTCTACATTCACAAAATCAAAACCGATTATCTGGAATATATTGTGATGCCTGTCACAAAAACTCTTGGAATTCAAGAAGCTTATTGATGATTTGTGGCATGACTCCTCTTTCATGTTAAAGGTTTTGGGGGGAATCAGAGCGTGGGGACACCCTAAATGTTTCTCGTTCAAAAACTAGTGTGATAAATGAATGAGAGAATTGTTTTATAATGAAAATGACACAATTATTAAAATATCATTCATTAATTACCATAGACGTCCAGCTCAATTTGGCATCCCATAAGGCATGCAACTTATGTGTACGTTTGTTGCTTTGGTTCTGATTGCCTCCAACTCTCTCGTTCATGATATTATTTGTTTTGACCAAGCACTTTGGGAATTGTAACCTCTATTCTCTGATAACCTCTGACTCTCTTGTTCATTAATTACCATAGGCATCCAGCGTAGCTTTGATGGTACACTATAGATGAAAGGTGATCCTGGAGAGGCTTGGAAGCTCATTTGTGGACAAACTGAACAAATTGAAGAATGGGACAAGTGTGGAATGACACGCTAACCCAATCTCCTAGGGTTTGGGTGTTCCATACATGTGGAATAAGTGTGAATGAATTCCTAGCATTGTTATATTCACGTTGACTTGTGGAATCGAGGCTTTTTCTAGACATAGCAGTAAGGGAAGCAATATGTGTCTAGTATCTGTTTCTGGCTGAACCACAATCTTGACGATAGAAGCTTGTTTTCTTACTGAAAGAGGATAAGACATGGGTTGATAGATGCAGACAATCTTGCAACCGGCTGGATATTTCAGCTTTGGTATAGTTGAATAATAGTTAGTTTATGTGTATTCACAATTTCCTTTCCCTGGCTGTCACGCTAAGTGTGCCACCAGTTAGTCCCTTCATGCGCATCTTAAAATTGTCGATCCTATGATCATCAGCTCATGCTATATGATGCATCTGTGAGGACTTCAATTTCACTTATAAATTGGAAGTATGATGCACCAGGATAATAAACTCATGCTTGAGAGATGTGACAATGTAACATCCTTTCGTTTTTCTCCTTACATGCGGTTTCTCAATGCTATTGTGCATGCAACTTGTCTCCCAAAATTATCATATTGCACAACTCCTCCCAGTGTGGCAATTGGGAATGTCTAGATATGGTGTTGTGAAACTTGGATTGCACCAGTGGTGCAGGCCAACCATGAAGCAAAGTGCAAAACAAAGATGCATGTAGTTTCTTGGATAATGAAACATTCATTACCTTAAACTTTTGAACACAATGGTATTAGAGTTCCCATCATGCCAGTCTGAGAGACTAAATAAGCTTAAACAGAGGGCTTACATACCATAAGTTTCATCATACAAGTGAATATGCAAATTGATGTGAAAAATTACACGATGAGTTCTCATTACTGCATTACAACAAAATTGTTACAAAGTTGTCTGGTCGAATTTGCTTCTCCTGTGCCTCAGTTCAACATAAAGCTTCCTTCCAAGATGAGGCCAAATTAGTTGAAACCTCAACTCTGTAACTACAGAGCTTGCTGTTATCTTCTTTTCCACACTTATCTGGAAACAGTTGTAAGACATACGCCTTCATTACTGAAGGGGAAGCCTAGAATTTTGATTATATACGGAAACTCTTAGAACAACTACCTAGTTAAGAACCACTCGTTCTTCATTTTCTATTATAGCTTCTCTTTTCGATGATTTTTTATCCTAAAGCCTCTATGCCCCTGTACGGCATGTGTTGGGGAGGGGGGGGCATTTCTTTGGTTTTAGACTTTTCGTGTTGGGATGTCTTCGTTCAACTGATTCAATCAGCTTTTTTATTTTACTGTCGTTAAAATCCCAGAGAACTTGGGGGAAAGTCAAATAGGTTTCACTGGTCTAGCGTGCATAGGATTTTGTTTTCTGATTGCATGAATACAATTGACATATTCTAGGCCGATAGCATGCTGAGTGTTTTAACTCTATAAAGCGTTTTGTTCGTAAAGAAAATACCAAGGTGAAACCATCTTTTGCTTTCTATTGCAGGTTTTGCTACAACACTATGACAATCTTTATAACTTTGTTGGGATCTGCTGAACAAGTTGACTGCAGCTTTTTCAGTTAGGTTCTTGTTGTTGAGATGTACGTTTTTGGCTGCAGAAACAATAGTGGCTTTAGAAACAATAGTAACTTCTGTTGCATTCATCGACAGCCATAAACATTGATATTGAGTTCCTCTGAGAGATTTTCTGTTCCTCCATCGGAATAATTTTCATTAATGCACCTTTAATCTCTCTCCCTCTCTCACTCAACCCCCTTCCTTGCCCGTAGACACCTTGTTTTAGAGGAAAGCTTACTCAACACTAACATTTGCAACTTGAGGTTATGTTTTTCTTAATCTTAATTTGACTGGGATAAGAGCCGAGAATTGGAGATGCAACTTCTTTAGAGGAAGTTGAGACGATGGACAAACGGGGCTCAGAATGATCCTATTGTTGTAGTTTCAAATGGAGCCTCTTCAGCAAATTTTCGCTGCTCTAGCTCTACAGTGAACTGGCTGGGTGTTGTAAGGGGGCCATGCCCCCTTGCCTAAAAGATGAGAGTTAGGGGCATAGACTCTGCCCCGAACTTTTGGCATATCTGATCCGAATTGCTGAGTGTACCTGATCCAAATAGCGGATCAATATAATATTTCTCAAATTAGAGGAACACAGTAGATATAAAAAGCAGCCTATCTTATAATTTGATTTGAGTATAGTCATACTTCTCTACATCATGGATAGGGTTTGAACCAACCTTCTAGGATGAAAGCTCCTTTCATTGAAGAATTCTCGTGAATGGCTGTCAAGTATTCCGACGTGGGTGCTTAACCACTTATATCGAGATTCTGCTACTTGTTGAATATCATTATTCAGTTTTCCAATACAAAATTTGGAGAAAAGTTGCTCCTTAGCTGCTTGATGTCATTATGCAGTCATGGGAACCAAAAAATTATTAGAAAAATCTGAATTGTGATAAAAAACATAAAAAAATTATGGCATATGACTTGTGACCTGCTGGTTCTTGTTTGGTTCATTAAACCATATGACTTGTACATAACACGACAAGTTTAGGTCGAAGTGTCACGCCCCGGCACTGGAATCACCCAAGGCGCGGAACGCGTGACTGACACTAGGCTGCGCACAACCAGCAAGCCTTTCACCAAGGTTGCACAGGTTCAGCGGAAGCTTAGCGCCGGTCACGCGTTCCGCGCCTTCGGTGATTCCAGCGCCGGGGCGTGACAACTTTGGTATCCGAGCGGTTCTGGTTTGGAGAATTGCGAGTGGGTACGGGACACACCCCCTCCGTATTGATAGCAAATAGGTAACCCCTTCGTCAACGAAAGCCCCACGTTGACTCATGGCCACTGACACTGAGATGGTCGTCGACCCCATTCGTAGAAAGGGGAAGGTAAAGGCTGTACCAGTGGCCGACCCTGCCGAGTCTGCATCAGGTATTCTGCCTGACGTGGATGCTAGACTTACCAAACTCGAAAAGTTGGTAGGTCATTTGGATGCTGCAGTTGCGCGTGCTGCGGAAGGCTTCGACCGGTTGACGGGCGAGATGAGCACCGCAGTGAGAGACGTGAAACGACGCACGGATGCTTGCGAGTATACCTGCGACGTGACAAGTGACCACATGGAGCGCTTGGAGCAGCGCATCCAAGAGATGGAAGCAGACGTTAAGACCCGACTGCAGAGACTCGAGGAGAGTGCATCTGCACAACTTTCGGAGAGACAAGAACAATCTCAGCTGGAGATGCTGACTCGATTAGATGAAGTCGAGCGCAGGTTGGCAACTCTAGCAATAAACTCCCATTTGGGGGAAGAGTCCCGCATCTGAGTTGTAAGCGTGTCGCGGGCCACGCACCGTTATTTGCTATTAATACAATCTGCTTTCTTATTTATTCTCAAGTATCCTTGCTATCTCCAAACGACCCTCCCCAATCATCAGGCTTTAAGCTTCCGCTGAACCTCTGCAACCTTGGTGAAAGGCTTGTTAGGTTGTGCGCAGCCTAGCGCCGGTCACGCGTTCCGCGCCTTGGGTGATTCCAGCACCGGGGCGTGACAGAAGAACCTTTTTTTTTCCAGTTCCAAAGGGAGGCCAAAGCTTAACACACTTGCATGGGCCGGGAGTCGAACTCCCCACCTGCAGCAAGGGCATCAGAGCGCCCTGCCCTTTAGCTAATGCTCTGAGTGAAAATGAAGGACCATTTTACTTCTAACATTTTTAGAAAGGATGATTTAAGGTAAATGAAATGAGACCAACAGACAGTTAAGCTTGGTTTGTTCGCATATAAAATGAGTCGAGCAACAAACAGGAGAGCCCCTTCGGCTTCGTGTTGCAGCTCTTGAGATAGAGGGTCACAACCCTTTCAACAAACAGGAGAGCTCTTAAAATCATTCGTTTTATAATGTTTAAGTTCAAAACCTGTTTAGCTCTTAAAAGACACTCTAGTTTTTACCCAGCATTTGGTTACAACCAAAACAAAACTTTCACTTCGGTTGGTCCCTCCAACAAACATTTTTCGGTTGGTCCCTCCAACGAACACTTTGAATCTGCAGTAGAGAATCGATTTGAACACGAAGTATGCAATAAAACCGGGACAGTAATGGTCTTGCAGTACGTCCAATCCGGATCCGTTGGGACATCCCTCCCCAGCCTAGGTAACCCAAATCCCCCTCAGAGATTGATTTAATTTTCCTCTGGGGTTAGGGTTTTGCTTGATAACTTTACGGCTAGGGTTTTGCTGCATCAAGGGGTGTGCCCGTACTATCGTTTTCCTCTTTATATTCTCTATGCATACGCCTCCTTTTGGTTCCGGAGCTCCATCAATGGCGAGAAATATCTACGGATGTGGGCGATCCGAGACATGCTCCATCTTCTCTTCCCGATCAACGGTCACCAGCCCGATCCCGAATCTTTGCGTATTGGAAACGTCGCTTCTGTCGTACTTACAACTCGGAATCGTCGATTCAGCCGTTATGTCGCTACCTCTCTTCCGGCTTGAAGTATATGCGGTTAGACGAGGCGTCGCTGCTTGCGGGTAGCTACATTGCCGTGTTTTCGAGCTACACAAGTGAGGCTGGCTGCTCCGTCGATGTGCTCGCATTTTCCGTTACATTGTTGGACGGCCACGGCATGTTGTGGCCGCCTAGAGAAGAGCGGTTTTCTATGGGGTTCAACCGTCCGAGTCGTGGTAACAAATTTTTGTTCCTTTTGCTTTTCATTCTTGGGTTTTCGTATTTCTGCACTGATTTAAATGCTTGCGGTTGTTCTGGAATGTTTTGGTTGTGTTCTGCTTTGACGCATTGCGGGAGGAATGTTTTGGTGCATGCTTCACTAGTTGCGTTTTCTTCATGTGATCGTAAATCCTTACTGACATTCCACGTTTATTGTTAGGGATAATTATAGCCCTTGTTACAACCAACATACTGGTATTGGTTTTCATTTTACGCTACGTTTAGGGGACTCTGGTATTGTGATGCTACTGTAGCTACCAAAATTTAAAATGCTTGGGTCGTGTTTTGGAACTCTTTTGTCTCTTTGGACCAGGGTATCAGTCATGCTTCCAAATGTATGATTTCACATTTAAATAATGGTGTTGAAGCGTCCACGATTCGGAGATCATGTGCCAAAACTACCTCCACCACAGACTGCTTGTACTCAAGTCAAGAAGAACATTTTGTTTTAACAACATAAATTTCGCTTAAGATCAGTTATCTGTGGTCAGCAGCTCCGTTTCCCTGTTTCAGTCTTTCCAAACAGCTTAACTGGAGACGTCAAAATCGTTTTATTACGATCAGTGATACTTGCAAGTCTCCTTTCCCATCTCACAAATGCAGGCAACAACCTGGACTGCAGCACAATCATGGATGTTAGAACGTCCACTGGACCTGATAAACAGACCAAAGGAGTTCGTAAGTTAAGAACATAAACATGTCATTTCTTGCCATTACAATTTACAAGCACCTGAAAATGAAAGACCTTCACATGATATTTATTGATCTAGAAAAAGCTTACGATAGAGTACCGAAGGAGGTTCTTTGGAGAACCTTTGAAAAAAGAGGTATCCCATTGACGTACATAAACCTTATAAGAGACATATATGATGGTGCAAAAACATGTGTGAGGACTCATGAAGGAATGACAGACTTCTTTGAAGTTAATATTGGGTTACATCAAGGATCAACTTTAAGTCCATACTTATTTATAATGGTGATTGATGAGTTAACAAAACATATTCAAGATGAAGAGCCTTGGTGTATGTTATTTGCTGATGACATTGTGTTAGTGGAGGAGTCTAAGGAAAATGTTAATAGAAAATTGGTACTATGGAGAGAAACATTAGAAAGTAAAGGCTTCCGACTTAGTAGAACAAAGTCAAAATATATGGAATGTAAGTTTGATCATTTGGTTACCTCAGAGGACATAGAAATTAAAATTGGCACACATTGCATCGCACAAAAAGAAAGTTTTAAATACCTAAGGTCAATTTTTCAGAGTGATGGATGAATTAATGGAGGTGTTACGCATAGAATTAATGCAGGTTGGTTAAAATGGAGAAGGGCATCAAGTATTCTTTGTGATAAGAAGATACCATTAAAGTTAAAAGGTAAATTTATAGAGCAACAATTAGACCTGTCATGTTTTATGGTTCTGAGTGTTGGGTAGTTAATCATCAATGTACAAAAGATGTGTGTGACAGAAATGAAGATGTTGAGATGAATGAGTGGCCATACAAGAAAAGACTGTATACATAATGAGGTTATTAGAAATAAATTATGTGTGGCACCAATAGGGGATAAAATGAATTAAGGTGTTGGATGGAAACAATGAAAAACTGTTTGAAAAAAGAATCCATGTAGCCGACCCCGTCTAGTATGGGAAAATGCTTAGTTGTTGTTAACTTCAGTTAGAAGCCTAATAAGCCATTTGATACCAACTATCACCAACTGTTTTTTATGTGAAGAGGTTAATTACCCAACTACAACCACTGTATGACATCTTAATGGACATTCCTCCTAAACATGGATATGTTGCTCCCTAGACTACTTGGACTCTTCGTTATGTTTGTTCCATAAATGCAAAGCAAGATAGCGTAACAAAGTAATTCACTTGCATATAGTTTATTTGTTTGTTGCTTAAAACCTTTATTTGGTCATATCATTCCTTTTGTACATTATTTGTCAACACAAGTTGCACAATGTTGGGTTTTGAGTTGTGTATATGTTTCTACTGTTACCCTTTGTGTTGATTCTTGTTCATCAAATCTATTATATTGTTTTGTTCAATATAATACGTGAAGGTGCATTCTAGTGATAGATAGGAAATTTGGCGATTGAGATTCATTTTAGCTTTTTGAAAACAATTGTTGCATTATTTATTTACGTATTTTGTAGTTTTCGTGTACTGGTGAATTCCTCTTAGGTGACAGTTAGTGCTTAGGAGGTTGGTTGCTTAGGCCTTAGGGTGGTGGTAAACATTATTGATGACATTTATGATAAAGCGTTAGATGCATTAAACTAAAGAAAATGGCCCTACAAATCATAAAGTGTTGGCACTTTTCTACCTGTATGGTGGCTTACTTTTTAATTACAAATATTATCTTTGTTTCGAGGAGGGAAAACAAGCATGCTTTGGTAAAAGTAGTACTAGGGTAGGTGGGTTCCTTAAAGCACTCAGGTTGAGTGCTCTGGCTGATGGCATAGTGTAGGAAAAAGGGTTGATTAATCCATGTCAAGTCGATAATGAATAGGATTTGAAAACCGTCAGTCGATAGCATGAGGTCTTCTAAAGATCCATTGATGAGGTTTCCTTCTTCCTTTTCAATTTCTGTTGTGACTTGCTTTCTTCCCTCAGCAGTTTTGCTTTTGGTTTGGTAACTGGGGGTTGTGCTGCTTATTATTGTAATTGGAGGTGGCTGTGATTAGAAAGAGAGAGGACTTGAGTGGGTGACTTTTGAAATGCCCCATGTTGGGTAAGGGGGTGCCCCCCATTTTCCTGTTGGGGTTTTGGTATCCTCTTATCCTTGTGGTGTTTTGTTCCCACAATGTGAGAGTCGTAAAACATACACTTGATATGAGCCATCTTTATTATGGGTATACAGTAAGCCTGTGCAATGAACAAGAAGAATGGTTAATTTGATATGAGAAGTCCACACGCAGAATATAGATTTTTTTTTGCTAAAACGCATCTATGTAGAAATGGAACAAGGTTTACAGATGAGTAGTTTATAACTTTATATATTAAGATATAATATATGATTAATCTGTACATATGTATATATATGCTGTCAAAAGTCTTCCAAGGTAGTAGGGGCATCTAAACGAGAACGAGCCATCAAATGGACACAAAGTGCTATTTGGAAATGTCTTAACTTTCAAATTTTGATACCAGAAGCCCTCACTAACCTAACACCCCTTCTTTCTAACTCCCTAGGGTCTAATAAGTGAAGTTTTTGGAGTGTCGAGAAAATCTACGTTATGTAATCACATTGAAGTTTTTTCTCCTTTGCTCTCTGGTGACTTTTTTTCTTCCCAAGGCAATACTGGTAGTTAGGCGTGCCATCATAGTTCTTAAGAGTTTTTTCTCCTCCATTTTTTGTACATTCTTTCTGTTTACCCTTCTACCCCTGTCACAACACTAAAATTACTGTAATCATATGAATTACATCTTAGCATTCTCTCTCTGCCAAACCAGTAAAGAAAAGAAAAAGATTGAAGAAGAAACAATTTTAGAGAAAAAACTTAAAGAATTACAGTAAAGGTAGTATGTAGCAAAGCTATAAGGTTGTGCAACTATCCTAGTCGGAACCCAAGCAAGAGTATGGCAATTAGAATGCAATTTTGTCTCATTCATATTTGACCAAGCGCATTAGTAGTGGGCCCGACAAGTACTGCTATATGGAGGTTGGAAAATCTTCTGCTGCAAATAGTTTTGTAATGTCAATTATTTTTAATGTATTGTCTCTAATAGCTGTTCAAGATAACATTAAACTTCTTAAGAGAGGAGCCTATGTCCACAAACACCATACTTCATTTTTGTTGTTCTTTTTCCTATGTATTCTTGGGTGTTCTGCTCCATACATGGAACCACTCTAAAGCATGTAACATCTCAAAGAGATGGTTAAGGATCCAGTTACCTTTGCGCTCATTCATGGATGTGCATGTGGGCACTTGAGGGTACGTAAAACCACAAAGAAGGGCCACAAAAGTATAAATGGGTATTCTTATTCCGGCTTATAGAAACAATAACCAAAGAACACGTACACACAAAAGGGGCAAAAATTTGAGACGTATTTCCAATTACAGGATGCCGTTATTATAAATGGCATATACAGCAAAATGTTCTACAGTGTACAAGCAACTTGTATAAATTGTATCCAGACTCCAGTAGCAAATTCTATGCTTGGTTTAATTTGTCTGAAAATGAGGAAGAGTTGGAAGAAAGGCGGCTAGAAATGACTATTATTTCCTGAGATGATTCAAAATAAATGACTGACTAGTCTTGGTGTAGATCATGCTTCTTGGGCTTCTTATCATTCACCTGAAACAAATGGTTGATTAGTGTTTTAGTAGAAGTTTAGAACAAAATGCCATCCCTAAAGATGATTGATAAGTAATAAGAATAAAAAGCAGAAAGAAAAGAAGGTTTCTTTCTATTTAAATTATTTGGAGGATAAGTGCAGCAAATCTGCACCGCAATTTTCTTTTTGAAAAGGTAGATCTAGTGCTTTTGAGAGAATAGGTATTTCCCTATATATCCGGATATGTAAGCTTATACGTATGCGTTTGGTTGGTGACCTTAAACTTTTCCCTGTTATACTTGTTATTGAACTTCCAAAATATTTTGAGACTATTTGTTTTGGTATTGTTGGAATTCACAGTACACGTGTCCACTGAATGGACAAGCAGGAAGATAATTCGGGGTTTATTTCACGCCTTTTAGTTCTGGCTTTTCTGGATCTATGCTTTACTTAAACTCTATATGAGAGAGAGAAGCAGCAGCAACATCTACTACTGAAAACAATGGAGACGGATTTTTCTTCTCCATCGAACCTTTGCTTATCATTGAAAATAAAGGAAAGATTGATTCGACGGACTCATGAAGGAAATATTGCTGCCTTAAGTGGTATCCACCGATTGTTATGTCAAGACATCACTTTTGTTCCAACCCATCCACTTTCTATGAGAAGTAAAATGACCAAGAAAATTTATTTTAGTTGTGGACCTAGCAATCCAGTCACTGTTTTTGATGGTTTCATGCATTACAGTCAACTTGGACAAATGTGACGAGTCAATCTCTTTTCTGTACGTTGCAGAATAAAACTTGTTATACTATCTATTCTCTATGTGTGTGTGTGGATGCTGTCATTAGCTCCCACAACTTTTTTCCTTTAATGGCGACGGAAGATAGTTAACTTGCATGGCTCATTCAAGACTAAATCTAGATTTTCAACTCCATTGTGAAGCAATGTCTATTGCCAAATAGATAGCCATCTGAGTTATTGGGAACTGTTATCGGTCTCTCTACCAATTCCCATGATTATTGCTGTTTGTGCTTAAGAAGACCTGTAAAGAATAGGCTTTGCCTTTGAATGATTGATGTAATTGGCAAATTCCATATATAGAGATGTCCGGATTTATCATAAAGGAGGAGCAGATTGAGTCACCGAGTCAACTTAAGCTTTAGCTGGATGTGGCGTGGACTCGATCCTTGTTACTCATGAGGATATCAAAAGAGCAGCTTTCTCATAGGTTTCACGGACTTCAAGGCCTCAACCTCTCGTTATAATTGCAAAACAAAGATGATGATGGGTTCATAATTGTTATTCCTTGTTTCTCAAGGTTTTTAATCACAAACATTTTCTTGATTGTGCACTTCATGAAAGCACCAGATCATCATCACAATCCTTCCTGGAAATGCAGAAGTTTGATGGCCGGTATAATGGAAAGCTGGAAATGGTAGAGATATCCGAATAGCCTGTGATAAATGGATTCTTGCCTATGTTGCATGGATACTGGTATGGTATGGGTATGCAATTTTTTAAAAAACTAAGGTACCGGTACGCCATTATTAAAAAAACATAATAAAAAAAAAATGCTTACCTTGCTATCATCACTCTTACTCTTCTCAACCAAACCATAAAGCACTGGTGGTAGAGGAATGAAACGAGGTAACTCAATATCTAATTGGTTACCATACAACTAAATTCTGCAAATATTTAGAATTTCAAACAGAAAAATGAAAAGGATAAGTAATACATCATGAAAGCAACATGTACTATGACAAAACAAAGAAGAAAATTTTCTAAGTACTTTGAAAGGCATCTCTTCTCTCTATATTAAATCATGAGACTACCATCATAGATAATAACTTACCTTCGATTTACTCAAATCTACTTCATCTTCAGCACCTTTGATATTTTTTAAGATCCAGGCAATGACAAACTCTGTGGCGTACATCTGAGCAAGCAACCTCCAGTTTACCTTCCTCATTTTGATGTAGCAGCACGCAAAAAAAATTATCCTGAAGAGCACAGGTGAATTAGCAATTAAATATAACAATAACTTCATTTTCTTCAGCTGACTGTAGAAACCCTGCAATAAACATCTAATAATTTACTCAGTTTGAAAACCAGTTACGGACATTGATCAAACCTCCAAGAACACTAGTATTCTCTTTAGAATATGGATACCCTAGGCACGAGTTTGGATACAGATGTATAAACATAACAATATTTTGGCCATGCTCTCTCATTCTCTCTCTCTCTCTCTCTCTCTCTCTCTCACTCTATATATATATATATAGAGAGAGAGAGAGAAATATGATCTCAAATCTCTTTTTGGAGCTTAGCAAGTAGAAATTCAAGAAGTGAGACAAGTGCATATGTAGATAATGGATATTGCCAATGAATTCAGTAATTTCAGTATGATGCATCTCATAATTTGGCAACCAAGTGCAGATTCAACTTCATGATTCATATAATTTTTGTGTCCTTTTTCAAATAAAGTAAAAAATCATTGAGATAAAAGGAATTAAGTGCCACTATACTCATTACTAGTTGACTATAAGGCATCCCAAAACCAGAAGCAGAAGCTAAAATAATAATTTGATGAAAGGCATACAGTAACAGTAGCATTGCGACCACCAGGGTGTCTAATAGGCACAACAAAGATGCGACCCCACATCCGTGTGCGTATTCATGAAGACGAACTATGAGACTGAGGTGGACATCGAGACTGATACAAAGTGCACAGGAACGTATCTTGAAATGTTGTGGAGGAGAGACAAACAGGGCATATCACAGAGAGGGAGAGGAGAGACGTTAAGAATGGTCGTATCAGAGAGAGAGATGCTGCTACGCCGAGAATGAGGTAGAGCAGAGAGAGATCGACTAGGGTTAAAATTGAATTTATTTTTATTTTTTTAGATCGAATATGGGTCAACCCGAATCTAACACGTATCTGATATGGGTACTTGATGTACCCAAATTGGGTATGTGTACCGGTACACGTCTACATGTACCGGTATGTTGTATGTTGTATCAGTACGTATCCCACGTATCGATACACATGCCCATATCGGGTACGTATCGGAGACGGGTACAACATCCAATATGACATTCCCGTGCAACATAGATTCTTGCCTACTATTGTTTTTAAGATACAGTTGAAGAACGGAAGTGATACACCGATCTCTTTTTACTATCTACACACTTCTTTTTTATCATTTTGTTTTTGTGAAAATCTATAAATTATTTTGATATTGTTGATCGACTGAATCTCTCTCTCTACAGGTTCTTGCCTTACCGTTGATCGTCTAGCATCATTTCTGCGGTGACTTATGACTCGAAATTTGATCCACTGCACAATAGATTATATCCAATTCAATCAATATTTGTTGGTTCATCACCAACTTGGGCGGTAGAATTCTCAGATTGTGATCAGCACCGCGGTTGCTGAGGCTCCGTTACATATTCAACCAAGGATGAAGATACAATAGAACGTATTCTAATTTTTTATCAGATATAAAGTTAGTTTTCAGACTATCCTCTGTTGCGAATAGAGGAGCCCCAGCTTGATCATCGATCCTTGCCTATAATTCTAAACCGTTGTTATCCTTCTAACCATTTGATGAGTTTTGCATTGATATTTTATTTATCAGATTCATTTTTGTGATTGAATAATCCTTTGGATCTTGTCTAGATCCGATCCATTTGAAAAAGTGCACGAATTCGTTGATTGCTGAACCGCCGCTCATGTAGGAACGAACGCTCCCTGTTTGACCTGACGGCCCGAGTCCGGCTAGGGCAGCCACGATTCTCGGTCAAACCCGTTGAGAACCGTTCCCCGTCAATGTAGACACGAAGAACCTCAGCTGTAAGTGATTTAGTTGCCCTCGCTTTTGATATAACTTTCTGAACTGCCGTTGTCGCCGTTGCATTTGACCCAGTTAATTTCGTGTTGGGTTCATGTTCGTGTCGTATAATTTCGTGTTCAAGTCATTCAACCTGCAAAGAATCCATTTTGTATTTTGTGTCACATTCTGATGTCATAGAACTTGAATTCTGTGTCAAGTTTACATATGGGTCGTGTTCAGTCAAATGGGTTGCTCAAACATGAATCATTTTCTTTTTCGGTTACATCGTGTGAATATAGACGCAAACTTTTCAAGTCATCTACTTGTTAGTTTCCGTGTCAAGTCTGAAATTGCAAGCCCTATGCGGTCTCCTCCTTCTTGGGGATGACTCAGTTCATTTTTCATATAAACTAAATGGTTCAAAGCAAAGTGGTGACATTCACATTATTGGGACATCTGAGAAAGATCATGAATGGTTTTCTTTGAATTTTATAAGCTAACTAGAATCAGATTAATGATTGGGTTTGGATTTTGATTAGACATGGCTGGTTTCTAACCGGTCTAACTGTTTCAATCGAAACTGAACCGAGTCAGGAACCGACTGAACCTGGAACTAGAATCGGGGACCACTCAGTTTGGTTTTCAGTTCCACCTCTTTTAAAATTGGAACCTTATTCAAGCCAGAACTGACAGTTCTAAATTGTAGGTTCCCATATTAAAAAAAAATGTTCTTATGTTTTTCAAAATTTTAATAAAAATACCAGTTTCAGGCAGTTCCATACTTAAACCGGAACAATCTTGAAACCGACGGTTCCAAAACCATAACCATAACCAGCCTTGGGCTGGTTCAGTTACGCTTCCAGATTCTGTGTTAACCGGAACCAGACATGTCCAGTTCTCATGGAGCGTTTCCTACTTCAATGAAAGGTCATTCCAAATTTGTTTGATATATTTAGACATATTGTGTTATTTTTGCGTGGAAAAGTCCATTATTCAGGTTAAAAACAAAGCAAGAATTTGGATTTTAAACACGGGTTCTGGTTTTGTTCCAAGCTCGATGATGATTCAAGCTGCAATCACAGGTAGAGCGTTTCCCATTAAAAGTTTGCACCGAAAACAATGATAACCATCACTATAGCCTAGGCAGACATGTCTGATTCTAGTTCACTGAAAGGAACCGGATCCGGTTCAAAAGAAGAACTCCATCAAACCGGAAAAAGTTCAAAAATTTGAGAAAACCTTATAAAAATCAACCATATCGAACGGTTTCAGTTCCACAACTCATTGAACCATACTCAAACCAGGAGTTTGGTTCCGGTTCCGGTATACCCGGTTTCCAGCACAATTTGAATCTAGTTCCGTGACCATAATCGATTTAGGAAGCTCTTCCGGTTTGGTTCCAGTTATAGTTTCGATTTGCCCGGTTCTTGTTTAAAAGTTTGCGTGTTTGCTGATTCTATTTAGAACAACAACAACAACAACTAAGCCTTTTCCCATACTAGACGGGGTCGGCTACATGGATTCTTTGTTTCCACAAATCCCTATCGTGTGCCATGTTAGCAGTTAATTCCCAATAATGATTCTATTTAGAAGATGGAGCAAATATCTTTCCAATACGTTATTGTACAAAATTTGGCTACTCAAACAATCACCTCTACTTAGTGTGACAGGATAAGACAAAAGGATAAGACAACAAAAAACTTCTTATCAAAGCCCTAACTAAAGCATTATCTAACGCTAAGTAGGGTTAGTCAACACATATCCGAATTAAAAAGATCATATGCATATAGAAGTTGCTAAAACCACTGTTATGGGTAGACATGACCGTTTTCTAACCATATCGGTGGTTTCAATTGGAACTGAACAAGGCAAGAAACTGACTGAACCTAGAACCAAAACTGTGCTCGAATCGATGATCAATCGGTTTAGTTTCGGTTTCACCTTTTGCAAAATTGGAATCAGAGCCAAACCAGATCCAACAGTTTCAAATGCTTTGTTTCGGTCTTTTTTTAAAATCTTCTTATAATTTTTATTTTTAATAAATTATCGGTTCGAGACTCGAACAAAAAGCGACAGTTCTGGAACTTAACCCAGCTGTGGGCTGGTTCAGTTACGATTCCAAGTTATGAACCAATTGAAACCAGTCATGCCTAGTTATCAACATCAAGATGGTGAGCTTCCAGTCAGGTTCTTCAGTCTAAGCTATCTTCCGAAGACTTAATATCTACTTTGTGCAATGAGTTGTGCATCTTTGAACGCGGACAAAAGTTTCCCATTTCCTTGGTCAGAGATACGTTGGTAGAGGTTGAGTTACGTATATTTCATAGTTGCAGGTCCCTTTCAGAGAGAGAGAGAGAGAGAGAGAGAGACGTATCATCCTATAAATGCATTCATCCACGATAATCTATCATCTTCGGAGCAACTCTTCCTTTTAGAAGAACAATCTCTCTCTCTCTCTCTCTCTCTCTCTCTCTCTCTCTCTCTCTCTCTCTCTCTCTCTCTCTCTCTCTCTCTCTCTCTCTCCGCCATGTCTAAGAGGGGAAGGGAGCAAACTACTACGGTGAGAGTCATTCTCCCGAAGTTTGTAAAAACAGAGCCTGAGAATTTCAAGGCAGTCGTTCAGAGTCTCACCGGGAAAGATGCCGTGGTTTGCTATACTCCGACTGACGATCCCGACTTGATACAGAAGACAGCGTGCTTCACTACTGGCCCTAACCAACAAAGCCGGACGAGTGTGAATGGATACAACATTGGTGGAGCCGTCAGTACTCCTCCCGGGAATTGGGGGATGGAGGATTTCAGATGGCTCATGGATTTGCCGCCATTGGATGAACAAGGGTTGTGGGTCGACAGCAAACCCTGAGCGTTCATGTCATTTCCATTTTTTTGTATTTCACGTCCTCCTTATTCTTTATGAAGAGGTTCGAGCTTCTGCTCATCTTATGTACAGCATTCTTGTAACTGTGTATGCTTTTGATTCTTTTGTTAAGGAAAATATACTTTTAAGTATGAAATGAGGAACAAATCATCTGATTAATTAGTCTGAGAGTATTGATGCAGTGCCATTCTGAAAAATAATTAAAGGAAGCGGATTTCTGCAATTGTACAAGAGGATTGCGCTGACTTCCCAATATAAAGATCTTAATAACTAGGAGTGAGGTATTAACACCTTCCTCGATAGACCTCACACATGGTTTCCTTTAAACAAGGTAGAAATTTCGGGTGCAATTTGATTCTGTAAAATTGCCAAACACTTGCAAGAGTCTTGCCGAAGTTCAGTCGGATCCTTAAGCAAGATCAATGAAGTACTAAGAAGATTAGGAAGTGTTCTAAGTATCAAATAATCGTAACTAAACAAACAAAAAAGCTCAGTTGTTGGCGATTCACAAAGCATGCGACGCAGGCTTTCTGCTTTTCTCCTTATCATCTAGTTACACATAAAAATAAGATACATTAAGTTAGAATAATCCATACAAGTAAAAGATGAAGAGAATACAAGGTTATATTCTAAATTGTAACATCAAACACAACCACAAATTATGAAACTTTATGCTGTGAATTTCCTTCAATTGATATTATTTAGGGATTACTATTGCACACTCCTTTTACTATCTACGTACCCTCATTTTCAAAAATACCAAAATTACCTTTACAACATTTTCTCTCTCATATCTATACTCGATTCTCACATCCTCTTCTTTTTACTCTAGTGACTGACATTTCATTCATTTTCTGCTATTGTTACTTCGTTTGTAGTATTATCTTATGAACCCCGAATCAAGAAAAAATGAGAAAAGCGAAAAGACGTCCTCTTCTTTTTACTCTAGTGACTGAACTTTCATTCGTTTTTTATTATTGTTACTTCCTTTGTAGTATTATCTTACGAACCTCATGGGAGATTTACGAATCAAGAAAAAAAAACGAGAAAAGAGAAAAGAAGGTTTTCTTCGTCTATTTTTGGATTGTCGGAGTTCTTTCAAATACCATTGAATTTTTATAGGTTTGTATTGGATTTTATGCTTTTTACATTTTGATAAATGTTTTACGTTTTGGGTAGAAAGATTGAGATGCTGGATTTTCGAATGGAGATACGGTCCAAGCATGTTTCTTTCGAAAGAGAGAGCACGTACTGAAACATGTCTCCATTTAGGCAGGATGTAGTTGTACTGCGTCTCTCTCAATTGGGAGATACAGCTAGGGCATGTCTCTCAACAACTGCGAGATGCACACGTCTCCTTCAAATGAGATGCATTTGAGCTGTATTTCTCATGTTATATGCATATATATATATATATATATATATATATATATATATATATATATGCTTCACATCCTATATCTCTATGTATTGTAATGCAACTAATATATTTCTTTATTGGTTGGTTGATGAAGTAAAAAACATATTTATTTACTACAAGGGTGATGAACTTTATTATTTACTTACCGATGACAAAGAAGAGCATGCATGATATCTATGGTGAAGACCATTTTAAAGAAAGTTAAAGATACCATTCACATCGATATAGATTTATTAAGATTTTAGAGGCTCAGTTGAGTTGTGAAAACCACACATTCATCCTTAAAGAAAATCATGTAATAGATTGATAAAGAGGAATTTATATGTTTGAAAGTATGCGAACATGAACACCTCTCCAAGAGGTTTGGGCTATGATGGTTTGCAAATAAATTTGGGCTCGAATACTTCAAACAAGTTTGAGATATTGGTTGTTTTGAATTGACATGCAGTTTTCGTATTTTAAGAGCAAGTTTTATTGTTAAATACATTCTCACGACAATAAATTGGTTCTACTCCGAGAAGCTTCTGTCCTCCTTGCTAGGGGCTCGATTCAAAAGAACATTGAGGTTGAACATTCTGCGATCATTTGATATTGTATCTACAAAAATGAAAACTATTGGTCACCAAAGATATTAGGTGGATACAAAAATTAAAACTCATATATCATACGTACATACGTGTGTATGTATGTATATAAGTACATATAAATACATGTAGACGTGTATCTGTACAGTAAAGTATGCAATTCACTCTAATTGTAATGGGAGTTTTATTTTCTTTTTGAGAGAATGAGCCACCATTGACACAAACTAATTGACAATGATATCAAATTCGGGGCTTTCTTTGGCAGGCTGCACATGGCGTGTCTGATATCTGTGGCTTACAAGTAGAAGATGCTCCATTCAAGCAGAATATCGACGCTGGTATGATTGATCACTGCAAGATTCATGCTGCAAAAGGTAAACAGCTAACAACACCTCATCGTCTTTCCGCTAAACGGTCAGCCACCTAGAGTGGCGGTGGCGGTCATATAACACCATATAGCCGAAGGCTGGTTACGTCAAAGGATGTCAAAGGAGAGGTAGGGTAATGCAAAGCAAGTAGACGATTATATAATGATATATCTTACTGATTAAGATAAGAAACAATGAGCAAAATGTTTTACATATGGATGATTGATATAACAAGCAAAAATTTCTTTCTAATCAAGTAGAATACTTAAAATGTTGAAGTACACCTTTTCCAACCTTTTTCTTTTGTTTTTTATTATCTCAATCATCTGTTTTTTATCATATTATTGAGATTATTAAGGACAGTTAAGTATGATTATTTGTACCCATATTCACAAAGTTTTCTCTCTCTCTCTCTCTCTCTCTCTCTCTCCCTCTCTCTCTCTCTCTATATATATATATAAAGAGAGAGCGAGAGAGGAAGAGAGATTTAGCACTATTATTTGAGCTCATACCCTAAACTCTCTCTCTCTCACTATATATTTTGGACAATTTAGTACGATTGCTCGTGCTCCACTCTCTACATCTCTCGTGCAAGATAGTGAAACGGATTACCACCACTGCTGGCACATGCTAACATTACTGAAAAAGAAGACATGATCTACCTACTATCCTTTTACTTGTTTTTCCTATTTTTTATGGAACGGTTGACCTCTCTCTCTCTCTCTCCACATATAAAGAGAGAGAGATTGATTGATTGATTGGATCCATCCAAACTAACACCTACTTATTCATCATCCGTTGTTTTTTTAATGGCGTGACCTAACTACTATCCCTTTTACGTGTTTTTTCTATTTTCTAATCAAACGGTTGACCTCTCTCTCCCTCTCTCTCTCTCTCTTATTCGATATATATAATTGGATCCATTCAAACTAACACCTACTTATTCATGGTGCCTTGTTTGTTGTTTTTAATGATATGAACATAAAAAAAAAAAGTATTACTATTTATACACCTTTTTTACTATTCACATATTTTTTTCTTCTAAAAAAATACCAAAATTACCTCTCATAAAAACATTCTATCCTCCCGCACTCAATTCCATCATTTCTTTCCCTTATTCCATCAAAATAGAGAAGGGTCTATTTCGTTGGATCTTTTTTCCACCGACATGTTTCATTTCCCACTATTGTTGCCTCCCTTTCGCAGCTGAACAATGCATATTCTTAAATCTCATTGTAGAAAAAGAAAAAATAAAACAAATAATAAGAAAATAACAAAAAAAATCAAGAACAAAAAATAAAAAATAAAAAACACAAAAAAAATGAAAACTAGGGGAGATGTAAAGGGAAGGGAACTTAACATCGTTTTTTCATTTTTATTCCGACCGAAAATAAAATCAATACATTAAATAAACTCAAATAAACAAAAAATATATATCAAATCAACAAAATACTCTACCAAATAAATATAACTATTTTTAAATTGATTTTCTTCTCTCTTCTTTTTCTAATTCTTCTTCGTTTTTTATTGGATTCGAAGCACTATGAGACGATGTATGGTTTAATACTATATATTAGATCAAACTTCAGGTCATGAAAAATAGTATGAGATGGTCAATCATAAGAGAAAAACTGACCAAAATAGAAAGAGATTTTACCACATTAGCAACACTGTTACATACTTTTTTTAAATACTTTTAAAAATTTGGTGGACACAAATAAACAGGTGTGGGTTGGATAGGATCTAATTTTCTTTTATAAGTACGTATACACCGTTATGTAAAAGGATGTTTAGTCAAGTCCGTTAAGATAACGTTGATGTTTCGGACTCGCGCGCTCACGGGATTATCTGGTCCTCCCGTATTGCCATAGGAAAACAAGAGGAAAGGAAAAAGAGGGAAACGCTCCTTCCCCTCTCCATGGCTCTCCCACCCTCCCTCTCTTTGAGGCCAAACACGAAAAACTGTGCTTCTTCTTCTTCCTTTGCTCCTCCTCCTTCCGTACGTTCAAGAAGATACCAATTCCCCGTACGATCGTCGCCCTTGTCTTCTGAATCGGCTTCCACATGGAAAAGGAATGTCTCCATTACCAAGTGCACGATTTCGCCTGCCATCAACGAAATCTCGCAAGATGACAAGGTATCTGCGCTCCCTTTCTTTTCTTGTTGGTCATCAACAACACAATCTCTCACTCTCTCTCTCCGTTTATGTGTATATGTGTAAGTGTCTGTTTGTGTTTCATGCTAGTCATCGCAATATGATGGCTCATCTTCATCATTCTAATTGTTTGCTTCAAAGTCTAAAAATCTACCTTAGTCTTTTCAATTCATGTCCATTTTTTTTAGAGAAAAGGAAAACGTAGTAAAGCATCCGAAGGTACAAGTGAACTAATGTTTTCTTTTCTTTCCTATGTATGATTGAATCTACGAGATTGCCAGTGCCGTTCGAGGTCCATAGTGATTCCCATGGTAGAAGGTCCTGTGAAGAATCGTCGCATGAACGTAGTGTTCATTCTGAAAATCCAGCCCTATTTCGACGCATAAAGTGTGCCTAAGTTTCAATACCAGGCTGCTTTTGTCCCCCATGGTTAAATCAACTATGGTAGCAATGCTGCTATGGCTTGATTTTTTATGTCATTACAATCAGTGAGCAGATGCTATATGATGTGCTATTGCAAAAATTGAAATGCTAAATGATAATGTTGAAATTGGTATGCATTCCGTCTGTTAAATGGTAATAAGGTTACTCCTAAATTATGAGAGGATTGAGAGTCATTAATGTTGGCTAAAATATAGTAGTGCAGTAGGTGTCTTCTGTGACAAGAAGATATCGTTGAAACAATAGAACATTATAAAGTTTCTAGTACCAAGCATTCAGTTGTCAACCATGAAATTGTGCAGAAGATGTCTGTGCCAAAATAAGATGTTGACGCTGATGAATTGTCTCACAAGGAAAGACTAGATCTAAAATGAGGTTATTGGAGAAATATTTGTGTGACACCGGTAGAAGATAAACGAGAGAATGTGCTTTAGACATTTAGAGAAGCAACTAAGTGGACTTCCAGTGAGCATGTCTAACAAGTTAATGGTTGATACTTCAAAAGAAGGAGAGGAAGGCTTCCAAAGTGTTGGAAGAAAATAGCAAAACATGATCTTTCTTTTCAGTTTGGGTTGTATATATTTATAATGCATGTATGCATATCTATGTACATGTTCATTTACTTGTGTTACAATGTATGTGTGTATAAAGTGATGCATGAATATAGGCTTAAATACCCAAATTTGTTGGGAAGTATTATGTTGCATATTTCTTTATCCATATAAAGCTAAAGTTATGATAGTTGTCACTTTTAAATGATGTGAAACTGCCGTAAACAAAATAAATTGGCTCAAGCGGAGTAAAACCAGTGTTGTTCGACGCATATCATATCGTGTATTGTTTTGCTCCACAATACGGGCGTATCATATCGTACCGTACTTATATTAAAAAAATCAAGAAAATTAGTAAAAATCCAAAAAAAATAGGAAAAATAGGAAAAATCTGGTAATTGCAAAGAATTCATATAATGCAAAGTTTAGTACATATTGATCATTCACCCTTGAACAATTGAATTTTTTTACATATTTTGAAGCAAAAAATGAAATACATTTACATTTACATATTGTAAATTTGTAATCAGGATCATTAACTAAATAATCTTCATCTTCTCCTTGATGAAGATTCAAAGTTTCTCACCACCTTCTTTTTCAAAATCAAAATCTTTATCTCATTGATGATGTTATTACGCTCCTTCCAAATTAATCTGTGCTTCATCATGTGTATCATACCCTTAGTCCATGTACATATGCGTCTTTGTAATGGTCGGGTGTGTTATAAACCCGAGCCAAGTCATGTGAACCTAGGTCTAGTCGAGTTAGGTCCAAGTCGAGGAGTGCATTTTCTTCGTTATCTTTCATAATCCACTCATATAATATATCAAAATTAACAAACTGCTATTTTTGTAGATGTAGTTGACATATTTGCTAATTTTCATATGTGAGCAAAACAATGAGCTTCATTTCTTTGATTATTGAATCTATGACACCCCAGTGATGTGATATTGTTACTTGATGATATCCTTTTTTTCTCTTACTGGAGACTAGCGTTTTAGCAAATGCTTGAAGTGGTTTGAAATTAAAGGATGATAGATGGATGTTGTGGGTTAAAATCAAGTCATCTGATTACTTCGATCTCACTTCACATACTGAGTTAAGCCTCACACACGTTGATCCTCAATAGAAGTCATGTAAGGTGAACCCTAAAATAGTGAAGTTGTGAAATGCCCACTTAAGGAACCGAGATAACCAAATTGTTCGTCATTATTTGCGATTTCATGAAATTAGAAACTGGTAGTAGAAATATACCTAAAAGTTGGCAACAGAAAGGGAAATGATTTTGTCACAATTTTTATTTGTTCATAAATTATTATTATTCAATAAATTTCTTATAAACTAACCCGAATTTATATGTTACATACACGGCTTGCAATCCCAAACAAGCAAACCGGAGAATGCCTTGGAGAGAAATGAAGAGAGGCCAGAAACCTGCAAAAAATTTTAAAAAAAAATTGACAATTTTTTTTTGGCGTATTGCCCGTATCGTACGGTACGGCACGATAACCTATATCATATGATACAGGTTACCGTATCGTATCATGGCTTTCCACGATACGGATGACTCTGAGTAAAACCTCTCCATAGCTAACCCAACACCATCAACTTGTGATGCAAACTTAATGTGAGGTTTCCCTCCTTTGGTAAAAGAATGCAATTATCTCTCATCATCATTTTTCATGGTTCTGCCAGAATGAACAAAGGAAAGGGACGGATCTGAAAACTCTGCTAAGGAGATTTTGGAAAGTAGCTGCTCCATACTGGTTCTCTGAAGATAAAGTTGAAGCCAGGTTAAGACTTGCTGCTGTATTTTTGTTAACCTTAGGAACAACAGGAATAAGTGTTGGTTTCAATTTTTTGGGCAGAGACTTCTACAACGCCCTTGCTAGTGAGTACATGTTGATATTGTCTTCACTGGTCAATTTCCTACTGTTTCAAAGTTACAGTTTTGTAAATTCTGTAATTTATTGTGCTAAATGCATTAATTACCTTATGTTGCAAGACAAGGATCAAGCACAATTTATGAAGGAACTACTATACTACCTGGGGGGTTTTGCTGGAGGAATTCCGGTGAGCATATTGCTGCACTCTTTTAGGTATTGCTCTCCAAACCATATTAAAATCCTTTAAATTGAAAATATGGATGTAAAATAAATGTAAGATCTTGATCTGATATGATAACACACGCCTTATCGTTTTGGTGGACATTTTGGTGATTTCATTGAGTAGTTCTTTCTTATTTTCATTTAAGAGAACCTTATGGATCGTAACAAAAATGCATTTGAGAGTAGAAAACAAATCCATTTTTCTACTTGCCCAAATGTGGATGGTTCTATTTGACAGTTGGTGCCTGAATTTGTTGAAACCACTTTTTTCATAGACTAATGTAATCACCCCACTCTACCTTGTGGATGTGTTCCGTTCCATCTTCGACTTTAAATGAAAAATATGATCTTTTTATTCATGCAGCTTGTTGATGTGTAGGCTTGGCAGAATGGATGTTTAAACTAGAGTAATTGGAGACTTGAAAGAACTTCACGTTTTAAGAAACATATCATGTTGATAAGGTTTTCCTTTTTTATTATGGTGATAAATGGTTCACACTTTTGTCCAGATTGATATTTTTGACAAAATTTTGTTCTGGCTATTTTTTTTCTTTTCAGGTTTTTGTTTTAAGAGATTATGCAAGGGAAACCCTTGGTTTGAGATGGAGATCTTGGATGACGAGTTATTACATGGAGCGCTATTTTAAGAATCAGACATTTTACCGAATTCAATCTGAGTCAATCATAGACAATCCAGACCAGCGAATAGTTGATGATCTAAGTGCCTTTACTGGCACGGCACTTGGGTTTTCTTTGACATTATTCAATGCAGCGGTGGATTTGATATCATTCAGTAATATTCTTTTTGGTATCTATCCGCCACTTTTTGTCGTACTGCTTGTTTACTCAATTGGTGGCACTGTGCTCAGTGTATTTCTAGGGAGGGTACGTCCGTGATCTGTGTCACCACCCTTTGATTTTTGTTAGCACTTAACTTTCATACGTTTGGATCCTTTAGAGTTATGCTCTGTTTGTGGATGTGTTCATGTATCAATATGTTCATTGGGCATGAACTATCATGCTTGCAGGGGTTAGTCAACCTAAATTTCATGCAAGAGAAGAAAGAAGCAGATTTTCGTTATGGGCTTGTGCGCATCAGGGAAAACGCGGAATCAATTGCATTTTATGGTGGTGAGCAAAATGAGTTGCAACTGCTGCTATACCGCTTTAAGAGAGCTTTTGAAAATCTCAGTGTATGTTACCCTGCACTTCTTGCTCTCTAGTTTAATTTATGCTCATTCTAGAAGACTGATTTTTTATTACAACTGCTTTAAAAAAAAATTCAAAATCAATTTTGTTCCTTATTCTTGATTCGTTGATCAGGTTAGTTGTTTTTGGTGGGTTCTCATATGAATATTCATTTGAACTGATAGGTATGAAGAACATAATTTTTTCAAAACGTTGTTACATTCGTTTAACTGATCAAAATATCAACAGTAGGAACCTGTAGTTTGGATGCTGAGTTCAACTCTCCTAAAGACCAAAATCTATATTTATGTCACTGATACCATGGTATATCGGCCGATATATCACTGCTATCTGCTATGTTGGACTATCACCATTAATGGCAGTCTCCATTTTGCAGTGGCAAAATTCTACCATTTTGTTTGTAAGACAATTATTTTCTTCTCTCTTCCTCTTCCTTCTTTTTGTACTGCCTTTTCTTTTTTTTCTTTCCTCTTTCCTTTCCTCTTCTTTCTTCATTTTCTTCTTTTTTCTCTTCTTCTTCCTCTGCTTTTCTTCTTATTTTCCATTTCCTTTCTCTCCTTCTGCCTCTTTTTCACTCTCTTTCACTTATTCTTGTTTGCCTTTGCATGTTTATGTAATGGTATTCTTGATTATGTACAACATGTATGCATGTCTTTAACAAATTATCAATTACTATCAGTTTGGGTTTAAAAGTAATGATACTTTAAATTGTATCAACATATTCAAGAGTTAATTGTTTTCCAGATTTTGTTGTTTATATGGGTTTACATTTATAAATATGTGTGGAATGAATTTATTACTTGTTTATCGCTAAGTGGTAGTATACTGCTAAATTTGTTATATCCCTGATATATTTCTGCTGCTGCTTTATTAAACCTGAGCACTAACTCCCTACTAACTGCTATTAATAACACAAGTAAATGTTATTGTTGCATGTTGTCAAATCCTTGCCTATACATTTCCTTTTACATGGCAGGATGTATAAAAGAGTGGGGAAACATAGGTAGAAGAAAAAGTAGAATAGAGAAAAATGTGAAGATTGTTTGAGAAAGAACTGACGTTTATCCCTTCATAAAATAGATAATTGGAGCTTATGACTAACATGACTTTCACATTCACTCCTGAATGTGTTTATCAACAAAGAAATAATTGGACGTATTTATTAGTGATGACAATGGAGAAAGAGGAGAAGAAAGGACACCTTTTCACATCTAACGGAAGTGCATTTGTAGTATGTTACATATAGGGTGCAAGGACATATTTAGTCTAAACAAAATCAAAGAAATGAATGAAAGATGCACAGAAATCATACTATAGTGTTGTCCATGTGTTCCTTTACAGAGCCTGAAATTACAGGGGCCTTATATCGATGGCTTATCCTATTGTGAAGATTTATCAAATCCTATGATAGTATTTTATGCTTTCCTCAAGTCATCTTTCCTAGCCCTTTTTTGTTATGACATTTTTGAGTATATCATGCTTTTCAATGTTATCAAGAATATACTACAAAAAGAAGTTATTAAGAATAAATTATGGTTTATTCTACTAATTCTTTTTTGGACTATGCATTAAGTTCCTTGGTATACTTCTATTTTACACCATTTCCACATGCAGCATGCCACTTTTGAAAATTTCAAAGGCTCAAATTGGTTTGTGTTTCTAGTGAAAGACATACAAAAATCTGTGGAGAAAAACCATCCTATTTGCTATTGCTGCTGTTATGCCAGGATGTTTTTCTCTTAATTGATTTGTTACTGTTACTAAAATAATGATTAACTTTACTTTTTGACTGCAGAAACTATTAATTTCTTCTCGGAATTTAGAGTTCTTCACAAATGGATATCGATATCTCATTCAGATCCTTCCTGCTGCTGTTGTTGCCCCTATGTACTTCTCAGGAAAGATTGAATTTGGAGTTATCAATCAATCTGTCTCTGCTTTCAATCATATCCTTGGGGATTTTTCGCTTATTGTATACCAATTCCAGGCTCTCAGCTCCTTCTCAGCTGTTATAGATAGATTAGGTAACCATCTTTTTCATAAGAGAATTCCATTAAGCATCACATATGCATGTGGGTTTCTGTGCATCTATCTCTCATATATATATATATATATATATATATATATATATATTATCTACATATGTATGTAAATGTATATATACTTATATTTATAGTGACATTAGAGATTTTTGCCTGGATTATGGAATGAATATGTATTCTTCCTTGCCCGGCTACTTTGTTTGACATATTCATGACGTGAATGACTTTGTATTTCAATGAGTAAGAAAATAACATGGCCCAAAGGAAAAACATAACTGCTTCACAACTTGCTGTGTAGTTAAATAAAAAACTGACAAGTCTTTTAAGCGTTTTGACATTAATTTTGTCTAACAATTGATATATGCAACATCTAGACCAGCTGGGCCTGCCTCTGGTACCTGCAGTGCATGTCAATATGTAATCATTGTTCATTTGTTTGTATTGGAATGGAGGATTGAACAAGAAGGTATTTTGCTCTGTAGGGGTTTGAGTTTTGATTGTTGATTGGTGGAAGTTCCCTTGTGTTCCTTGTGTCAGGTTTTGCATCAGATTAAATTCATTAATCAAATATGGTTGTGAATCAAGGTTTGGGGGGCTGGCATGCTAATTGGAATTAAGGCATCGGGTGGGAAGTGTCAAAAGTCACAAAACCTTCCCAATAACAGAATGTTAGTAATGGAACTAACCTTTTAGCAGAAGAAATTCTACAGTCATTGTTTAGCAAGAAGTGGAAACTCAGTTAAGAAATCCGAGAGGTAGAAATCTAAGGTTCAGTGTCTTTAATGGAAAATAACAACACAAACTATTCTTTTCCTAGCTTCCATCATGTTTGAAATCAATAAGTCAATATTGATGATAATAGGCAGAAGGATTATACAGGAACTAGACCTCCTAAAATGAAGTATACTCTTATGTGGTGACTAAATGACCATTGTTCATTCTGGAAAAGTTGCCTGATGCATGCCTCTTTCAGTGAAGAGGAACTAGTGTAAGATGTATGGGTTATGATAAGTAACAGATTCCAGGATATGACCACCTTTCATCTTCGTCTTTTAGCCAACTCGCAAGATTCACTTCTGATCTGTTATAAGTGCTTCTGGGGTTCCAAAGAAATATAATATTGTAAGAACTTAAATTGATTGATCTACTCATCCTTAGTAGACAAGGAAGCTTCTAGATTTACGACAACATCTCATTTCGGGAATAAAAATCCTTTATTTCAAGCAAAGATGTGTAATTTGATATTTAATCCCACATGAAAGATCATTTCTTCCAAGTAGATTCATTCTTAAATTTGGTGATTGTTATCAGCAGTAACACTTTATCAATTGTTTCATCTCCTACGTGTTTGGGAGTTAAACCCACAGCTTTTCCTCCTGGCATCAGTTGGATCCTTTCTCCCCCATGACTCTATGATAATGTAGGAAGTTTCCTTTCTTTTAAGACTTGACCTTGAAAGTGCAATGAAGGCCACCAAGTGGGAAATTTTGTTTTAGAGGTTGATTTGACATCGTCCTTCCTAGGCTATTATGACCTATTTCCAAATTCATTTCCCATATCATCAGTAATATAAAATTCATTCTGTTTTTCAAATTTTCAAGAGTTCCTTGTTATTCAACACATTGATTTATGAGTGTCTCATTGTGATTGTTGTTTTCTTTGTAGGTGAGTTTGATGATGTTCTGGATAGTTGTGGCATTTCAGATCCATCTGAAACCAAAGAAGAAATTGGTGTCATATACAGTAACAATGTAAATTATACGCAAGTAAATGGTGTATCATGGAAAGGAGTGCAGAAGTTGTTGGAGATTGAAAATCTCACCCTATGGACACCTAGAAGCAACATCACTCTTATTAAGGATTTAACTCTGGACGTTTATGACAAAGATAGTTTGCTGGTTAGTTATACACTTTGTTTGCTATTAGTTATCTTAAACGTGCAGGTGTGTTGATCTTAACATCAAATTGTACATGTAGATCATGGGCCCCAGTGGAAGCGGGAAAACATCTCTGCTAAGGGGCATGGCTGGCCTTTGGAGGAGTGGAAAAGGGAGGATTACATACTATTTGGAAGATTCTGGTGAACTGGAAAAACCTGTTTCTTCTGAAACACCTCCTGTTGGACTAAAAAAGACATCAGAAAATGGACCATTGAATACTTCAAAGGGTGAAAGCGAGAACTTTAAATACATAAGATCTGGTGACATTTTTTTCCTCCCACAAAGGCCATATATGGTTTTAGGGACTCTACGTCAACAATTGCTTTATCCTACTTGGAGAGAAGTTGGTGTTTCCAGCTCAGATGAAAGTAAATCATCTGGTAATGTTCAATGTTAATCATGCTATGAAGTATACTGCTATCCTTGTGTCAAATGTTTCATATTGTACGATATGAAATGCGTATTGGTACTTGAATTGATACAGTTCAAGTACCTGTATTGCAAAACACTATTTATCACACCATATCGCATGATATGGTGTGATAAAGGCATTTCATATCATACGATACACCTCCATATTGTATGATATGGTGTAAGTTTTGGAAATCATGTTTTTTTCAAATCAGAGCCCTCTAAGCTGGCTTCTTTAGTGTAATTTGGTTTCTTTTGATGTTGAATTCATTGTTTCTTGGTATGGTGGAATTTTTTATGAACTTTTTGGATTCTTTTACGCTTTCTATAAAATTTTAAAGAAAAAAGTTTAAAAAACCACCCGTACCGTACCATTAGTACAGGTGTATGGATGCCCCGTGCGATACAGGGCCTTATACGGTATTTTCAACATTGCCTTGTGTTACACGGAAAGTTCATTCAGGGTAGCTTTTGTTGACACATCAACAAACACACTGAAATTTCATCAACAACAACAACTAAGCCTTTTCCCATACTAGACAGGGTCGGCTACATGGATTCTTTGTTTCCACAGATCCCTATCGTGTGCCATGTTAGTAGTTAACTCCCAATAAGCTAGATCATTCTTTATTGTTTCTTTCCAACACTTTTGTGGTCGTCCTCTACCTCTTTTAATACTTTCCAAATTTAGTTTTTCTAACCTTCTTAAAGGTTCTTCTTTTGATCTTCTTTCTATATGTCCAAACCATCTTAAACGATGTTCTCTCATTTTATCCTCTATTGGTGCCACTCCTAATTTGTTTCTAATAACCTCATTATGTATACGGTCTTTTCTTGTATGACCACTCATCCATCTCAACATCTTCATTTCTGTCACAGACATCTTTTGTACATGTTGATGATTAACTGCCCAACACCCAGAACCATAAAACATGGCAGGCCTAATTGCGCTCTATAATATTTACCTTTTAATTTTAATGGTATCTTCTTATCACAAAGAATACCTGATGCTCCTCTCCATTTTAACCAACCAACATTTACTCTATGTGTAACATTTCCATCAATTCTTCCATCACTTTGAAAATTTGACCCTAGGTATTTAAAACTTTTCTTTTGGGGAATGCAATGTGTGCCAATTTTAATTTCTATGTCCTTTGAAGTAACCAAATGATCAAACTTACATTCCATATATTAAGTCTTTGTTCTACTAAGTCGGAGGCCTTTGCTTTCTAATGTTTCTCTCCATAGTTCCAATTTTCTATTAACTTTTTCCTTAGACTCCTCCACTACAATGTCATCTGCAAATAACATACACCAAGGTACTTCATCTTGAATATGTTTTGTTAACTCATCCATCACCATTATAAATAAGTATGGACTTAAAGTTGATCCTTGATGTAACCCAATATTAACTTCAAAGAAGTCTGTCGTTCCTTCATGAGTCCTCACACATGTTTTTGCACCATCGTACATGTCTCTTATAAGGTTAATATATGTCAATGGGATATCTCTTTTTTCCAAAGTTCTCGAAAGAACCTCCTTCGGTACCCTATCATAAGCTTTTTCTAGATCAATAAATATCATGTGAAGGTCTTTCTTTTTTGCTCTAAAATGTTCCATAAGACATCTCAAAAGGTGAATTGCTTCAATAGTAGATCTGCCTGGCATGAATCCAAATTGGTTCTCTGTTGTACTTGATACTTGTCTTAACCTACGTTCGATAATTCTTTCCCATAATTTCATAGTATGACTCATTAACTTGATACCTCGATAATTCGCATAATTTTGAATGTCTCCCTTGTTCTTATATATGGGTATAAGTGTACTTGCTCTCCATTCCTCGGACATCTTTTGGTTTTTCCATATTTCATTAAATAGTCTTGTGAGCCAAGTGATTCCTATTTCTCCTAGTATTTTCCAAACTTCTATTGGAATATTATCTAGTCCTACCGATTTACCACTCTTCATATGTTTAAGAGCCTCTTTGACTTCATTCTTTTGAATACGTCGGTAGAAATTGTGGTTTATATACTTTTATGACTTGGCTAAATCTCCTAAACTAATACTAACATCTTTATTTTCATTAAAAAGATTATAAAAATAGTTTTTCCATCTATTTCTTATATCATCATTTGCCACTAGAATTTTTTCATCCTCGTCTTTTATGCATCTAACATAATTAAGATCTTTAGTTTTCTTATCTCTAGCCCTAGCTATCCTAAAAATATCTCTTTCACCCTCTTCTGAGTTGAGATTTTTATATAAGTCCTCCCAAATCTTAACTTTTGCTTCACTAATAGCCTTTTTCGCTTCCTTATTTGCTTTCTTATAAGCTTCTAAAGTTTCACTAGTTTTCTTAGCATAATGTAATTTGTAACATGCCCTCTTTGCCTTGATTTTATTTTGTACTACTTCACTCCACCACCAAGCTTCTTTTTATGCCGGTACACCTCCCTTAGATACCCCTAACACATCTTTCGCCACTTTCCTAATATGTATAGCCATATTGTTCCACATATCACAGGGTGTGCCAACATAATTCCAAACATCTCCTTGAAGGACTTTCTGTTTAAATATATCTTCTTTCTCGCTTTTGAGGTTCCACCATTTAGTCCGAATAGCTCGATGCACTCTTTTCTTCTTTGTCCATTTTTTTATTTGTAAATCCATAACTAAAAGTCGATGTTGGGTGGTTAAGCTTTCTCCTGGAATTACCTTACAATCTTTACGACACGCTCTATCTTTTTTTCTACAAATAAAGTAATCAATTTGTGTTTGTGATAAGCCACTCTTATAAGTAATTAAATGTTCATCTCATTTTTTGAAGATTGTATTGACTATAAAGAGATCAAATGCCATAGCAAAATTTAAAAACACACTGAAATTTCATCAGCACTACTAAGACAGTACATTTGTTCTCTAAGTTAATTGTTTATGTTTGTTCTTAAATCATACCATTTCCATTGCCAATTTTTTTATTATTTTGTAGTCCTAATTATGGTGAATTACATCAAAACATTTGCACTTAATATGAACCTTGTTGCTTTATAAATTTGAGTGTGCGTCTTAAAATGCTTCCATTTGATTTTCATGCTCTACCTGTGTGTGTCTGCGTGGATGTCTGTTGCCTGAGCATGCATGTGCTCTTGGGTGTGTATGTGTCTGTCTCTGTGTACGTGTTTATGATTTGCATGTGGATGAGGATGCAAACATCATTAATTTGGTAAAACAGGTACTAGCTTCTTGTCTTACTTTCTGTGCTTGTGTTGTGTGTGTTATTCCCCATAGGCGGAACTTCATTTTTCTTCAACATTTGCAACAATTGAGGTCACTTTTTTTATTTTCTTGGTTAAACTTTTGTTTTTTAATGTTCCACCCGACTTTATCATCAGTCTGGACTCTAAAGCTTGTATTGGTTTTCCAGAAGACTATAAAGCTTATATTGGTTGTACCATAGGGTTACATATAATGTTTTTCAAGTTTGTTCTCTGGACAAAACCTCAACTGATGAGGAGTCTAATTGTGCCTCCTATTATGTCCAGCTGTAGAAATATTGCAGAATATGAAGCCATCACTATCGGTTTGGAATGTGCTGATGGGACACTAACACTTCACTGCCACCACTAGCTTAATCCAGCTATAACTCCTTCACCGATTCCTCTGGCAATGATCTTTGTGTGTGCAAGAAAAAGGGTACAACTAAATGAAATGGCCAAAATCAACAGCTTAGTGATTTACATCATGGCTTTGGTTGATGTGTCATTTAGAGACATCAAGAACTGGTTACTGCAGTTAAAAGATTTCAGCAAGAAAAATGACTAAAACTAAATGAACAGGGTCACATCAACAGTTTCTTTATTTTTACATCACTGCTTTGATTGATGCGCCATCTAGAGACATGCCTTAAAGCGACCTTGTCCTATGACATTAATTTGGCCATAAAAAGGCAATAATTTCCGGACGATTGCATCCATATAGCAGCACTGTCAGCTGACAGGCCTGAGGATGTATAATTGGATTGAAGCCTACAATGCATGATAAGAAATTTTATCTGAAGTCTGCTAATGGTTGCTGTTAATTGCTGTCAATTTTTGCTCTTGTTTTAAGATATGATGCATGTGTATGTGATATGATTTGCAGGGTCTCCACCTTTCTTGTCAAAGGTACCAAATTCGCAAGATGATAGTCGAACACGTAACAAACCCACGGAGGAAAATATCATGGAGGCTCTTGACAAAGTTCGCCTAAGTGATATTGTTGGACGTTTTAATGGCCTTGATTCCATTTTTGAATGGTCTGGTGTCCTTTCACTTGGAGAGCAGCAACGCCTGGCATTTGCTCGTTTGCTGCTTGCACAACCAAAACTGGTATTCTTGGACGAGTCAACAAGTGCACTGGATGAAGCTAACGAGGTAAGCGTTTGAGCCCAGTGTGCCGTAGGTTTGTTGCATTCATGTCTAACCATCATTGCATCCTCAAACTCATGCAACTATGTGACAAATCTTGTTTTGTGCTTTTATAACTGAAACCTGCTAATGCATTAATTTTGACCCTTAGGTTCTTTGCTGATTACAGAAAATGGTTGAAAATCCCTGTTGAGAGTGGACATGTCTTCTTGGTTTATCTTTTATAGTCTAGTTGCCACTTTTCATGTTTTCTACGAGATCAGATCAAATGACATTACTTGATGTGCCTTGTGAAACGTTTTAGGGATAAAGACCCATCTAAAACTGTACCACCAAGTTCTTACAGGTGTATTGATCTGTTTGAATTCTGAGGATGTCATTGCAGTATGATCTTAGGCTTTGAAGTCGAGAATGTTAACATCCAAATAGACAAAAACTTCACAGAAATACTGTTTCATTTTGTCGGGGATTGACATGCTCCTTGGGAAGCTCTCCTTTGTTTTTTCAGGGCTAACTCATTTTTTTCTCCTACCAACATCTCTACCTGGTTAAGCCACTTTTAATTGCACAGCTTTTGAAGATTTGTTTAATGGTATTTGAGTAAAAAAAGCAACTCTGTTTGATTAAAAGTATTATGTTACAATAGTTGAAACATGTTAATCAGAGGAGTCCACGCCACACAGTAGAAATTGCATCTAAGTTGGTTCCGATGGAAGAATCAGTAATCTTGTGCTAGCAATCTAGCCCCAAACCCAAGTGAGATTTACCTAGTTTGTCTTCATGACATTCACGAATGAGAATATTGAGTGACAAAGGTCTTTTTGTCTTGGTCATTATGCGGTTTATTATGGTGGCAGTATGACCCATTGTGATGATTGTTAACAGGCCCATTTGTATAGAGAAATTAAAGATGCTGGAATTACATACATCAGCGTTGGCCATAGGAGAACCCTGAGGAACTTCCACAACCATATCCTCCGAATATCCAATGCAGATTTGGAAGGCATTTCTCGGCGAAACTGGACCCTGAAACTAGAAGATCGTGGCTTTCTCCCAGACTCTGCAGCACCATCACAGTAGACAATATACACAATCATGAATATGTAAAAGTAATCAGAATAAGTTCTTCAGCATTCTTTCTCATTTCGTTGTATTTATAAGATTTTCAACTGTGGTATGTTTTTACTGGATCTAACATGATTGAATCAGAACTAACCTACCAAAAAATAAAAGTTGTCCGAGACTTGTGGTTTTCAAGTGCTTTGCTGCCTTATGTTCATAGTTAGGGCCTCACGCCGTCTTGGGCCTTTGATTTGGTTCATTTAAATATGACCAGTTACACCCCGTCAATGATACATGAAAGCATGTGCATAACGAGATGAAACAATCCAACTTATCAAAATAAAGCACCTATTTATTCAAAGAAAGCCCACCACGAAACCATGTTTAGGTATTCAATGCTTGCATGCATTATGAAACAAGGCTCACTAGTACAAATCTGAGCATTTCCGGTGGTTTTAAAAATTAATATTCTCGGTGGTTGGGGTCATAGTTAAAAAATCTCGGAAATAAATCATTAGAAATACAAATGTATCGAATAGTCGTCCAACCGGCAGAATTAAAAGCACAACCACAGGAAATGTTTATGCTGATTGATTTCTGACGGTCTTATTTTCAATTCCGACGGTTTAACTGCCTGAATTAGTTTCTCATAAATTTCGGTGGTTTCAATCCTCGAAATTGTTCCGTTATTCGTCGAAAAAACGGATTTGTACTGGTGACTTAAGGACTTATAGTGCTCGTTTACAGCGTGGATTATAGCCAGGGCCACCATAATAGATGTAAGTTCCTGCGTCACTCTCACCACATATGACATCATTACACTTCCGGTTGGTTCTGTGAGCTCGTTTTAGTTGGGTGACGAGTAGAAATTATCCGTGTCTCCCCTGACGTATTCAAGTCTAGGATGTGTGCAGCTTTTCCTTGGCCCTCGCCGGGGAAGCGGCCGCTGCCCTTTTGGCTTTTCGTGTGTTTGTCCTGCCTCGTTGTTGTGTAGATCTCTCCTCCCCAGATCACATTCTCACCACCGCTGGACAAGAGTGGTAGAACACGAGATGGCCAATAACCAACATGTATATCATCTAGAAACACATGCCATGATCCATTAATACAATGAAAACCATACACCATGAGAATGAGAAGAAATGAACAGGTTATGTACACCATACTATGAGAAGATAAGAACATGTTGTTAGCCATATTCTCTCTCTATATATAGATATATAAAGTGATTGGAGCATGTCCATCACTAATGTGCATTGCTTTTAGAGACACGAGTGTAATAATAATTTTATTCGTATTTTTAAACTTCTTAAAAAATTTAAATTATACTTATACTTCAAAAAAACAGTATCTCACAAGTGAGCGAGTAGGATCCAGTTTATATATATATATATATATATATATATATATATATATATATATTATCAAAAATGCAAGTTGCACAACTCTCATTTATGTTAGGCCATTTACATCAACCCAAACAGTTTGGAGAGATGCATGATTTAGATAAAAGCAAAAGATTAAAGTTGTTTTTCAAAAAAATAAAAGTAATTTTTACTTTTTTATCAATCATACAGTCATATGATGGGATCGATGTATTCTCATGGCGTAGCAATGACATCTACTAAACAAACTTGAGAGTTATGTAGCTCGCCGGTTGGAGGGTCAACTCACGCAGAAAGGATCAGGAGTTCAATAACCAGTGTGCATCTATCTGGTGGGGGCGTGATGTGCCCCACCCAGCTTGCCTACCCAAAAATACTGAAGGCCACCGGTGGTTTGTTTCGTTAAAAACCACCGCCTTTCGCTTTCTTTCTTTCTTTACTTCCCCATTTCTTCCTCTTACTTGCGTCATTGGCGTCGTCATTGTTCTGGTTGATCGGTCGCAGATATACGAAGAGATCCTTCTGATTAGTTGTAGGGTTACGGTTTTCTTAAGCGAGAGAGATGTTGGAACTCTTCCTTTTGGGATGCACCGGAGTGGTGGTGTTCCTCCACGGTGCCAATTTCTTCTTCCGTTATCTCTCCAATCACGTCGCCGTTCGAGCCATCAGGTAAGATTTTTTGTTCTTTTTTGGTTGACTGTTCGAGTTTCAATCCAATTCCTCTTTTTGGGTATTTGTTTTTGTTGGTTCCGATGGCTAGAATTGGGTGAACGCTTTCTTGTTGTGATTGCTACCCTCCTTCGTGTGGTTTCGTGAGATGGTTCTACTTGGTGAATTTTCGATTCGTTTGAGAAATGGCAGTCGAGTTTTGGGTTCTTCTTGACTTGTTTGAATCGTTCTCTCGTACGCTTTACTTTTCGTATTTCTTGGCATCTGTGCTTTACTTTTATCAATAACTTCGATAGTGCTCGTCTCCACGAGTTCAGCCGCATTATCAAGATGGTATTGTCTTTGGCCTTGGAAGTGCACTCATCATTAAGATCAAGACAACTTGTGAATAAGAGTGGTAGGTTTTGCTCAGTGACTATATGGATGCTGGTAATACGCTCCTTGAGTTCTTTGATGAATACGCTGCATCCGTCTTGCTTAAAAAAATTAAAACTGGTTATAGAAGCAGATCGCAGTCAGAGTTGGGGCTGGCATGATACCACCTTATGTTTTATTCTCTAACATGGGAATTGAGTTTAATATACCTGGTTTTGTAGAGTGTTCAGATTAAATGTAACAAACACCAAGATTGCCCAGCCAAACGCTCGATGTGGTTATTGATAGGTAGTCAAAGCCATAGAATGGTATTTAGCTTCAGTGAAAGATCAGAAAACATGGTGGTTGCTTTCAATTTCCCATGAGGCAGCTATATAGCTCAAAATGCACATGGATCCTCTGAAATACTAAGAGGGCCCCTTTTCCAGTACTGGTTGCAGGGCCTCTTTGATGGGCAGAGGTTGGATATGAGTTTATTTATCAAAGTTGCCATTTAAGAAGCAAGTTTTATCAACATTGTTACATAAATTGGAAAGGAAAATCACAGCAGGAAAGAACGATAGGTAGCTTGCCAAAAACTGTGACAGAGTTATTCCTTATTAGCTAAGTTGTCATAATCTAGAGCCTTTATGTTTGAGGAAAGCTTTCCACTATCTGCCAAGACTTGTGATATTCCAGGCTAGCATCTCTTGAGTGCTTCAACTTAAATACCTATTTGGAGATAATGCTGATTGTAAAGATAGAGAGACCTTATGGTCCGTTGTAAAACTTTATGAAGAATGATTGGTTACTAGTTTTTCCTGGTAGGGGGTGATTGAGTAGAAAGCAATGTGGAAAAGTGTAAGACGTAAGGTGGAACAAAACGATGTGTGTCACAGACAGTGGTGATCAGCACAGCAGGCTTGTTTATGATGTGGTTGATTGATTATGTGGGTATCCGTATAGGATGCAATAGCGGTGCCTCTCACCATGTTTGCATCTACGTTTTGGGTTTTAGTGGCCTTGTCTATGTTGGATGATATTTAAGACTTGAGAGAGATGTTTGGTTCATGATGATCCTACCTACAAGATCCATCGGCAAAACATTGGTGATTTATAAGGACTATTTTTGTCTTCTTTTAAATTCGATCTGCTTTATTCTTTTACAGAAAGCTCAATCATGGGTTTTTGTTCTTTCAATACAATCAAATAACCCCATTCAGTCTTGCGATATGCTTTTCATGTTTTGTCATCTACCAATCCCTTTGCATGCCTCCCAAACTTTTTTTGTGTAGAGTAGGAGTCATCTTCTTTCAGAATGCTGCATTTGCACATGGAGAAAGAGGAAGTGATGATTTGGTTGTTGCTTAAACATCATATCTCAATGTTTCGGGACACTCTAGCAATCTCAGCCTAGATGCTCTCGGGAGGTCCTCATGATAGCACAGTCCCTTGGCAGTTATACTAATCTCATGCCTATCTTTCTCTTCAAGATAATGATCATCCCTGCAGGGAACCATCCGTGAACCTTACCTGTTGTCGACATTTAGTATCATTTATTCTGCTCCTTTCCAAGATACAAATGCCAGCGTTTAGATATGAAAACCATGCCTAGATGAAATGTGAGATGGAATAGGGAGAGGCTCATTAGTTTGCGACTTCTGCTTTCAATGATGGTGGCTTATTGTCATTGTCAGCCATGTCTGAAGTCATTTAACAGATGCTGGAGCCTCTTCACGGTTCTTTGGTACCGCATGATGGTTACATGCGAGGGAAAAAAGGAAATTTTGTATATGATTACAAGGCCTGAAGTAGAATTATTATACTTTTGGATTGCCGAGCTAGGCTTAGGTATATCTCTATAAGATGCACATCCAAGGATTTAATTCCTGACCCTATGGTTGGAGACTCAAAATCCTTGGCCAGGTGTAGGACTCTGAAGCTGTTAATGAAGCAGGTACCTTTGGACAATAAGGAGACGAGCTTGTACATTAAGATGCAATGTGATAAAGGTATCGATCTCTTTGGATTTGAAGGGTCTTGGAATTCAGAAACCCAAGATTGGATAACTATTCCAAAAGGTACCAACGACTAGTGATGGAATAAGGATTACTCTTGTTTTTCTCTCTTACTTACAGTTTTTAGACCGCTCAACCTCCTAAAGTAGTGACCCTGACAGAAGAGTGCTCCACAGCAGGCCTGTAGTTGGTCGATCTGAACAAAGACTACTCAAGTTATGATGGTTGGATTGGTTCTCCTTTCTTAATGCCTTTAACCGGTCAGCCTGTAGCGTATGCGAAGCAAGCCTAGTTTTCCAATCCACAGCAGCCTTCCATTTTATCCAGGCACAATGATTCAAGAGACCTAGCTTACCCTTCGACACTAAGGAGATGATGACCCTGATTTGGATATGACGGTGAAGTCTTGCCCAAAAACTCAGGGACTGGCGAAAAGCCTGTGTTAAGCATATGCTGCTCAATGAAAGCGAGAAAAAGGCATTACAGTTTCTTCTTACGAGCTGGTAAATGTTGTGTGGTATTGAAGCAAAATCAAATTAACTTCCACCACTGAAAACACTTGAATGGCTAGGTTGCGCATACAATATTGTTTACTCTGGGCCTACTGAATATTAATGAATAGCTGGATTCAAAGATTGGTTATCGAGGTCTGTAAGAAAATTGTACGAGGAACCCATGCAGTCTAGCGTGTCACCTATGTAACATGAACGCTTACAGGGGTAAATGTATTACTGAAACAAAAAAGGGAAAAGAAAAGAAAAATAAGGGGCGACCACTACATCCTGTTGTACTACATCCTGTTGTGTTTGGTTGGTTCAGGTGCGTATCTGCATAACCAGACACAACCATGCAATCTAGCATCCAGAGCTGCTGCAACCTGTGATGTTCTAATCTGTCATCCATTTTAGAAGGAAACTACTTCAAGTTTGAAAATTTTCTAACCAAAATTGTCTCTCATTGTTCTATCCTTTGCTAATACCTTCGTAAAAACAATACAAAGTTTGGATAGATTAGGTTATGCATTTTCTCTATATCTAGCTGCTCTCCTGCATTCCTATTCTTGGAAATTGTTGAGATCTATATGTTTTCATATTTTTGAACAACTTGATTTCAGCTTACCACAAATTAGCTTATATTCACTTCATGCTGGGGTCAGCTCAAACAAGTTGACAAGCTTGGATATAAAGAGGAACTTGAGTTGGCGAATGATGAATGAGCCATGTTTGGTTCATTCTACTAGTCCTAAGGTTGTGCCGCCACCGAGCAAAAGCCTGTTGAGGGTCATCTTATCTTTCATGTAACTGCATTTGTTTGTTTGTTACTAATATATGCTTGTGTTCTAGAGATAACCAGCGACTTTTTCAATGTAAGCTTTTTTATTATTTGCTGAGATGTTAGTCTCTCTTCATTTGGTTGCAGTTTTCTTGGATTTGGGGGATGGTAGATAATGAGAATACAATCCATCTTATCGCTTGTCTAAACGAGTTAGACTCCATCTGGTGGCTCGTGAAATTGTACAGTAGCATACATGCAGAATAAGGGGTACATCTGTGGATTGCTCTGGAGCGTGAATTGGTTTGTTTACTTTATAAGCATAATCTTGTAAGTTTTCAGAAAAGGTTGACAACAATAAAATTGCTGCGCACAGTCCTTTTTCTCCATATCTTCTTTGCTTTCCCTCCATTCTACTGTGTGGCCTTGTCGTAATATGTGTGTGTGTGCATGCGTGAGAGAGAGAGAGAGAGAGAGAGAGAGAGAGAGAGAGAGAGAGGCCTTGCCATACAGACAAGGGAAGTGAATGTTGTTGTGTTTCATGACCAAAATTGGGTGAATTATTGCTTATATCGAGTGATGGGTATTCAAGATGATCTGAATTATTGCTTATATTGGAGGTGCTGAGCTGCCTTCAAGGAAAAAGATTTAGAGCTAAAGTATTCCGAACAAAATTCACAATATTATGGGTGGCTGGAAGGATAGCCTAACCAGTACCAATGTCATTCACCCAGTGAGAACAACAAAAGCCACAACGCTGATGGTTGGTTTGGGCCTCTCGTGAGTGAGCCTACGCAGGTAAAATTTTGTTTCCTGGAAGAAATTTTGTTAAGATGAAACCATCAAATACATAATTACATGGGTGCTTTGAAGTTTTATGCGTTGTTTGCTCATAACAAAACGAATGTAATCTAGCTTCTCACAAATGGTATGTAACACACGCTCAGACCAAGGATGATGGTGAAATATTTTCAGGCTTCCATTAATCTTCCTCGGCTATCTATTTGGAGGATTAACATCAAGACGATTTTTTTGAAAAATCAAAGAACTACATCACACGCTTGAAAATCAAATACATCATTTTTTTTACATAAAACGAGCAGAACATTTTTCCAATGAAGTATATAAATGATTTAAGAGTCTTGGATGCAGCTCATGTTTGACACCAAGAGCTATATCCGTAATGAGCAAATTAGATAAGAACGAAGCTCCTTAGCTTCACTTATTTGGAGCCCTTCTGTTTTACTTTGCACTTATCTTGGTAAGTTATATATGGCAGAACAGATATTAGGACTCCCCTTCAACTCACTGTTGTGGTTAACGAGGAACTAAAGGTACTTGAAATGAAGACCATGAAGGTTTGGGCTGCCAAATAAGGAGCAATCTGTTGGGTTAACGTTGAGCTCATGGTGGCAGGTCTCATTAACCTAAGGAGATGACTAAATTTCGATTCAAAGTAGGACAGCCAGTGCCGGATCCTTCTGAAAATGGTCTATTTGATCCAATCCCTCTGTGGTAGATTAAGAATCCTGTCATTTGACATATGATGCTACACACCTTAGCTGATCAACTGCATTTTACTATGATGCAACGCAGGATAGCATATGGCCCGTGTACCATCTCGAAAGGGACTGCAAAACCAGTTACGGTCAGCACATAATATGGACCTTGAGTTCAGATCAATACTTAGCATGGACTACATTGAGTAACCAGGGCCAAAGGCGGCACAAGATGGAAACCCCCAGCGTGATTTGCACGTAAGACCCTTCTGTTGGGCTATGGGCCTTACCATCTGGCCACCTCCTCCAATACTCATACAGAAGTAACAAGATGGTTGCTTCTTACATGAAAATGAAGATGGATGTTAAACTTTCGAAGTGAACACAACCAAGAAGCAACAGTTAGTCATTCTCATAATATAAGAGCGAGTCTATGATAATTAAATATGCACGTATATAACTGTGATAGACAGTTCCTCTGTACAATGAAAAAGCAAATGGAGTCCAAAGATCTACATGAATAAAATACGACCAATACAATACTTGGAATCAATTGCCACACCTATAAGACGGTTATCCTCTTTCTGTAAGTATAGAACTAAGGAAATGGTCTCATCAGTTGCTTTTACAAGGAAAATTGTTCAGCAGCGGCTTCAGCATGCAAGAAGATACTGTGCCTAACTACGATCGTTGCTTTTCCCACTTGTTGACATAAGGAATGAAGGCAATGGATTGTCCTTCTTTGGTGGCATGCATACACGTACTGATCGCCTCAAAACAGAAGTATCTGCTTTAACCCTTTCAGCCATTTCTTTCGACCTACTCTGCAGTGTAGAACTGTAAAACAGCACAACATTGAGGGTATATGCTGACAGTTATTAAAGCAATGTTACAAGATCCGCTAACTATAGTAAAACCATGCCTATCTCTTCAATATGAGAATGATATTTACTTAGAGGCCAAGCATAAGTTAATGGAAGTAAGCGTCATGATCTATAGTCTTCCTATCCCAGATGTCATGAATTGCTTATCTGCATCTCTCACGGGAGTATTACTGTATTATTAAGTTTACCACTGAGCCCATAAAGCTCATGTCCATGCATTTGGGCAGCACAACGAGCAGAATGACAAATTCATGCATCATTCAGCGCTTACTCGGTCAACATTACAAGGTTAGCAGAAAACTGAATCAGAACAGAAGGGTTTCTTGAATTGATGTCAGCATTCAGCAGGCAAAAATAAGCAGAATCTAGAGTGACAGATTGCAATCCGACCGTGCATGGAGAGAACTGTAAGAATTATTAATCATGAACAGCACAAAGCATACCATATCTTTTCATACTGTCAATCTAGCTGTGCTTTTAGAGCCAGCTCTCTCTCACCTTTGGGATTCAATGATGCCATTAGCCCGACAAGCTGAAAAAGAGGAGTAGGAGTAGGTGCACAGGAAAGCAAAAATTGTTCCAACAAGGGTAGCAGCCTACCTCTTCCTTGGATGAGTAGAAGCCCCAGCGCTCATGGTCTGCGCTCTCAACAAAGATCCTGCCTTCTCCTGAAAAAACAGTATACATTGTAGTCTCGATCCTTCCTGAGGGAATTTGTCCTAATAACTCGTTTTTCTATCTCCTTGTCAAAGTGTTGTTGCTGTAAGGTGACAAGTTATTCAACTGTTAAAAGGTTCTTGTATCGAGGATCCAAAAACTTATAAATAACTAGGACAGAGCAAGCTTTCTTGAGTCATTAATTTGGCATCACGCACACACCGATACACTTGACGCAACATGGCACACCACTTTACTATTAAATCTGCTACATGAGTCATTACCATCACCACCATATTGTTTAATATGAAAAATATATAAATGTTTCAATTTCTATTTTGTTAGTTTAGGAAGACCGTTCTGAAAATGATTAAGCTTTGCTTTCTTATGTGGTTTAGTTGTTTTATATGCATATTTATGCAACACATTGTTTTATTATGTTACATAATGTTAATGATGTCATAGAAAACATAAAATTTGATATTGTTATGGCTCGCATAGAAACTTTGTTGTGTCTTCCATTATGTGTAACCGTTAAATGATTATTTAGTTAGAAGCAATCTTGTTCATGATTCCAAAACTCCAGTTTATGATTAAACATATTTTTCTGTTCCTAGTTCTCTACTCTCATAAATCTACTTTGAACGATTATTATACATCCATTTTCTATTTGAATTTACTTTATTTCTCATAATTAACTCCGCCCATGTAAGGGATCACCCTTGCGTTGCCGGTCCCAAGCTTGGATAAAGGAGGAGGGTTGTGTTAGGCTTTCAACAGCCAGTGTAAAACTTCGTCGGATTTTTATAACATGGATTACAAAAATTATGAGCATTGCTTTGGGCCTTTCCTGCCTAGCGACGTGTTGTAGAGCCCGAATGTAGTGAAAAATTTTCACAAAGGGTCTCCGCATTTTGAATATGGACGGATGCGGGGGCTAAGAAAGCTAGTCCTAGATAATAACATTCGTATTGGTTCTTGGAATATCATAACATTATCCGGTAAGCTAATGGAGGTGGTAGATACTAGATACTATGATTCGGAGAAAGATTTATATTCTATGTTTACAAGAGAAAATGTTACATGCATTTTTGGTTGTTTCTTAACAGTTAATTGTATACTTTGAGCTTTTAAGCTTTATTGATGGTTAACCACAATATCCTACAACATCACAACATTATATTAGGGTCGAGCGTTTGATTGCCCATTATCCACCTTTGAAAATATACGCTCAACCTACAACCAAAGCAGAGCACTGATGAATCATGAGCCAGCAATTTTTTAGGTTACTCAAAACTACACGAGTAGTCCAATCAGCTGAAAGCTGGTTCTAGTATGTATCTGTCATGGTTTGGTTTTATAATTATCGAAAAGAAAAGAAGTTCCAGTAACTCTACCCTCTTCTCTTTAAGCTTTCTCTCTCGTGCTTCTTGAACTCTAGCAATCCTTTTCTCCCTTAGCTTTTTAAGTTACTCACAACTTTTCAACTCTCTCTCTCTCCATCGAGATCTTCTCTTCCTGTTCCCGTCTCATATTAATCCTTCTCGACATGAGAACTTCAAGCTTATTATTCCTGAAAAAGAAATGTGTAAAAGCAGTCAGCCTAGAAATTAGGAACTACAAAACTAGAACCTGACAAGAGTTTCTTTATGAGTAGGCAAGTAAAAGTATTTCATGAAAACCAGCTGTTCATCAAAATGCACAAAATTTTTGAGATATTAAAATATATGAATATTGATATAAGACAAGATGGTCAATGTCAACACAGCGTACTTATCTGTGGGTTTTCCCCCATTCATCAGAGGCTCAGTCATGTCAACTTCCTTTGGCAGGTCTTGGGTCTCCTCATCGTAAAGCATATTGTTGCTTCCGTACAATCCATCATGCTGTTCAAAACTTCCACACTGACTATTCTTTTCATTATTTTCTTGTTTCAGTTTCTTTTCCTCTCTTCCCTTTCCTGATTCCAGGAGATCTTGAACACTCTTTGTAGAAACAAGCCTGGTGTTGCCAATATACTCATCCAGTTGCCCTCTAACCACATCCGTTGTCACAGCTAATGATACCAACAACAACACCAACAACAACTAAGCCTTTTCTCATACTAGACGGGGTTGGCTACATGGATTCTTTGTTTCCAGAGAGCTCTATCATGTGCCATCTTAGCAGCATACTTTTGTGGTCATCCTTAACCTCTTTTAATAAAAAACAACTAAGCCTTTTCCCATACTAGACGGGGTCGGCTGCATGGATTCTTTGTTTCCACATAGCTCTATCACGTGCCATGTTAGCAGTTAACTCACAATAAGCTATATCATTCTTTATTGTTTCTTTCCAACACTTTTGTGGTTGTCCTCTACCTCTTTTAATACCTTTCAAATTTAGTTTTTCATTCTTTCTTACAGGTTCTTCCTCTAATCTTCTTTCTATATGTCCAAACCATCTTAAACGATATTCTCTCATTTTATCCTCTATTGTGGTTGCCACTCCTAATTTGTTTCTAATAACCTCATTATGTATACGGTCTTTTCTTCTATGACCACTCATCCATCTCACATTCTTCATTTTTGTCACAGACATCTTTTGTACATGTTAATGGTTAACTACCCAACACCCAAGACCATAAAACATGGAAGGTCTAATTGTTGCTCTATAATATTTACCTTTTAACTTTAATGGTATCTTCTTATCACAAAGAATACCTGATGCTCCTCTCCATTTTAACCAACCAGCATTAATTCTATGCGTAACGTCTCCATCAATTCTTCCATCACTTTAACTTAATACCTCGATAATTCACACAATTCTGAATGTCTCCCTTGTTCTTATATATGGGTATAAGTGTACTCGCTCTCCATTCCTCGAGTATCTTTCGGTTTCTCAATATTTCATTAAATAGTCTTATGAGCCAAGTGATTCCTATTTCTCCTAGTATTTTCCAAACTTCTATATGAATATTATCTGGTCCTACCGATTTACCACCCTTCATATGTTTAACAGTCTCTTTGACTTCATTCTTTTGAATATGTCGGTAGAAATTGTGGTTTATATACTTTTTTTATTTGGCTAACTCTCTTAAGCTAATTCTAACATCTTTATTTTCATTAAAAATCTTATAAAAATAGTTTTTCATCTATTTCTTATATCATCATTTGCCACTAGAAAAATTTTCATCCTCGTCTTTTATGCATCTCACAGAATTAAGATCTTTGGTTTACTTATTTCTAGCCCTAGCTATTCTAAAAATATCTCTTTCATCCTCTTTTGAGTTGGGTTTTTTATACAAATCCTCCCAAATTTTAGCTTTTGCTGCACAGCCTTTTTCGCTTCCTTTTTGCTTTCTTATAAGCCTCTAAAGTTTCACTAGTTTTTTTAGCATAATGTAATTTGTAACATGCCCTCTTTACCTTGATTTTATTTTCCACTACTTCACTCCACCACCAAGCTTCTTTTTGTGCCGGTACATCTCACTTAGATTCACCTAACACATCTTTCGCCACTTTCCTAATATATATAGTCATATTGTTACACATATCACAAGGTGTACCAACATAATTCCAAGCATCTCCTTAAAGGACTTTCTGTTTAAATATATCTCCTTTCTCACTTTTGAGATTCCACCATTTAGTCTGAATAGCTCAATGCACTCTTTTCTTCTTTGTCTATTTTTTTATTTGTAAATCAATAACTAAAAGTCGATATTAGGTGGTTAAGCTTTCTCCTGGAATTACCTTACAATCTTTACAACATGCTCTATCTTTTTTTCTATAAATAAATTTATCAATTTGTGTTTGTGATAAGCCACTCTTATAAGTAATTAAATGTTCATCTCATTTTTTGAAGATTGTATTGACTATAAAGAGATCAAATGCCATAGCAAAATTTAAAATTTCCCTACCTTTCTTATTTATATCTCCAAAACCAAAGTTTTCATGAATACCTTGATATCCTAATGCCTCTTTACCGACATGTCTATTTAAGTCTCATCCTAAACAAATCATCTTCCTTTGTGGAATTCTTTGAATCACCTTATCTAACTCTTCTCAAAAGGTTGTCTTTATACTATTTTCTAGTCCTACTTTGGGTGCGTAAGCACAAACTATATCAAAACCTCTTCTCTTAGCACTAATTTCAACATTATGATTCAGTTACCATATCGTTGTATGTCTACTACACTATCCTTTAAATCTTTATTTATGATAATACCAACTTTTTTTTTAGCCTTTTCCTTACCTGAGTACCATAATTTAAAACCTCTATCCTCAATCTCCTTTGCTTTTTCTTCAACCCACTTTGTCTACAATATTTGTCTACAATATAAATCTTTCTCCGAACTATAGTATCTACCACCTCCATTAGCTTACCGAACAATGTTCCGATATTCCAAAAACCAATACGAATCTTATTATTTAGTATTAACTTTCTTACCCCCCGCATCCGTCCATATTGAAAATGAGGAGACTCTCTCTATACTTTATTCACTACATTCAGGCGGCAATGTAGTGGGACTAACTTCTTTACCCACACCCATTTATGATAATGTAGTGGGACTAACTTCTTTACCCATACTCATCCATGATGTGAGAACCCTATGTGCAATTGATTCACTACATCCGGACAAAAATATAGTGACCATTGCTTACTTTTCACCACATTCGGGCTCTGCAGTGCATCGCTAGGCAGGGATGCCTCAACGCAATGCTCATAATTTGTGTAATATATGGTTTAAAAATCTAACAAAGTTTTACGCTGGTTGTCGGAAGCCTAACACAACCCTCCTCCTTTATCCGGACTTGGGACCGGTCATGCAAGGGTGATCCCTTACATGGGCGGAGTTACAACAAATGATACCAATTCACTCAAAACACTTAACTTGATGCGGATTATGGAATTGTACCTTCTTAAGTTTCACTAAATGTTTCCCAAAGAAAATGCACAGATGGTTCACCCAATTGTCTGATGTGATCTGATCCGTCAAGGACAAATCCATCAATACAACACTTGTCAAACAAATAACAGAAATAAAAAATAAACAATGTATTCGCATATGTTCGACCTCTGAGCTTGCAAAGTCAACTGGCAATGATGAGAAAATTACCAAGTACAGCAACCGAGATACAGAACAATGAAAAGGAAAACAACAAAGGCAATAAGTACCTTCAGCGCTTTCCGTTTTCCTTCAGTTGAACCTGAATCCTTGACATCTCTATTGATTACGCTAATGATTGATCTATGCGTCTCCACAATTTGGTCCAAATCACCAGCATTGTAGAGAACATCATTTTCAATGTCTTCAAGAGAGAAGGGTGACAATCTCAAAAGCCTGCAGAAGGAAGAGCAGAAATCCCAAACCGTTATAAGGTTCCCCACACATTCCATGGGTACATAAAATTTGGTGGATGGAATAGGACGCTCAGCATAAATGGGATCAGCTACAGCAGGGATTACTAAAAGATCATCGATGGGGTACAAAATCTTTTCCAATTTGAGATTCCCATCTTTTATACAGTATGTTGAGTCATCATCCAAGTGCATTGTGCTCTCCATCAGTGGCTGAGGATCTGGATGAGCAAGACCTTTTTTACCAAGCAAGTACAAGGATTAAATCAAAGTTATGTAAATTACACGTGGAAGGTGAACGAATAGCTAAATATATGCATATACCAAAACATCACAAACAAAGATATATGCACTTGTTCGGTTATTAGCTGAAGCCCACAGAATTGAAATGCAAACAATCGAAAAACCCCAAAACTTGAAACGAAGAGAAAATCACCATGAATTGAACTCCATGGTTTTCCATCTTTGCAAGCTAAAAAGCCATGACAAAGAAAATTTTCACAATACCAACAGTAAAATGCCCAAGTACGCATACGAAAGAACACCAACATGAACGAAATGGCCAAGAAAGGAAACAAGAAAGGAAACGCTCGGTTCGACCTTCTACAACGCAAGTTTTGCCGACGGTAGCATCAAGAAATCGGCCGCCGGAGGATCTCCCGGACAACTGCCGTTGCCGGCAAAGTTCGAATGCAGGAAAGGAATCGAGAGAACGTCGCCCCAAGCTCGCAAACACTCGGGGAGACGTGCCTCCGCTATAGGTTTCAGCATTTCTCGCGCGCTTTTCATTCCGTCGTCGACGATGGTAGTTTCGTTATTTCAGCCTGTTATAGGAACTGTTTGGACAATCCGCATGTTTGAAAGGGTCGCTGCCGCCTTCTGCTTACCTTCGTGCGAAATTAAATGCTAGGATCCGAGTCTTTTCTGGACCGCGACAATAGAGACTCGGAATGCACGACCCGGCCCTTTGGATTTTTTGGACCGAACTTTGAATCACATGGGTTTGTGTTTACATTAGGTAAGTGTAAGAAGGGATAAATGTCACTACTTAGGTCAATTTGGTAGTAAGTTGTAGGCCCATATTCGACCATTTGTGGTTAGTATTTTAATATTTTCAACATTATTTTGCTACCAAAAACACATTTTTATAAAAAGAAAAGGAACTTACTTTGGTAAATAAAATATGATAAAAATGTATTTATTTGTGTCCTAATGTGAATTACTACTACATAGAGGAAGAATCGTACTTTAATTTACATATATGTATTTATGTATGTGTGTGTGCTTGTGTGAACAGGTGAGATATAAATATGCATCGACGAGATTCGGACCTCATTAAGAGTGTTGATGCCTTTTCTTATCACATTCTTTGGGTGATTAATTTGATATTATTTTTTAACATTTTAGGCATGCATTACAACTGATGATACAATATCTTTACATGCAAATATTATTACCACATTAACAAGGTAACTCATTGCTCTTTTAGAATATCTTTTCATTTAATTGATGAATTTCTATTGCCAATTTTGAGGATATTCTCACTTACACTTTCCAGCAGGCCTGAATTTGGGCCCTACCTCTTTTGGCATATATAGAAATCTAGGGCTTGCAAATTCTGTCACTTTGCCTAGATATGGGCTGGCTCATATCCAATTACATCAGTCTGTCATTGTGGGTCTGATCCAGATAACTAGTGGACATGTTCATTTGTTTACCAAACCAGATCCTAGTGAATTGGAAATGGATCGAGCAAAAATAAAACCCAAGCCGTTGATACCACTAGGAAGGTGGTCTTGGGGTTCTTCCTTTGACAACACTATAATTTTGTATATGACATGTATGTAAATAGAATTTGTACAAATAATACCACATGTAAATGAAATCAATATATTATATAAAAAACACATGATATCATGAGACTGTATTATAAGAAAAAAATTACAAGACTATGATACAACAACAACAACAACAACACAACAACAACTAAGCCTTTTCCCATACTAGACGGGGTCGGCTACATGGATTCTTTGTTTCCACAGATCTCTATCATGTGCCATGTTAGCAGTTAACTCCCAATAAGCTAGATCATTCTTTATTGTTTCTTTCCAACACTTTTGTGGTCGTCCTCTACCTCTTTTAATACTTTCCAAATTTAGTTTTTCTAACCTTCTTATAGGTTCTTCTTTTGATCTTCTTTCTATATGTCCAAACCATCTTAAACGATGTTCTCTCATTTTATCCTCTATTGGTGCCACTCCTAATTTGTTTCTAATAACCTCATTATGTATACAGTCTTTTCTTGTACGACCACTCATCCATCTCAACATCTTCATTTCTGTCACAGACATCTTTTGTACATGTTGATGATTAACTGCCCAACACTCAGAACCATAAAACATGGCAGGCCTAAATGCTGCTCTATAATATTTACCTTTTAATTTTAATGGTATCTTCTTATCACAAAGAATACCTGATGCTCCTCTCCATTTTAACCAACCAGCATTAATTCTATGTGTAACATCTCCATCAATTCTTCCATCACTTTGAAAAATTGACCCTAGGTATTTAAAACTTTCCTTTTGGGGAATGCAATGTGTGCCAATTTTAATTTCTATGTCCTCTGAAGTAGCCAAATGATCAAACTTACATTCCATATATTCTGTCTTTGTTCTACTAAGTCGGAGGCCTTTGTTTTCTAATGTTTCTCTCCATAGTTCCAATTTTCTATTAACTTTTTCCTTAGACTCCTCCACTAATACAATGTCATCTGCAAATAACATACACCAAGGTACTTCATCTTGAATATGTTTTGTTAACTCATCCATCACCATTATAAATAAGTATGGACTTAAAGTTGATCCTTGATGTAACCCAATATTAACTTCAAAGAAGTCTGTCGTTCCTTCATGAGTCCTCACACATGTTTTTGCACCATCATACATGTCTCTTATAAGGTTAATATATGTCAATGGGATACCTCTTTTTTCCAAAGTTCTCCAAAGAATCTCCCTCGGTACCCTATCATAAGCTTTTTCTAGATCAATAAATATCATGTGAAGGTCTTTCTTTTTTGCTCTAAAATGTTCCATAAGACGTCTCAAAAGGTGAATTGCTTCAATAGTAGATCTACCTGGCATAAATCCAAATTGGTTCTCAGTTGTACTTGATACTTGTCTTAACCTACGTTCGATAATTCTTTCCCATAATTTCATAGTATGACTCATTAACTTGATACCTCGATAATTCGCACAATTTTGAATGTCTCCCTTGTTCTTATATACGGGTATAAGTGTAGTTGCTCTCCATTCCTCGGGCATCTTTTGGTTTTTCCATATTTCATTAAATAGTCTTGTGAGCCAAGTGATTCCTATTTCTCCTAGTATTTTCCAAACTTCTATAGGAATATTATCTAGTCCTACCGATTTACCACTCTTCATATGTTTAAGAGCCTCTTTGACTTCATTCTTTTGAATACGTCGGTAGAAATTGTGGTTTATATACTTTTCTGACTTGGCTAAATCTCCTAAACTAATACTAACATCTTTATTTTCATTAAAAAGATTATAAAAATAGTTTTTCCATCTATTTCTTATATCATCATTTGCCACTAGAATTTTTTCATCCTCATCTTTTATGCATCTAACATAATTAAGATCTTTAGTTTTCTTATCTCTAGCCCTAGCTATCCTAAAAATATCTCTTTCACCCTCTTTTGAGTTGAGTTTTTTTATATAAGTCCTCCCAAATCTTAGCTTTTGCTTCACTAACGGCCTTTTTTGCTTCCTTCTTTGCTTTCTTATAAGCTTCTAAAGTTTCACTAGTTTTCTTAGCATAATGTAATTTGTAACATGCCCTCTTTGCCTTGATTTTATTTTGTACTACTTCACTCCACCACCAAGCTTCTTTTTGTGCCGGTACACCTCCCTTAGATACCCCTAACACATCTTTCGCCACTTTCCTAATATGTATAGCCATATTGTTCCACATATCAGAGGGTGTGCCAACATAATTTCAACATCTCCTTGAAGGACTTTCTATTTAAATATATCTTCTTTCTCGCTTTTGAGGTTCCACCATTTAGTCCAAATAGCTCGATGCACTCTTTTTTTCTTTGTCCATTTTTTTATTTGTAAATCCATAACTAAAAGTCGATGTTGGGTGGTTAAGCTTTCTCCTGGAATTACCTTACAATCTTTACAACACGCTCTATATTTTTTTCTACAAATAAAGTTATCAATTTGTGTTTGTGATAAGCCACTCTTATAAGTAATTAAATGTTCATCTCGTTTTTTGAAGATTGTATTGACTATAAAGAGATCAAACGACATAGCAAAATTTAAAATCTCCCTACCTTCCTCGTTTATATCCCCATAACCAAAGTTTCCATGAATCCCTTGATATCCTAATGCCTCTTTACCGACATGTCCATTTAAATCTCCTCCTAAACAAATCATCTCCCTTTGTGGAATCTTTTGAAACACCTTATCTAACTCTTCCCAAAAAATTGTCTTTATACTATCTTCTAGTCCTACTTGGGGTGCGTAAGCACAAACTATATTCAAAACCTCTACTCCTAACACTAATTTCAATGTCATGATTCGGTCACCATATCGTTGTATGTCTACTACACTCTCCTTTAAATCCTTATTTATGATAATACCAACTCCGTTTCGGGCCTTTTCTTTACCTGAGTACCATAATTTAAAACCTATATCCTCTATCTCCTTTGCTTTTTCTCCAACCCATTTTGTCTCTTGTAAACATAGAATATGAATCTTTCTCCGAATCATAGTATCTACTACCTCCATTAGCTTACCCGATAATGTTCCGATATTCCAAGAACCAATACGAATCTTATTATCTAGGACTAGCTTCCTTACCCCCCGCATCCGTCCATAATCAAAATGCGGAGACCCTCTCTGAAAAATTTTCACTACATTCGGGCGGCAATGTAGCGGGACTAACTTCTTTACCCACACCCGTCCATGATGTGGGAACCCTCTCTGCAATTGATTCACTACATTCGGGCGAAAATGTAGTGGCCCTTGCTTACTTCTTACTGCATTCGGGCTCTGCAGCACGTCGCTAGGCGGGGACGCCCCAAAGCAATGTTCATAATTTTTGTAATCCATGTTGTAGAAATCCGACGAAGTTTTACGCTGGCTGTCGGCAACCTAACACAACCCTCCTCCTTTATCCGGGCTTGGGACCGGCAATGCAAGGGTGATCCCTTACATGGGCGGAGTTAATTACAAGACTATGATGCATTTTTAAAATATATTTTTAAGATTTGTGTCATAAATCAATTAAAAACTTTAAATTTCAATCATTACAAACAACAACAACAACTAAGCCTTTCCCATACTAGACGAGGTCGGATATCCTTTGTTTCTACGGAATCCTATCATGTGCCATGTTAGCAGTTAACTTACAATAAGCTACATCATTCTTTATTGTTTCTTTCCAACACTTTTATGGTCATCCTCTACCTCTTTTAGTACTTTCAAAATCTAGTTTTTCGATAATGAAAGAAAAATATTGTTAGCAGACAACATTGAATTTGTATACTTATCCTAAACTGTAAGTCTCAAATTGATTAATGATAAAACTTGAGTACCATCATCTCCGGTTTCGGATTGCTTGGAACTTAGAACCGAAACCAAAGGGTTTCGAAACTCTTTCACAATACACCTTGTGGGAGTCAAATTAACAGTAAGAAGCACTATATCGTTGAACTAACGAGTTTTTTGTGATAAAAGGATTGTGGAAACGATATTTAAAACTTAGATAGGGACGGTTTGAATTCTAATTTTGGATCAATTTCTGAAGACTATAAATCATAACTGAACCGAGGGTCTCAGGTTACAGTAGTTCTGAACCCGGTTCGGTCGATTCCGTGGAGATATGATTCAAGTAGCGAGCCAATTCCGAACCGGTCATGTCTAAATTACCTAAAGGTCGGCCCTTATAAGAGGGCGAAACGATATGGGTGTCGACGATCGGTACGTATACGACCTTTGCTTGGTACTGAGCCTTTAGTAGTAGGCTTTCCGCCAATAGGAACCCAGGAGTTATGCCCATGGATCCGAGTAATAGCGGCGACGGCCCTCCGGCGAAGCTTTCACCGGAATCTCTGCCTCTCTTCGCCGAGGCCGTACATCTGATCCTATACCAGTGGACCGCTTTGCGGTTAGCGGTCGATAACGAGTGGGGCGGCCGCAACTCCCGCCGAAAGTTCGATCAGATTGCAGTCGATATCCTCTCATGGTTTACCCCTTCCAGGGGTCCGTCCCTTCCCTTTGCACTTTTGCGTTTGTGATCTGAATAATTTAATTTTGATGATGCTTTAACTCTTAGCTTCGAGTTGATTATACTGAAATAATCGTACTTTCTAGGGTTAGATCTGTTCCTTCCTTTTAGTTTGCTTTTCTTTTTTTCTGACGGTGTTTGCTTGACTTGTTCAATTCATGTCAAATACTCGTTATCTGTTGTTGAATGTTTTCATTTGTGTAAATCTTTGGTCTTGTTCAATATGTTCAGTTTTATCTCTTGTATTTCGATTGATTGCAGTTACTCTTTTGGTTCCTTATATTAAAAGTTTACATTTCTACTGGTTCACTTCTTTCTTTGGATTTCTTCGTGCTATTCACTGCGGTCCCTTTCTTTGCTCTTTCTCTTGATTAGATTAAGGATGTAGGTATGTCAAATGCCCACTAGAATTAGCTACGAGGGTTATTCTGGAGTGACGTTTATACTTCATTCTTTATTTCATGGATTTCAATTGTGATATTTATGATCGTTATGTTGATTTTTTCCTTATGGCGTTTTGGTTTAGATACCCTTTATATCGACGATTTGGAAACGATGCTCGATGAGGGTATGATATTGTCTTTCAATGCAGAGATTGAGGATGGCAGCATCGAGGAGGTACGAGCGGATTTTGCTTTACAAATTCACATCATTTTCCTTTTGATGTCCATGACATGACTTTGGTGGAATTTTATGAAATACTGAATTTTGCAATACTTGTTCCAAAGTACTCCTTATATCATGATATTAGTTGACTCCCACACATGAGGATATATTTTCTTTGTGATTTTTAACGAAGTGCTTTTGAATTATTGTTGGTTAAGCTGTTATGATTTGTCCTGCTTTTTTGTTTTATGCCTTCTTTGACTCAACTAAATGCATTCAATCTACCTTCTCACGAATAGCTATGTAATAGAAGCTCGGCAGAGGATGATGCTAAATGACATAATAGTTTTGGATTCACATTTATTCTTCCTCCCATGGATGGGTATAGGCTGGTGAATGAACTGAGCAGCTTGAAGTTTTTGCTCAGTTCTGCTTGTCCTTGGCTCATTTCTCTTCAGTTAGTTAAACCACATAAGCTGAACATGAATATGAACATGGTACGTTCAGCTCGTGGAAGCTCATAAAATGACATTTTTAAATTTTTTATAAAAACCACACCCACAAGGTAAATGTATCAGGCTTTTTAAGTAACCAACCATTTTGAGTGAGCTATAATTGTTTGTCTATTTAGCACTTTTGTTTTCCCTGTTATTGGAACTTTTGTCTGCCATGTCATACATGAGAGCCTGATTGATTGTCTAACCATTGAAATTTTGTTTTATGAGCTTGATTAATTGTCTGTGAGTGGAAGATCTGGGTACTCAATTGTTTGCGCACTATGTCCTTACTTAAACATGTTATGATACCGTTGGAGCAGGTGGCAGAACAACTTATGACTGTGCACGAAGAATTCCGTCAAGGAAATTTTCAGACGTTGTTCAAGTTGAGAAGTTCTAGCAGTCAAGGCCATGGTGTGTCCAAAAGTAGACAGGTAAAAATTTCAATCTTGTCAGAGTAGTCGCTGCTTGGAAAGCTGACTAGATTACAACGCTTCGAAAGGAAAGAACCTTGTACCTCAATAGAGGTTATGAAGGTGATATGTGTTATTTTTATTAAATGTTTTATTGTGTTTGGTTACTTTGCTGTTCCTCATGGTTGTTCGTATGAGCATACATGTGAAGGTATTATTTTCTTAAACTTCTCACCTCCCAGATTTTAATTTGTTCTGCAGGAGATTTACTTGGAAACTGCAAGCTACTGTACTAAGTTAGAAACAAAATGTGTAAATACATCATGCAACTTCTAGTAAGGTGTCATAGGGAAAAAGGTTAAAAAATATAGTAAGGTAGCGTGAGAATGGGTTGACTGATATGGATCTCCTTTCTAGGGCATATATCTGAACATTTTCATGGAGCAGGTGGGTTATTGGGGGTTTTATGAAGACAATGACATATTAGGCGGTGGCAGTTAGTCTTAATTAGAACCTTGTGGAATATGTTGTAGTTGGTTAGTCTAAAGGAAAGATGGTGTAGTTGTTAGTGTTGGTTCCTTTAATTTCTCAGCGGTATTCTTTTAGAGTTTGTTTATGGATGCACTTTCAGTGAGCTTGCTTAAAAAAAGAGGGGAGTGCCAGTAGACAGACCTAAGAGCTTGGGTCTCCTTTCACACTCAAAAAGTCGCATTTTTTTATGAAGTTTCAAACAAAGTACGAAGAGAGTTGTTTTTACTATCCAGATCAGTTGTGCAATTGTTTTAGATGTTCTTATCATAGATTTATCGGTAATCTCTGGTAGGTGCTGGATAACTAGGAAATCAGTTTATATTTGCCTGTATTCAGTAGAGTGGATTTCTCATGCAGTTCAAAGAATCTATTCCACTGCTAAAAGATGATGCCGTCACTGTTAAATATTGCAGTGATATGCTTTTGGTGCTCCAGGTTGTTGATGAAACTGTGGATGACAGTGCAGACGGGGATGATAACCCATGTTTAGAAATGGCAATGGATGTCCGTATGCAAGATGAAACAAAAGTAGCTGTAGATGGATCATCTGTCACCATTCCAAGTTCAGAGATCAGGGTTCGTAAAACATCTCATTCTTGTAAATTTTCTTCTAATTTTATGTAAACAACAACAACTAAGCCTTTTCCCATACTAGATGAGGTCGGCTACATGGATTCTTTGTTTCCACATGGCCCTATCACGTGTCATGCTAGCAGTTAACTAAATATAAACTAGATCATTCTTTATTATTTCTTTCAACACTTTTGTTGTCATTCTCTTCCTCTTTTAACATTTTAACAATCTAATTCTTCATATCTTCTTACAGGAGCGTCCTTAGGTCATCTTTATGTATATTCAAACCATCTTAAACGATTTTCTAACATTTTATCCTCTATTGGTGCTACTCCCAATTTGTTTCTAATAACCTCATTATGTATACAGTCTTTCCTTGTGTGACCGCTCGTCCGTATCAACATCTTTGTTTTTGGAGCAGACATCTTTTATGCATGTTGAAGTTACCCGCCCAACACGAACCTACTAAAACATAGTAGGTCTAATTGTTGCTCTATAATATTTACCTTTCAACTTTAATGATATCTTCTTATTACATAAAATACATGATGCCTCTTTTCATTTTAACCAATCGGCATTAATTCTATTCGAAACATCTCCATCAATTTATCACTTTGAAAATTTGACCCTAGGTATTTAAAACTTTCCTTGTGAGCGATGCAATGTGTGCCAATCTTGATTTATGTGTCCTCTGAATTACCCAATATCAAACTTACATTTTATATATTATGTCTTTGTTCTACTAAGTTGGAATCCTTTACTTTATAACATTTCTCTCCATAGTTCCAATTTCCTAATAACTTTTACCTTAGACTCATCCACTAACACAATGACATATGCAAATAACATACACCAAGGTACTTCATCTTGAATCAATGACTAATATAAATACATATGGACTTAAAGTTAATCTCTAATATAACCTAATATTAACTTCAAAGGAGCATGTCATTCCCTCAAGAGTCTTCACACATGTTTTTGTGCCATCGTACATGTCTCTTATAAGATTTATGTATGTCAATGACACCTATTTTTTCCAAGGTTTTCCAAAAAGTATCTCTTGGTATCTTATTGTAAGCTTTTTCTAGATCAATAAATATCATGTGGTTTTTCTTTTGCTCTAAAATGTTCTATAAGATGTCTCAATAGGTGAATCACTTCAATAGTACATCTACCAGGCATGAATCCGAATTGGTTATTTGTCATACTCGATACTTTTCTTAACCTACGTTCGATAATTCTTTCCCATAATTTCATAGTATGTCTCATTAACTTAATACCTCAATAATTCGTACAATTTTAAATGGCTCTCTTCTTCTTATATATAGGTACAAGTGTATTTGCTCTCCATTACTCGGGCATCTTTTGGGTTCTCCATATTTCATTAAATAGTATTGTGAGCCAAGTAAACCCTATCTCTCCTAGGATTTTCCATACTTCTATAGGAATATTGTCAGATCCTATAGATTTATCAACCCTCATATATTTAAGAGCATCTTTGACTTCATTCTTTGAATATGTCGATATAAATTATAGTTTATATACTTTTTTTTATTTGGCTAACTCTCATAAGCTAATACTACCATATGTATTTTTATTAAAAACTTATAAAAATAAATTTTTTATCTAATTTTGATATCATCATTCACCACTAGAATCTTCTCATCGATGCATCTAACAAAAGTAAGATCCTTAATTTTCTTATATCTAGTCTTAGTCTTAGCTATCTTAAAAATAACTCTTTCACCTTCTTTTAAGTTAAGTTTATAAATCCTCCTAAATTTTGGTTTTTGCTTCACTAGCGACCTTTTTCGCTTCTTTCTTTGCTTTCTTATAAGCATCCCAAGTTTCACTAGTATTCTTGGTATAATGTAATTTGTAATATGCCTTCTTTGCCTTGATTTTATCTTGTACCACTTCACTCTACCACCAAACTTCTTTTTGTTCCGATATGCCTCGCTTTAGATTCGCCTAACACATCTTTTGCGATTTCTGTAATATGTAGTCATATTGTTCCTCGTATCATAAGGTGTACCTACATAATTTAAAGCATCTCCTTGAAGAACTTTAGTTTAAATATATCTTCTTTCTCACCTTTGAGGTTCCACCATCTAGTCCAAATATCTCTATGCACTCTATTCTTTTTTGTCAACCTTTTTGCTTGCAAATCTATTACTAAAAGTCGACGTTGAGTAGTTAAGCTTTTTCTGAAATTACCTTCCAATCTTTACAACACGATCATTCTTTTTTTCTTACAAATAAAATAATTAGTTTGTGTTTGTGATAAGCCACTCTTATAAGTAATTAAAGGTTCTATCTTGTTTTTTTGAAAATTGTTTGTGACAAGCTATTTCTGATTTTATGTAAAATTATAAATATATTTATCAAAAGTGAACAATGTGTGACTTATGCTCTCTTGGTTTTCTAGTTATGATTGTTACATTGATAGCATACTTTAGCGACGTCTGCAACTGTGATATGGTTTTTCTCTACCTGCAACAGATCGTAGATTGATCGATTTATTTAAGCAAGTGAATAGGAGCTCAATATTCTTTACATTACCGTTGATTCGTATTTATTAAAATCTCCGATAGTTGCATTATTTATAAAATTTATAGACGATTAACTAGACGATGGTATGCTGCCTGGACCCTGCTTAAGCTGCTAGGAGGTCTGGCATCTTGGCCTTGCCCAGTTTTTTATTTTCTGTAAAATGTAGACTTTAATGGCATTTCTGCTCCTTGAGATGTTTTAGGAGATTCGGTTTTTAAACCTTTTAGCTTTCTTCAGAACCTTTTCGTCTTCTTAAGGTTGTCTAGCGAGAACCTTATGACAAAATGACTACTTTTGCTGCTGATTGTTGCTTACTCGAGCGGCTTATCGGGTAGAAGAGGTCATGAACTTGCATTCTGTATTGACATGAATCAACTTATTGCAGATCCAAAACGGAGGTAATAGCCTTGATAAGAGCCACAACCATTTATCAGATATGTCATTGGATCTCAGTGAGCAACAATCAAGAGATGCTGAAGATGGATGGACGAAAGTGCGTTTGAAGCGAAATCAAGGTCGGAGATAACCATAGTCTGTTTTATCTTTTTTTCAGCTTTGAAATTTTCACGGTAAAGCATATTGGTTCGTATGAGAGAATACTTGTTTTTGGGCAGCTGACGTTAAGGCAGTCACCACCTACTACCACATCCATGGGCATCCGAGTACCCCCTCGGAGTTTGAACTGTTGACATTCTTATATTGAAAGCCTAATCCTCTACTGAGGGTGGCGATTTTGTTTTACAGGTTGTGTTTGCTTGGCCTGCGTTAATGTCGTAATTGTGTCATGTTATTTCGTGTTCGTGTCTAAAACACCCAAACACGAGCATGATCCATTCATAGTTCATCTCATTGCAGATGTGAAACCATTTGCACGAAACATTTAGTGTCATGCTTGTTTTGGGAGGAGACATCTCTCAGTGGTGTTGTTTTCTTTTTCTATTTATTAAAACTTTTGAAAATTACTTACAGGAGATTTCCGATCTTCAAGATTACATACCGATCTATTTCAGTTAAGATATTTTGTATTTCATAAAATCTTCAGGACCTTCAAATCGTGTTCGGTTTCTTCATCTTGACATGAGCACGATAGGGCCATACCGTAACACGTGATACACCAAGCAGTTATCAAGAATATTTGGTAATTGTGCTTGTGCCTAGTTTTTTGTGTTGCATCAAAACTGCCAACCCTAGTCAGGTCATTTATTGTTTGTCTGAGAAACAATGTAACATAACCACTAGGCAAGTGTGGTTCAAGTAGTTTTTTTTCTAAACCAAAGATATTGTCTTACAAAAAAGAAAATCCGTACCACTTTCGAGAGCGCAATCCCATCTTTTCTTTGTTCGAAACAAAAATTTGTTATATTGTTTAGTATATTATTCAGAAAAAAATCGAAAGGACCCAACATTCTCCATCCCTCAAGACTCCCACCATTTAAAATAAATTTATGTAAAGAAAAAAGTGAAAGAATTATCCACAGAGAAATAGTAAGATAAGCAGCGAAGAAGAAAAAAAGAGGGCCAAAAAAGGCTTAAATAAAAGAAAAATCCTAATTATCTGGGGCCCATTGTGACGGAGAACTCGCGGGGCGCTATCGTCCGCTGCTCCCACCCCCGCGACTTCTCCAACGACTCGGAGATGTTGGCTGCCACGTGTAGCATATCAGGCCGTCGGTCTTGATCCACGTGGACACAATCGAGTGCGAGTCGAGTCGCCCGTTCGGCAACATCCGCCGGGAAGGAATCAAGCAGCCGCTGGTCAATCCATCGCCGGAGCCGGCCGTTTTCCGACCCCTCCACGGCCTCCCTAGCGCCGTCGATCACCGAAATCCTAACATAATCCCCTCCAGTGAACTGGTACTTCAGCGGCTCCTCACCAGAGAGTAGCTCGAGGAGGATGACGCCGAAAGCGTAGACGTCGCTCTTCTGCGTGAGGATGCCCGAATCGAGATATTCCGGTGCCATGTACCCCTTGGTTCCATTGATCCTCTGCGGGCTGTGGGACGGCTCCTTCGAAGAAGACTCGATGGAGAGCTCTGCCGTGCCAAAATGCATGATCTTCGCCGTGAGTGATGGGTCGACGAGGATGATGGCAGAGTTCTTGATCATCCCGTGGACTCGCTTCTCGCCGGTGTGGTGGTGGATGTACTCGAGCCCTTGGGCCACGTCCGATGCGATTCTCATCCGGGAGGTAAAAGTTCTCAAAAGAGTGAAGCTAGGACTTTTACGGTTATGGAGACACTCCGATAGCGAGACGCCGCGGATGAACTCGTAGACGAGGTAGATGTGCGCGCCGGAAACGGTCGCGCCGAGAAGCTTCACGACGTTGCCGTGGTGCGCCGCGCATATTGATCGGAGCCCGCGCAGGAATCCTTCATCGGAGGAGCGGAATCCGTGTCGGGCAACCACAACGTCTCGGCCACGGAGTGAGCAACGCCAGATCGGCGATCGGCCGATCGTCTTCGCGAGGAAGTTGTTCGTTGCACGGCAGATCTCGGGGAACGGGTAGATTTGGGGATTCCCCGGCAGAAACTCGCGGAGGCTCGTAAGAGACGGCTGGCTGGATGACGTTGATGCCTTCGAGACGTCGCGGCTGCTCGAGTCGGTAGTCCGGCTGCCAGTCCCCTCAGTGCTCCGGTTGGCGGACGGCGTCCGGGGGCCGGAAATCCTGGAAGACGGTATGGTCGGTGGTCGGACCGGCGTCAGCGCGTCCCTCTTCTTCCCCCGACACATTGAAGACCGAAGAAGTTGGCGATCTCTTACACTTCTCTCTTCCCTCAACAGAAAGAATCAAGCAATACCGTAACGAACAATCAATCGTAGTGGAGACAAAAGAATCTGCAATGAAGCACCTAATATTTCGCGACGGCGCGAGATTGGGAAGATCGCGTCCAGTGCGTCGTCGTTCTCGGAAGAGTGTGACGAAGAACAAACGCCCTTCACCGGACGTGGAATCAAAAGTTGAAGCGTGATCGTGAATCGGAGGCCTTATGGTGATCGAATCAACAACTCTAAATAGCAAAACTTGATGGAATCAGGGCGTAGAATTGAGCCCTGCACAGCACCGTCATAATGTCTGTGACGGGGACGTCCCTGTCGTTACGTTCGAACGCACGCGGAACTCCGAGTGACCCTGTTTGTCCTCTCTCCGTTTTAAAAGGAAAGGGTGGAGTGAGCAGCGTTTGCCAATTGGAAGAGTGGTCATTGTCGAAGAGCTGAGGGAAGAAGAAAGGGAAGAAAGAGCGAAAGGCGGTGGCGATCAAGTAAACGTGGTGCGAAAAGTAGGGTTTAGTCGAGAAGAGTCAAACACTATTGAATTAGTCAACGTGTAAACGAATATTGGTTGGTTGTCTCTCTCTCTCTCTCTCTCTCTCTGTGTGTGTGTGTGTGTGTGTGGAGAAGAGTCAAACACTATTGAATTCGTCAACGTGTAAACGAATATTGGTTGATTGCCTCTCTCTCTCTCTCAAGTTGAGCAGCTCTTGTAAGCTTGTTCTCGGCGCAATAAGCTCAAATCAGCTCTGCACACACACACACACAGGTGCTAAACATGGGAGCATTGTACATTGACCAAGCTGCTTCTGTACAATAGCGCAAGAAAAAACAAATGGGAATCATACATCCTGCTTCAACATGCAAAGTAACGCAAGAACATACATCTTTGCTTCTTCTTCCTTTGATCAGTCAATCAGGGAGGCGTGCAACGGGCTCAGAACGAACTGCAACCAAAATACTGGAATTCCACTCGATCCAGCTAAAGCAGAGAGATGATGAAAGGAAAGAATGAACTGAAAAGGGTATGCCTTTATCAAATAGAGGCAACAGACTCTGCTTCAGTGCTTCTTGTATTGCTTATCAGGAAACCCACCTATGCCCTTATATACTTGATTCTGCTCAGACCTTTCGAACTATTCGGAGTCACTGTCCATGCTTTCCAGACCCTTGAGACCCCTCTTCTTCTGCAAATACAAAAAGCATGCTTTGATGACATACATCAATAAACCGATATGCTAAACAGAATTCAGCAGCACGAAAGCATGATCAGAAGCACCCGTCAAGTTCAAGCCACTGTGTCACCATATAGGCAACTTTTTATCAGAACTGCACTGGATAATGAGGAAAAGGCAAAAGCTCACAAGTTAGGGATGTTCATGAAACCGCCAGAACCAAACTAAACCGCTAGGACCCAACCAAACCGGTGGTTTGCTTCGGTTCTAGATGTCTGACGGTTTGGTTGGGTTTAGTTTTAAAGGAAAAAAAACTGACGGTTCAGTTCATGGTTCCAGGATTAAAACCGAACCAAAATATTATATATTTATATATATACAGTTTATATACTTATAAATATATAATGGTTAAAAAAATAAAGCCGAGAAGAAAATTGTTACGATGCAAAATCGTTAATCAAGTCAGCTTGAACAGATACACCAATCTTAAGCTAACACTACAGCACCAGCTAGAAGGAAGAAGATCATGGAACTAACCACGGAAAAAATATGAGATACAGGCGTCGATGTGTATACACACATGAGAAAGAGAGAGAGAGTATCGTACCTTCTTCACACACTTCTTCTCTCTGACTTCATAGCGACCTCTAGACAAGTCACACAGCCATGTCCCAGGAAAGCAATACTAGCAAACAAAACCAAGGAAAGTAGAACATCAGAATTCCGCCACCAACGCATTACTATGAGCCATAGATGAAGAAGTGCAACAGTATAATCACCAAGTCTATTGCTCAACAAGAAGCAAAAAGCAAATACACCAAACCTACCCAATTGTATTGACAAGGAGATGATGGAGAAGAAAAGGGTAAATGTTTCATTCACTTTTGCCCCATTTCCTGCTCCTAGGTTCAAGTATGATGTTACACATAGACCCTCAATCATAGTGAGAAAATTCTTGGCATTTATGCCATGAGATCTTAATGCAATCCATTTGTTTTTCTGAAATCTCCAAAGCTAACTACAAATCCATCTTTGTAGTGATGTTTTGTTAAACTTGCTACATTGAGAGTGGAAAGGTCGTTGAAGGATCATTCCTGACTGGCTCCTGTAGTTGAATACATTGTAATGATTTTTGCTTAGTAATTTTCCTGCCAAATGCTGCTTGCCTTTCTCGAAAAGAAACTGATGCCATGAAACTCTGCGTTCCCTGAACTAAACAAGTGACATTTTGGTGGGACTGCATAAGAGCCAACCAATGGATGAGCCTCCACGAATCAATCAATGCCCCACTAACAGCGCTTCAACCACCCTATTCTGACCAATGACAATTTCAGATGTTACCTGGATTCTCGATCTTATGTTACCATTTAACTCCAAAAAGAGCAAGATCAATATTTATTGTTTCCTTTCAACACTTTTAAGGTGTTGCTGTACATTTTGTGAAGAGCTTGCTGTCTAATTTCTCAGATTAATAAGAACTTGATTGAGCACAAGTAAAAAGATCCAGCTGACCATTCTTTGTGCAAGGACAAAAGAAAGCCATGGAAAGAAAAAACAAGTCTCTTTTTGGTTTTGGACAGAGAAAAAGGATGTAAACTAACAACCATCGAGTAACACAACATTGAATCCAGAAAGATTCTCAAAGATTGCTAAAGGCACCACAGAAAATCACAAGAGCCTAATAAACTAACTATCTTCCAAGGACAATAGTTTTTTTAGCTTAAGACCAATTCGATTTACTAATCTAAATGCAAGAATATAGCAAAGAAGAAAGAACTGTAATCAGATATACCTGAAGGTTCCTGTCAACTATCTTGGCCCTCCTCTTTGGCCTCTGGGGAAGCTTGGTGCCCTTGATGGCCATGAAATCCTCCTCCTTCTCCTTCCTCGACAATGAGATATAAATCTTTGGCCATTCAAACAATTCCATGTTCACCTTCTCCTGTGGCACGGTAATGCATGTGCTGCTGCGCTCTGCTGAAGATGCCACACCATTAGATTCTGGATGAAGGCTGTTGTTGACCGATATTGGCAGTGGTAGGCAGGATTCAGGAGGCTTCATCGCCTTGTCCGGTGAAGCTGACATGCGCTTATCCATTGATCTGGAGATAGGACGCATATTGTTGCTGGATGGGATGCCATTCAACAAAGTAGGCAGCACATCCAAGTTTCTGTCCATCGGCACAGGGCAGTGAAAGAGGAAAATGGTAGGAAGTGAGAAAAGGAGATGGGTACACGAGAAAAACACGCACTAAGTAAAGAATTTGCAATAAAGCACCATGTGTATATATATATATATATATATATATATATATATATATATATATATATATATAGAGAGAGAGAGAGAGAGAGAGAGAGAGAGAGAGAGAGAGAGAGAGAGAGAGAGAGAGAGAGAGAGAGGTGTTTGCTGCAAAATGAAACAAATTAAGCAACCCCATCCGCAAATGTATTTAATCGAAATCTAAGCTTCTCAACCAAAAATAAAAAAAACACAGCAGAAGGCCAGAATTACTAAAAAGCCATGCAGGAAGAAGACATATAGCTTCTTACTTTTTTGGATGACCATATTGCCCTTACATCCTACTAAGGTATTCTGATACGTTAGAAAGGGGTCTACTGGGAATTCCTTAGAAGGTAATCAAAGGGCATCACCATTTTCGCATGCCTCCCTCTTCTTCACTCAGAGATTTTCTAACTGTGGCTAAGCTTGGTTTAGACTGTCAGTTTCAATTTTGGACCGATTCTGATTCTATCCAGCGTAGAACGGTAACTGAACCGAGTCGACCGCAGTTTCAAGCACGATTTCACCGGTTTCCGTTCAAACGAGATCTCAGCTCCCCTAGTCAGTTCCGGTCGAAACTGCCCGGCTGGTACCAAACCGGCAATGTCTAATTACATGCCCAGTCACATTTTCCGAGAATTTCTACATAAGTGAGATTAAGAATTTAACACCCTTGCAGAGAAAACTTTAATATCCTAAGCCACTGGCACTGACAAAGGACTTCAGATAAGTGAAAATAACGATAATGTCTCAAGCAGTCCCGTGTTTCAACTAGATTATCCCGCATGTAAAGCTGATAGAGTATGACAGAATATCCCAGATGATGCCGCTTGTAGGGTTCATGGAACACGTCCGAATATCCCACATTATCCCTCAGTGTAGGGTTGAAATGAACTGAGCCGCTTCTAGCTGACCGTTTGATTCATTAAACCATTTGAATTGAACACGACCATGATGTATCATGCTGCAGTTGAAGACCCAGAGAATAACTCAAAAACTAAAAAGAACTGAAAAGAAAAACATAAAGGTTAAGAAAAAAGATCGTATAGTCTAGTAACCAACAAATCCGGGACCTACTGTCTACAACAGTAGATAAAGAACCCACTTAATCCACGGATCAAGAAACTCTGGGATAAGCTGAGATATTGGTTCCAAGTACAGCACGATTTCAGACCACGCCCCAAAACAAATCAAGACCAGAGAGAAAAGACGTGATAAAGAATCCAGTGATGCTGAGATATTCGCCCCACATTCATCACATAAACGACACAATCTGGTCTTGGGAAGACCATATTTGTAATTTCGAAAATCCAACAAACCCTAATAAGAAAGAATACTAAAAGGAAGAGAGAGAGAGAGAGAGAGAGAGAGCCTGGTGGTGGCCTCCCGCAGGGTAGTGCACGGCCGGAGACTGCTGCTGCGGGTGTTTTCGGCGGGTGTTGCCTGAGAGTGTTGGGCGGAGGAAGGCTTTTCTGATCTGGCGGCTACTCGCCGTTGGATCTTGATCATCTGCCGAGCCTGCGCTGACCCATTCTCAGATCTCGACGCCCTTGATCTCTTCCTCTGACCCCACTGAAGCAAAACGTCGCCTCCTCCATGAGAGTGGTCGGAGACGCCGTGATGCTTGCTCGAACCATTGTTGTTGGTAGTCTGACCACTTTTATCGTTATTGCTATTGCCGTTGGTGACGATCGATTCTTGGTGCTGCCATTTAAAGAGGATTAAAATTTTCAGAATAGTTCAAAATCAGATGGCAATAAGCTATCAGAAACCCGAACTTTCATGGCTTTTTATCAGTATAGTCCAAAAGCAAGCGGAAACAAGTGATCATAAACCCAATTTTCACGGATTTTAATGAGTGTAGTTCGAAAACAAACGGAGAAGCCACCAGAAAGCGAAAACAATAATCGATTTTAATCTCAGTGAGAGACTTGGTGGAATGGTTGATTGTGGGTACAGAGAGAATAAGGAGAGGAACTTCCATCTTTCAGAAAAAAGATTGTGAATATGCCATCAGAAACCCAAAATTTTGTGGACTTGATCTTAACATGAAACTTGGTAAAGTCGTTTTGGGATTGAAAAGCAAACAAATTTCACCACGGTTCGGAAACAAGTCGAATAGGCTATGAGAAACCCAAAATTTCATGGATTTTGGCCCATTCAGAATCTTGGTAATGGGGTCGGGTTGATCGGATGTACCCATTTATCCATAACATCAAGAAAAAGATGAATGATTGGTGCTTGGTGATTGAATCAAACTCACTACTTATTCAGTAGATGGGGGATCGCGTATTTGCTAATATTTTCTTGTAACAATTTATCCCAAATTTATGGATTAAGTCGGCGGATTGGAAACACTATCAAGAAATGAAAGAAGAGGAAAGATTGTAATACATGAAGAATATGGTTGTTGGTTTTGGCCTTCTTCTTGGAGCCTTCAGGAGAGACCTTGGTTGAGGAGTTCTTTAAGGTAATGAACTCATCTTCTTTCTCTTCCTTCGACAAGGAGAAGTAAATCCTCGGCCACTCAAAGACATCGGCATTTGGCTTCTCCGGCGCCGGTGCCGGAGTTTCCGTAGCCACGAGGTCGGGTGCTTGCGGCACCCGAATGGGGGAAACGGAGCTGGTATGCTGCAGGTCGGCGTCGGCAGTGGTGATACTGGCAGAGTTGGATGATGGTGGTGGCCGAGGAGGCCTCTCTTCTGCCTTTTCTGGAGACACTGCTGACGAAAGAATTACCTTGTCCATCCATCGTGAGATCGGAGGGCCGCCGACGTTCGACGGAGAACCGGTCAGGAGTCCCGGTAGCTCGTCTACAGGCCGGTTCGTCATCAAAGAACGGGTAAACTGATGAGAGAGAAAGAGAATATGAGAAAATGAGAAGAAACCTTATAAAATCCCTCTGAAAACACGCAAGGCCTTTCTTTTGCACCTCTCTGAACTGCTACAAGCAAACTTCACCTAGACACGAAACCGGACGCGACATACGTCCTTGTCTTTTGCGTTTCGAACCTGATGCAGCACATAAGTAGACACGACTCGAAGGCCGATTAAACCGTCCGCGCGAAGTCGTGCAGCTTGGAAAGTTCACGGTGTGTCAATGGTGGGTGGGTGGGTGTTTAGGGGGGTTGGATCGGTTCTAGCTTCAATCTTGAATCAAATTATTATTTGCCGTTCTTAGTTTTTAGAGAGCTGAAGCAAACCGTGGCATTGGTGAGTACGAACCGAACCGAACCGAATCAAAAATTTTGGTATGACTCGGTTTTGAGCTATAGTTGTAGTTATTTTAAGGTTTGATTAAATATCAAGTATTATGTCGTCATGTTATTTAGATCTGTGATCCTAAGTTAATACATATATAAGGTTATTATAACCTGATTTACGTAAGCTTCTAAACTTTTTAGGATTTATATTTACAAAAGTATATAAACTTTATTTCTAGATATTTGTATAAGGATTCGGTTTGGTTTTCATGGTTATGTTTCAACATTGGAACCCTGAATCTAACCGGCAATTCTTTTCCTACTAAAATTGAATCGAACCAAACCGTTTAACATCTAAAGCCGAACCAAACCAGTTCTAACAATTTGGTTCGGTTCCTTACAACACACCCCTAGTGCCAAGCCGTCAACCATACCCAAACAAGCAAATCGGTGAAAAAATGGAGTCATCAACACTTAGAGATGTCAATTAGGGCCGGCCCTCCTTTGCGGGCCAAGGAAAATATTGGTTGGTGTGCGGGCCAGCCGACATTTTACGTCACTGAGGAAAATAAGACAAAATATGTATATATTATAAATAAGAGTTATTAGACATTATTTCATCCTTTATATATATATATATATATAAATATTAATGTTGTTCCAAGTGTTTCGTGGTTGCTTGAAAAACTTTAGGTGGTTGCATTTATTACATGGGAGAAGGAATTCCAAAGGATACATGTGATAGAACTTTGACAAGATTTCGGGAAAAAAGTGAAACAGCCGGGAAAAAGTTGAATTCCGACAGGTTTTTATGCAGCAGCAATTTTAAGGTGGTAAATTTGAGGATTGCAATATTGACCTGACTCATGTCCGATCCGACCTAAATAGGACAGGCAATATTCAATCCCATCAGATATGGGTTTGATTCATACTTAATATATAAATTGAATGATTGGATCTTGCTTACTTTAGAGGTTATTCATTAATATTCATTTATTATTAATTACAATATCCTTAATACTTTTTGAAATTATATTAATGTCACCCAAGAATAATGGGTAGACATGCATAAATGAGTAGGTTCGGGTTTATATATATATACACCAAACCCCTCCACCCTCTTGCCTAAATGTCGCTAAATGTCGTATGATATGAACCTCATGTGTCAAAAGAACTTTATGCATATTATATTTGCAAAATTTCAAGATCCAACAGGTTTTAGATCAAGTTCACCTCCAAAAGTAGAAGTAAAAGATGGAATTTGTTACTGCAGAGTGGTGGTTGTGAAGATGCCATGTTACAATCAACAAACAAAACATTTTGGTTTTACCAGATCTGGACCCTTCACAGGATAAGTCCATAACCCGAACCAGTCTGGTTCGCGGTTGACTAGGACTGGTAGACGAGCCGAGGGAACTCAGTCTTCCTTGTTTGTTGCTCGGTTAATTTTCCATATGAGGGAGTTTGAAGCTAACCACATTTCACAAATGGGTCATCTGATTATGATCCAAGCTTAACCGTGAAGACAAAGATCACCTCAAAAGACAAAGATGACCTTCCATTTCCCCAAAGTCATCTTTGTGGAACGAGTTCGAATTCTTAACAAAAAAAAATAATAGTCATCTTTGTGGAAAAGTTAAAAAGGGAATTTGCCCTTTATTCACTTAAGGTACCCTGATATTGATACCAAGAGCCATGCAGGAAGTCGGCCATAATGTCTGTTCCCTCCGGTGATTCGAATACACCAGGCTGAAGTCTAAAAGAGAGTGCATAAGATTACTTTGATCTCGATAATTCCAAACACCGATAACAACAATTAGTGCAATTTCAACTGTTGATATGGTTTAAAACATTTGATTTTTCCACAAGGAACAACAATGCGTTGCATTGCATATAACTAAAGACAGACAACAAAAATTGGTACAATAGCATCATCAGTTTGGTATTTTATCGAGCAACAAAACTGCCAAAGAAGGAAAGGAAACTGCACAATAGACAACCCTTTTTGACTGACAGTCACTTCTGCAATCCAACCATGGACTTCTCATACAAGAGGCTCAATCACATTCTGAGAGAACCCATCATACAACTCAGCTATGCTTTTGAGAACATAGACAAGCAGGGCTTAGTCACTTAGATTGCGAAAGAACTCAGAAGGTATGATTGCCGGGCAACGAAGGTTGGCCACACACTTGTACTGCCAACAGTAAAAAATTTAAATCATCCAAAAATGCATTTAGTAGAGAGAAAATGAGTTCACAATGTCATGGGGGTGAAGATGACCAAGTGAGGATAAAAAAATATTGAACTTAAACAAGAAAGGAATTAAGCACCTTATGCTGATTATATTTCTCCTTGATTGAAGGTAAACTGCTACTTTGGCTGTCGTTATGGAGCTTGTGTAAAGCTTTTACACAGCTGTATAACTCTGATGGCTGGTAACGTGTGTAATGTCTCAATGTCTTCGACTGTCAACAACAATTGCAAGTGCAATAAAATTAGTGAGAAAGAAAACACCCAAAAGAAAGGGCATCAGAAAACACCTAGAACGAGAAAGGATAAGAAACAAGTCTAGATGGTCACAATTGTTCCGGTTATAAATCCTAACAAGATTAAAGAAGCAGCAGATTCAAGACCATTCTATAAACCGCAAAGGCAAAGGGATCCACCATCAAAATAAGGAAGCCAACAGGTTGAACATCCAATTAGTGAGAATAGGTATTAAAAGCCGACTTTGTGCTTCTCAGATTTAGATACGGATTCTGTTTTCCGTATTACCTTTTAAGATTTCTTTCTTTATCCAAAGGAGACCACTATCTCGATTAACTGGTTTTGGTAAAGCTTTATTTTATTGTATTCCAGACCTTTTACATCCGTAGGTCAAGCGTCTTCCAACACTTTAAAAGGATAAAAAGGAGAACCACTGAGAGAAGTTACAGACCCCTAATTCAATATATGTCAACAAACATAGGTTTCTAGCCAAGGAGATCAAAATGTACTTAATGGAACCGAATATGGATTAAGTTGTGAGCAAATTGTGAATTTTTTAACGTCAAGTATGTATTGGAAATATAGGGAATGTTGCACGTCCAGTTGCCAGAAATATGATCGATTACCGCCTATAGAAAGCTTTCATCATTCCCACATGCATGAATTCGCAAACACAAGCAAATAAGAGGCAGTATAAAACATGGGCGTCTTTGTTTGAAAAGTGAAGTTAATATTTCTAAATAAATCTCATCAGTAATGCACACATGTAATAATTGAAATTTAGATTTCATGATCAAATGAAAAATAAGTTCTCACACCAATAAGCCAATGAACGAAAGTTATGTTTCCACATACCCAGGGCATCGATGATGGAAGAAGAATAAATTTGGCCAAGAATACTGCTGATGCAGCTATGAGAGAAGGAATATAGCGCAAGAAACTATACTCGAGAAGTGAAAGCTCTGCAAGATAGCTAGAAAGAAACTCAAGCTGCAATGGTGGAGCCTGAGATGCAAGATGAGAAGATAAATGGAAAGATCAAAGGTATGGTAAAGGCCAGTCTACAAACTATAATTTAGAAGAATAATCATGTTTTTACCTGATTGCTTTCTTGATCAGCACGAATGAATCGCCTGCAAACATCAATCACAAACATGAAAATTTACTTCAGTTACAAAATATGCATTCCTACCCAGAGAATAACTTAAAGTAACTATTTAACAAACCTCAAGAAACATTTTGTTGTTGGAGTAGTTAATTCAAAATCCAAATATTTTAGCACGTCGGATTCCATTTGCAATACCTGATATAAACACGAGACATTATGCCATTCAACTAGAAAACAGGATAGAATTTAGAGTATTAATTAACAATATCACTGCATACCTCCTCTCTGGCGTATGTATTGTCAGTAATATAGCAGAACTCCTCTACTTGTGGGGCACATATCTCCTCAAACTTACTAAAGGTATCAAAAAACACATAACTGTAAGCGCCAAGTATCCTGGGTGTCCTAAAGACGATCACAAGGAAAGCCATAAAAGGTGTCAGTCACTCACGAAGCGACGAGCATGCATGTAACACCCAACAATTGTAATCGTTGCCTGTTAACCACATTGACTGAAAGATAGCGGTCGATGTAGTTAACTGTCAAGTATAATGTATCTGGAACAAGCCTATACTCCTCTGCAACCTGTAGAAGGAAAATGTCAACCACTTGCTAAGAAGAAAAAGCCCACAAGATGTTCAGAGTTATTTGACGATCACCTCTACAAGCCAATCAATTAGAATCGCACGCATACTTGCATTTATGTCCTTTTGTATTTTCTCCATGAAATCCATAGAAGGCATCTTCTTTGTCTTTCAGGACAAAAGGAAAAAGATATGTGAGATAAAAGGAAAGGAGCACGTAATGAAATGAAAAGTTCAGCATAATCAAATGGCCAATGGGTTAGCATGCAATACTAGTGAAAGAAACATAAGGCTTAGAGTGACGAAACCCAAATTTGTACACAAGCGGAACACTCTGCAACTAAGGAATCATATACAGGCAGATTTGTCGAATATGGAATGGTGGTAATTGGTCAGCAAAAAAGTGAACGTTAAACAAAAATATTTACACAAGGAATGAACGTCCAGCACTGGACACAATCATTAATCATATCCGTCCTCGTTTGACATATAGAAACATACCTATCTAAATCAAGAGTTCTTGGAGTAAGAGAGCGCACCTCAGCAATGCGAAGATGGTCATAGATATCACATGCATATGTTGCACATAATTGAGGATCCTTAAAATCAGCTTCAGTAAACAGAACTTTTGCCTTTTTTGAATCCGTTGTTAGTACTGTGACATTTTAAAGAAGAGAAAAAAACAAAGTTAAGTGAGAAATTACCGAAGGGTAGCTGCGACTAGAGGTGAGCATTACTCGGATATAATCGAATAACCGAACTAAACTGTTCGGTTCTACTGAAAATCGGTTCGGGTTGATTATTATTATAAAAAATTGATTTATCGGTTCAGTTTTTAAGCTTTGAAAACTGAATATATATATTTGTGTATATGTATATGTATATACATACACATACTATATATATTGTATGGAATTCAGCATAGGTAAACTGAATAACAGAACCAAACCGAACCAAAATATTTTGGTTCAGCTACCTATACATTTCAGTTCAGGTTCGGTTTTGAAGTTCAAAGACTATTTTGTTTCAGTTTGGTTCGGATATTGAACCAAATGCACACCCCTAGCTGCGACTGCTTAATAGAAACCACGGAAAGTTTCACAAGATAAACACACTTTTAGGCAAATGTGTAAAAAAATGAGAGAAGCCAGCAAAGAGAATTGACCACATAGAGAAATGACAAAAAAAATACCAGCTTCGGTATGTGCATCATCTGAGATGGAAAGGTTCTGGAGCGTCCTCCTCTCCAAGGAAACAACTTTTGAACCATCAACAGTATCAATGTACTCAACATCGGGGCTCTTCATTGATTCACAGGTAGATGTGGATTCATCAAGTGAAACAAAACCTTCATCCAACCTACTAGGAGATGAATCCATGCTACAGTCTCTAATGTTGGAGTCAAGATTAGAAGAATATACAGTACTTTCAGCACTGGAAGTGTGATCTGGATGAATCACAGCATGTATCTTTTGTATGGCAGGCGCAGGTAAAGACTTATGACGAGGGCCAGTAACAGGTGCAGATGATGCTAATTGAGCCGTCTTTTTGCTGGTAGTGCATCTCACAAACCCCTTCAACATGAAAGCAACAAAATTTCAGAATCCAGGAATATTTTAATGCAACAATTAACTGCACATAATAAAGGTGATCCTTTACATTTTCTACGGTTAAAATGCGATGGATGCCACTTATTTAGATCATAGAGATTCAAGATACTTAATTCTAGCATGGATACCCCCTATTAAGGATCTGTCCAATTGGAAGGATAGTACAAGACATGTAAAAGATTCAATACAAGGCATTTCTGCAGTTTGGAGCATATGAGAAGTTCCTCATTAATATCTGCTAGCTTTAAAGGCGTCATCACCGCCAGTCAATGTATACAACTGATAGATCCTAGTCACTATTTTCATTCTCGGCATTTGCTTTCGTGAATTTTTTTTCTAAAAGTGGTTTCACATGAGACAATCTCAAAATGTCCACTCTAGAAATACTTGTTAGACATATATATTAATAAATAAATAACAGGAAATATCAGACCTTAATATAGCTTCGCTTATGAATATATTAAGAACGACATAGAAAGGGTTCTTCTTTGAAAAAGAGAAACATACGTCAGAAAAATATACAATTAAAATATTCTAAGTAAGAAAATGCAGCAATCCCTGTTGAGATTTTGCGGAGAAGACCCCAAGATTTTCAAATTGTTCTTCTCCAAAAAACAAAAAAAAAGATTGGAAACCTTGCCAAAAACATTGGGTATGTTCCATATGCAACAACTAACCTAGTTTCCTGCGGTGATTTCACCAAAAGAAATCATCCAAAATTTGGGAGTCTTTTGCTGTTTGAGACACACATCCCCAGTGACCATGTTTACATATAGATATAAGTGGCGAAAGGAACATGCATGAAGGAGTGCGATCCATATCTTGCGCCTTAATCTTTCACGTTACATAATGGTTCATTATTATATAGTCAGAAAAGAGTGCATTTTATAGCTCGGTTTTCCTTCATTTAGGTGCAATGACTTGTGATGGAGACAATCAGGTGTGTTTTGCCATCCATGATGTAGAATATCCATCAAATTACTCTCCCCACGCTCTGGAAAACAACCAATTGAACTGATGAGATTATAGATATTCTCGGTTACATTGATATAAATCACTTAGTCCCACATTACGATCTTTGGAGCTCACCTATAATGGTAATCCAGGGGTGCCTTCCTTGCTGCCTCGGAAGTTTCCATTTTCTTTCTTTGGAATTCAATAAACTCAAATTGGTATTTAGCGTTAACAGTCTCCTTGTCTACAGGTATAAGCACCAAATGGTGTCACAAGTTGGTGTTTAACTCTCGAATGGACGTCTCCAATTAGATCACAGGCCCTAGATAACCTCAGCTCTTGATGCTTCATATCAACTTTTATCTCATCCTGATTCCATAGTTTAGCAAAATGCGGATGAAGCAAACTAAATGGAAACAGAGAAACACTTTAGAGGACATGCAGATTTCAGTTTACCCAAAACTGTAAACTTTTCCAACAGAAAGAAACAGTAATTCACCACTATCCGGGAACAACTTATTCGAACAAAAGCAAACGCTGAGATTTCGTGAACCTGATTGGGCTTGCGTGCAGGCTCCCTCTGAACACTGCTCCGATTCGTTATCTCCCCCAAAGGCACCCGTTTCTTTGGCTTCTGTGACGGCTGGATCCCCACACGTTTGCCGGCTGTTGCAGATGATGAAGAAGTTGCGGACGAGAGAATCGAACTTTGCCGTTTCTGCGTCGCCATTTCAACAAGTGAAAGTTAAGAAAACGCCCTGACTAAAAGACTAGATCCGAAGAATTCCACCACCGAAGTCTCCTGGTTCACCAAGACGAATATGAGCAATACATCCCCGGATTCCTCACAGGATAGAAAGGCATCTCAAATACGAATCCATCTCCGCAGCCTTAACCTAACCGTAGTCTCGATCAAACGGCTAGAATCCACACAGAGACACATGCACTGTATTGCTGTGTGGAGAATTTGAAACCGAGTAAGAGCGCCAAAAGGGAAGATCGAGGCCGTCCGATGAGTTGGGTGTCTTGGGGAGCGCAAGGACAGTCTGCCATCCGTTTCGAATTTGAATGCAACAACTTAACGTATTTGGGCTCCACATGTTCTCCATTCGTCCTTTCCTTCTTTTTTTCAAGAGGACGCCGAAGCTTAACACCCACATCAACCTTCTTTTCGAGAAAGAAAATTATGGAAAAAGAAATTGTACTGCACGAACTCTATGTAATTTTTTCTTAAATAATTACACAAAAGTACCTTTGGCAATTGCAAAAATGTCCCAATCTCGAGCCCAAAACAAGAAAATGGTGGGTTGACTCGGCTTAGTTGTGATCTATTATGCTTTTGAATAGCATTGACTAGATCTGGAGGGTTTTGAGTAAACAAAAAAATTTGTGGTTTCAAACCATCATAAACCAACAATCATGACTAGGCTGGTTCTAGTTTTTGTTTGAAACAACCAATTCAAGATCGAGTCCTAACCCACCTTGAACCAATCAAAATAATTAAAAACTTGATTTTAAAAGAAAATTTTAAAATAAATAAAAAACAAAGCACATATAGATTTATTTAATTATGTGGTTGTCCATTAGACATATAAATGAGATATAGAAAGTTGGGACTAGTATGTTTTATTTCTCAAACAAAAAATCATTACTTGTTTAAAGAGTTTGTGTAAATAGTTGATTTCAGGTTTTAAAACATCAATATTATAATTCCCATTGTATGTTGTGTTCCTGCAACAAGAGTGTTTTGTACTGAAATGTATATTATTATTTATTCCTAATTCGATTAATAGAAAACACCATTAAACAAGAATCTGGATTTTAATCAAATCTTTGTTGACATTGACAAAGTACACCAAGGTATAATTTAATAGCTTTTTTCATTTTTTATGGGTCTTCTTCATGATTGACAATCTAAGGTTAGGTATACTCTTATTATTGGAGCTTTGAGAATTTAACTCATGATCTCTTTAACTAAATATATATTTAGTGTCATCTATTTTAATAAGAAAATTGGTAGTCCTCTCCTTAAAAATGGCCTATTTTCTCACTTAAAATGGAAGAAAGAATAAAAGGGAAAACTTGCGAAGCATAGAGTGTCACAAAACTAACTCTTCCCTTAATCACCTCGAGATCAACACCTTGCTAAGAAAGTTTAAATCTTGAATAAGATAAAATGGAATTGGAGTGCCTTTATTTACCAACCACTCACAAGTGCTAAAAGGTCAGATCATACCTTTATAAATTAGTTAAACACATCATCTCACAATGAAAAGAAAAGACATGCTAATTACCTCACTCTCAATCTCATTAGTACACTAAAAAGACACGACGCATCTTTTTTGCGAAAGGACACATAATGAGAGCCGACATGAGAGAAAGTTGAATATGCATCTTTTTTATGAGAAATACAACAACAAATCCTTTTCTTATGTTAAGTGGTATGATTTACAAAATCTTGTGATCATATTTAATAATTTGTTTTTAATACCTTTGTCGTCTTCCTCTTGCCTCCTTTATAAAGTTTGTCGCATGATGAAAAAAATTTGTTTCGGAAAACAGGGCAAAATGTTTGGAATTTTGCTATAATGTTCTAAAGGTTGCTCTCTAGCTTTTACTAACTCTGATCTTCATATCCACCGTTTCCACAAGTATTTTGCTTATTTATTATAAGTTAGTGAATGATGTATTGGGCTCTTGACGATTCTCACGGTTTATCCGCATCTTAGGGAGCATGCAAATTGTCTATCTTCCTTAATTTCGGGCAGTTTTTATTAAATAATCACACAAAAGTACCAATCTGGTTGAAGTTGTTTGGCACTTGCTTCCCTTTAATCAAATGTCAACCAGCACATGGAAACGGTGGGCCGACCCTACTTAGTTGTGGTCCTCTAAGCTTTTGAATAACAATGATTCCAGTTTCGAGTAAACAAAAAATGGTGGTTCTAAACCACCATGTGAGTTTTCTTGAAACCAAAACCAGGCCGGTTCTAGTTCGAGTTTGAAACCACCGATTCAAGATTGGGTCCTACACCACCCTCGAGCCAACCAAAATAATTAAAATTTTAATTTTAAAAGGAAAATTAAAAACAAAGAAAAACAAAGCACATAAAATGAGTGAAAACCTTAGAATTATTTAATTATGTGGTGGTCCTTTAGACATGTAAATCAGATATAATAAGTTGAAAAAGATGGGACCAATATGATTTATATCGTAACAAAAATTCACTTATCCAAAGAGTATGTGTAAATAGTTGATTTCAGGTTTTAAAACATGAATATTATAATTTCCTTTGTATATTGTATTCCCTCAAGAGTGTTTTGCACCCAAATGTATATTATTATTTATTCCTAATTCAATTAATATGAAATGCTATTGAACAAGAAATTTGAATCTAATCTTTGCGGACATTAACAAGGTAGACCAAGGCATGATTTTAGAGTTTTTCTTTGTTTTTTTTGTGTCTTCTTCGTGATTAGCAATCTAGAGTTAAGTAGACTCTTATTATTGGAGCTTTAAGAATTGAACTCCTGACCTAAATATATATTTAGTTTCACCTATTTTATTAAGAAAATTGGTAGTCATCTCCTTGAAAATAGCCTATTTTCTCACATAAATAAAAGAATAAAAAGGGAAACTTGGGAAGCTCAGGGTGTCACAACTCACTCTTACCATAATTAAAAGGGATGATATTAACCCTTAATTTACCAATAACTCGTGGAAGGGTTAGATTATATTAACCTTAGAATGAACAAAAAGGATGATAATTACCTTACTCTTAATTTCATTGGCACACTAACAAGACAGGGTGCATCTCATGCTTAAGCTAATGCATGTATGTTAGTCTGGAGATATGATCAAACATTATAAAAAAATTGTAGCAATTTATACTATCTAGATGTTATAGTTGTAGTCAGAGAAAGTCACAAACTAATGCACTGGTGATCTTCTCTTATAGATGTTAGTCTCGAGATATGATCAAACAACAACAAACAACAACAACAACTAAGCCTTTTCCCATACTAAACGGGGTCGGCTGGAGATATGATCAAACATTATAAAAAAAAATTGTAGCAATTTATACTATCTAGATGTTATAGTTGTAGTGAGAGATCGTCACAAACTAATGCGCTAGTGATCTTCTCTTATAGAAAAAATAGTCTTTCTACAAACTGAAACTTCTATTTGTGCCATACAACTAGACATGACCAGTTCCTAATTGGCCCAGTTCAATCGAAACCATGAACCACTCAGTTTGGAGGGTGCATTTGTGTATGTATGTTAGTCTTCAGCCTCCTTTTGTAACCAGAAGAAATATCACTGTCAACCGGTTGCAAGAGGCCCACAAAATATTATATCAACTTAATCTAAAGAAGACGATTCCAAGGTATGGAGGAGATAATTAAGATAGAGAAAAGAATGATTAAAAAACACAAACAGCCATGAATTCTTTTGATTAAAAGTATGAGTCGAAGTTGGAGGAACTTTTTAATGCACACTTGGTGATTCGAATTCTTGACCTGTATCTTGTGAGTCGAGAGCCTTGCCAGGCAAGCTAACACCGAGGAACTTTAAAAATCCTAAGAAGTACTGAAAGGAAAAAATAAACTATAATGTCACTCTTTTGGATTTGAACTCTTTTGAATTTGACTGTTAGTATGCCCAAAGACAAATCAAACTGGCAACTAAGAATCCATACATCCACAAAACTTAGGGGATGTGCGTAGTGGGTAAACATGTCCGGCTCCAGGTAAACCGGAACCAACGGTTCCAAATTGTCGGTTTTAAGTAAACGGGAACTACTGGTTACAAACCATAGAACGAGGATTGAGCTCACATCTAACTACTACTGGATTTTGGTTTTGAATATCTTTGAAACTAAACCTTTTGAATTATAAACTTGTGTTATAATTATTTAAAATTACTTTAATATGAAAAGAAGCCTGATCACTATAGCTTTTCTGTGGTCTCCCCACGATGCACTTGTGCTAGTTAAAAGCGATTGTGCAGTTTTTCTTTTGTTTCTATATAAGGTAGTGGGGATAACCAGTATTGTTTGGGGACTGCATCTCTTGAAAAGCATAAAGTGTACAATGGAGGTAATGAATTCTTCTTTTAAGATGGAGCAAATAGACACGGAAATCTGTCAACGTGAGATTAACAATTAATTTATTACAGCAGAAGTATACATTATATTCTTTCTGTAACTTGCAGAATTTTGGGTGTGATGAATGCCTCGCCTCGTCCCAACATCGATCCTTCACCGAAAGTGGCAGTCTTCATGTTCTGGAATCTGCTTTTCACAAGAATTGGTCTTTGTATATTGGACGGGAACCGCATGATATCAGTAAAATAGAGACAAGATATGCAGCAAATTGGGTTATCTGTTGTATTATTGAAAAAAAATCTAGAGGGTTTAAGCAGTCTATTTAAGGCCCCATTGTATGCATCACAGAGAGAGAGAGAGAGAGAGAGAGAGAGAGAGAGAGAGAGAGAGAGAGAGAGAGAGAGAGAGAGAGAGAGAGAATGAGGAGCCTGAGAGGAGAAGTGATGCTCAATATGCCTGCTGCGGTTGCGTGGGAGATGTACAGAAACAATGAGATTGTGAGCAAAATATATCCTAAAGTGCTTTCTCGAGCTGAGTATGTGCGTGGCGATGGATCTCCTGGAAGCTTGAGACTCTTAAAGCTCGGGCCTGGTAACCATCTTTTCAACTTTCTTCTTTTCTCACACAAAAATATATATTCTTTATACTTTCTCAAGCTGGGATTCCGCTTTTTACTGCACGTCAACAACCGCGTTTGATTACGATAAGAACTGGAATTATAGTTCCAGTTCCATAATCCCTGCCTCATAAATTCATAATCAACCACCTTAAGTTACCTGAGCTGCTCGCCTCCCCTTTAACTTTTCTCTACATCCGCCATTGACGCCCATTACTGTTTGGTGTTCCAATTTGTTGTGTATATAGCGACTTTTGTGCCAAGTAATCATTTTCCTAGCTAGCAGGGTTTCTCTCCCTTTAAAATCATAACAAGAGAATCTTTAAGCTGAAGGTCTTGAGTTTGACGACCAGTGCATGCATATCTGTGCTGCACATAGCTCCTTGCTCTACCTAACCAATGTAAATTAGAGCAAAGTTCCTTACTGTGTTTTTCATGTTTTCTTTAAGGATTGCAAACCGAGCTGCTCGTGGTTTGGCTGAGTTCAATTTGTGATGAACTCATTCATGGTCTGCTCATGATTTAAATGACCAAACAACATGCTCTAGTTCGATATGCATTACAAGATGATCATGAACACTGCAGAAGGCAAAATGTAGTTAAATTGTCAAAATTAACAACTCTAGAGAAATGTGTCTGAAAATTGAAATTTGGTTTCCAATGAAAATTGCATAGTACTGTTTTTTTCTTGGTACAAAAGGGAGGCCGAAGCCTAACACACACACTTGCACCCTCGGGGTTCGAACTCTCCACCAGCACAAGGGCGTCACAGCACCCTGCAAGTTGAGCTAACGCTATGGGTGCAGCATGTTCATGTCATATTGAGTTTCATGCTTTTGTGTTGAAAGAAAAGCATGTTTGTTTTGTGGATTAGCTGTGAGCAATTATGTGAAGGAATCAACTCAAAGGATAGAGAAGGTCGAGGCAGGCCGATCGGTGAGCTATACTGTAACTTCCGGCGACCTGAAGAACATGTACGATCCATACAGGGTCACCTTCTCTTTCTCACCGGTGCCGAGCCGAGAGGGCGAGAACTGCAAGGCTGAGTGGAAGGCAGACTATGAGCCACTCAACCCAAACGTGCCTCCTCCTGACCAGGCCAAGGACACTGCTCTTAAGTTCCTCCGTGCATTCGACAAGTTCAATCCTTCCCTTTGAGCAATCTTGGCAACGACAACTACAAAACTACGACACCTAAAAAGATGGTAAATAAGTCAGCCTGGCCGATCTAATGATACTGATGATACTATATGTGCAAGTTAGGCATGGTGTTGTTATTGTGGGAATGTCTACGTATCTTTGTACCTAAGCAGGTATTATACGTATGTATGCGTGTATGTACGCACGAGTAGATGCGTACTACAGTTGTCTGTATGTGTAATATATACTAGTGGAGACACTGTAATTTTAAATTTTCTTTCTAATTATACACATGTATGGACAGGTCCAGTTCCGAACCAGACCGATGGTCTTAACCGGAATCGAACCAGGCCGGAAACCGGATGGATCTGGAACCAAAACTGAACCTGGGCGTTTTCCGATTCGGTTATGATTTTGAAAATGTTGAAACCGCACGGTTTCAAATCGGTTGAAACCGGATCCAGTTCCACTAAAAGTTTCTTTTAATTAGTCTTCATTTCTCAAAATTCCCGTCTGTTCTTACGAATCCTAATAAAGAATTGTACCCACCTGATATCCCTATTAATAGCCTTAAAGATACTTGATCAAATCAACCAATAAAAAAAATCAAATTACACCCGATTATGACAATCTTTTGTCACTCACTATAAAGGCTGCCAGCCAGCCAAGCTGGTCAGTTGGCGGTTTTCGTGATTTTATTTTATCTTTTTTTAAATTACTTTTAAAGTGAAATCTGATCCAAATCTCAGTCCAAACCTAAACTGTCGGTTATGGGACAACTGAATTAGATCCAAAACTTGCAATGCCTACATAGTACTCTTATATATATATATATATATATATATATATATATATATATATATATATATATATATATATATATATATATATATATATATATATATATATATATATATATATATAAATTTGTATATGCTATCACTCTACTCTTTCTTAGTAAATTTAAACAAATCTCAATCATTTATCATAAAATGAATGATTGATATTTTAATGTATAAAGTAAAAAGTACATGTTTACTTTTTGTTGGTACACTTTATTCATATGAACTTTTTGCTTTTAAAATTTATCAATCCATTTCTCTCTCTCTATATATATGTATATATATATGTATATATGTATATATATAACCTCATAGTTGCTAGACCCTCTTTCATGTCAATCTCTGCAATTGTACGGATGATTGAATATATAACATAGATCAAATTGTCTATCAACATCAATACGAGATTCTCTTTCATGTCAATCCATTTCTCTCTCTCTATATATATGTGTATATATATATATATATATATATATATATATATATATATATATGTATATATATATCCATTTCTCTTTCAACATCAATACGAGATTCTCTTTCATGTCAATCCATTACTCTCTCTCTCTCTATATATATATGTATATATATATATATATATATATATGAGTCAATCTTTGCAATTGTACGGATGATTGAATATATAACATAGATCAAATTGTCTATCAACATCAATACGAGATTCAATATCATCATTACACCGTGGAGGTGTTGATAAAGTGTGTATGAGAAGTGTCTAGCAACTCTCACGTTCCACGTGATATATGTGTTCTAAAGCTACTTGTGCACGATAAGTCAAACTACCCTAACTAAGGAACCATAAAGGCCACAATCGAAACAGAACCCAAAATGCAAATCAACGAAGATGAAGAAGCATGAGAAAGATAAGAAGATGAATGCAAAAAAAATTGACGTGGTTCAAGAGTTGATGTCGGACCACTGTTACATCAAGGAGCAAAAGAACAACCAATTTTATTCAATGAGCAGCAACGACCTAAGACCAATTATAAGAAAAAAATGGAAAACTTAATGAGAATTTTGGACAAACAACATCTAGCACCCAATTCCTATTTTCGGCGATTGGGCTTTGGCATATGTTCAGGCGGTTTCAACTGCCGGAATTGTTCTGTCGCAAAAGTCAAATTTATACATGTGAATCTAACATCGGGTAAGACAAAAAAAATCGATGGAAATTCATTGAAGAGCGAATCACGATCCACATCAAACTCCAACACATGCAACTTGAATCAAGAAACAGCAGAAGAAGATGCTAGTGGGATGCCATGTCTGCTAGCAACACCAGTGCATATCAGCCGCGTATGCATGGCCATTTATTTTAGGACAACGGTAATCGCATACTTTTATGTGAAGTTTACAGCAGATGTTTGTTCGATATTGCCTGATTCGAGCAATTGGCTGACTCTACTGGGTTCTGGTGCCGAACTGAATCGACCAGCCAGAAATGAGGAACCATTTACAGTCTGTGAGCTGAATTCTCCTTCTCCTTTTCCACGGCAAGTTGTTGTGGCACCAAAAGCTAATGATATAATAAGGTAGAGACTTTGAGATAACTAGAAAAGGTTGGGAGGAAAGACCGATATACACTATTGCATGCTCTATTCATGGGCAATCCATTAATCAGTTCTCCCCATTGTTAACTGTACATAATAGTACAGAATATACCCTTCAAGTTGTTATTAAGATCTGCCACTCATGCTATTTCATACTCCCCATTGATTATCTACTAACCAAAACAGAAGGATAATTCCATACCCAATCCCATGGAGAGAAGGAAAGGCGTCGACATCTTTGCCGTGGTGAAGTCCCTACAGAAATGGGCATGTACATCCTCAATACATGCACAATCTTGGAGTACATGAACTGGTGGCAGTGAAGGCCTAAAAAGTGCTGTAGACCAACCATAAAACAGTTGCTCTTCTGAATTTAAATGTGGTATGTCCTAATATAAATTACTTCCCGTCTAGTATGGGAAAAGGCTTAGTTGTTGTTGTTGTATGTCTTCATATAAATTGCAATGGCAACTAGGAATCCACAAAGCTAATCCCACCTAGTGCCCAAAGAGGCTTGCTTTTGGTAGCAAGAACAAAAGGATTTCAGATAATTCTGAGAATTTAGATGATGAACATAAATGCAGAATCTTCAAGCTAGTAGAGGGTTCATACACAAAGCGAACAGGATGATTCAGAAGCATGATAACTTCTTTTACCAGTTAACATAAAAATATACTAGTACATCAAGAACTAACAAAAGCAAACTTCGCCCAGTTTGCAGGTCCGGAAGGTCGATATTTACAACCTTAGTAGCCAAATTATAATTTATCTATAACAAGCTTACGAGTATAGAGTTCTAAAAGTATTCATAAACCAACTTTTCCTATACCATGCATGATGATCTGATTCCTTCATAGTAACACACTTTAGTAGCATTGAATTTAATATCCATAATTTAGAGTACAGGAAACCACACCTTTTAACTACATATTTTGTTTTTGTGAATTTTGTAAAAAATCTAGCTAGTGCAACCATGCACACCATTCACAACTTATCCACATCAATCGTATCTCAAAGAAATGCTTAAACTGTCAGCTTTATATAGCGATGAACATGCTGCAGTCTATCCCATTGTCACTGAAAGCAGATACAAGCTTAGGGAAAAGCTTGGCTTGCATTAACTTAAAGCCAGCTGAATTTCTACCATCACCACCTACGATCTTTCCGTCCACAGAAACAGATCCAACCTGAGCTCCATTTATATACGATTTACAAGCCAAAAGAATTGATTCTGCACGACTTTTAAAGTGTTCCTCCACAAGGGCCTCAAAATTCTGCAACCGAAGAGAAAATATCATTGACTAAGATGAATAATTGCGACACAAGTCCTACACACCAGAAGAACAATTTATACATGTGACACTGTCTTTGTGCTGCTTGTTAAATATGCATAATGAAACTTTGCAACATGGTAAGTGAAACAGCATGACTTAAAGTTCAGCTGATGCACAGAGAGAGAGAGAGAGAGATTAATGTATAAGATATTGATTGCTGTTATTTTCTTACTTAGGTTTATACTTCGACTTTGTAAATCCAGAAAATTTCTAAGGAAGGAGAAATAATGGGAAATGAGAAAATGACATGAAATATTCGTATCTGTGTGTGTATATCAGAATCAGATGACAGGCCAAGCAATTCTATCAAAATTTAAGGAATATACCTTAAAGCCAAGCAATTCGATCAAATTCAGAGTGCGTTTTATAAATCATTGTCTTGAGTGTAGGCTGCTTAAAAATTTCCGAATTCAAAGATAATGAGGCTGTCAAATAATAATAGGTTTCACTGACGGCAGAACACACCTTCGGTGGTTTTCTTAGTAAGTATAGCATTGACTTGCATGACAGAAGAAAAGCGCTCTCATTGTAAGTAACGGAATTCTTCTCTCCTTCGACCTTGCCCATTTGCTTGTCATACCCTGCCTCATTGAAGTATGGCTTTGCATTAAGTACCAGTGCTTGGAGGGATAACAAAACTTGAAGAATGGTTGAGCTTGCGGGACTCCAAACTTCATTGCCTGTGCCTGGCCATGTATTCAGGAGGCTGAGACAGACATGCCCGGACTCGTACAAGTTGGGGTTCAACTGAAGTCCTCCAGAAATATAGTGAACAAGCTGCAATTTTGTTAACCTACTTTAATATGTGAGCTTCAAATTGCATTAACTTATAGTTGTTCATGTAGAAAACAATGTTCTTCCATCTACAAGTACACATATAGGAATAGAGAATTTCTATCAGTTTCATACACGCAAATTTTCATACGTTTATGCATCATACACGCACACATACAGAGACAAACACCAAGTGACCTAACCACCATTTTCAGGACTTGCTTATCACCTTCTCAATCACCAAATCTGATCTGTAATGGTGACCTTTTGGCATTTGGACACTTTATGAACCACAGATTTTGAAGCCTTACAAAATCCTGTGTATCAGACTCAGATGACTTGGGCGTTGATTCCCAATCAACATACTGGTGTCGCTTGCCTATATGCATAAATTTGTGTGTGATGCATCACCCTATGAGGGAATGGACTAGTGGAAAGGGCATCTGACTTTGACTCCCAAGGCTGCACCTCGTTAGGCCCAAGGTATGAACCAATGTTAATTAGCGTATTGGTGCCTGTATCGCATAGGGCACCGATAATTTATGATACAACATATTAAATATTTAATAATAAAAAATCATAAAAATAAAAAATAAAAATAAAATTCATATATTGTATCGTAATACAGTGTATCATACATAGTATATCATACGATATTTATACGTTTGTTGCGATACATGTACTAGAATCGTTCATATCGGTTTAGGTACCGATACACCCGTATTATGTATCGTACGATATTTATAACATTAGTATGAACTCTAGGGCTCTCTACGTGGACAATTGCAGCAAATATTGGAAGGTTGTTTAAGAAAGTAAACGACAAATCAAATTCCACATGCACTTTTCCAGGACAAGAAAGATGACACTTACAGGAGGTTGGTGTGGATAATCTGGAGGGATGAAAATATCGAAAAAGAAAAGACCATCATGATAAGGGGTCCCAGCTGCTCCAACTATTGCAGCCCTTAAAAGATCGATCCTCTCTTCATAAACTCTGAAAAAGATGGTATCTGTCAAAAGCAAACAGAAGGTGATTATTACCAACAAACGGTAATCATAAGAAAAGCATGGGTAACTTTAGCCGCGAATAGCATTGAAGAATAATGTTTTCATACAGTTGGCAATGGGATAAAATGTTAGTTTTCTTTCAGACAAAGTCGTAGCAACTCTGTATATAAGGGATCATCCTTCCATGGCCGGTCTCAAGTCCAGATAGAAAAGGGTTGTAGACGGAGAAGAAGGGTTGTATTAGGTAGCTGACAGAGCGTAAAACTTTGTTGGGTTCCAATGGCTTTTCTAATATTAATGTACCTGATCCGCCTGAATTCCAAAGTTAAGAATCTCTGGAAGAGGATACTGCTAGGATATTGACCTCCGATGAAGCTGTGGGATGCTTAGGTAAGAGGTAAGAGAATATGATAAAGTTGTAGCATTTTTGTAGAAATAATTCATAGACTGATCTTCATGGTAGTCAAAATAAGAGAAGCGTCAGAAAACGATACTCAATAAAGATATGTGACTTACCAGGTAAATCTTTCAACAGGATAGCCCATTCCTGACTTACCTTCTTCAGCCAACCGTCCTTCTGTCAAAACCAAAACTATCTTTCGTAATTTGACATTGAGAAAACAAGCAGAAAGAAAGTAGGTAAAGGAAGCTACAGTCAACCAGCACAGAGTTTCTACCCGGCAGAGATTTGATTCTTGACTCCGAAAGTGATGATCTGAAAAATCCTCAACGATGTCAAATTTGCTGAACTTCCCAAACCCTGTGTTTCCTCCTAGTAGTGGAACTTCCTCATACTCATCTTCTGCATACCCTTTCAAAACTCTCGGCACTGTTACAGAGGAGTCACCTGGTCTTACCTGCCGCTTCTTAATCACATCAGCTTGATGCTCCTCATGTGTTGCTTTGTATAGGAACTGACAACGATTCCCATCTTCCGGGATCAGATTCCCCATTTCATCACAGCAATCACCACTCATATAACTGGAACAACTTGATTGCGTTTTGCTAGGTAGTGACACATATCCCCGAAAACCGAAAATGCTAGAAGCAATATTAGTCAGAAATTCTAAAGTTGCTCGAGGAATTGAAAGAGCATCCTTCTTCCATGAAGAATTGCTACATTTGTTATTTCCCAAGCATAATGCAACATCATTAACAGTTTCCTGAATCATCAATATATAGATCATCAATTGTAGGTAGCTCAGAGAGTATGCATATGATACATAATTAAGAAAATAAAAGAATACCTTTTTGACACCCTTGTTTCTAATACAATTATCAAACTTGTGGGAGCATTCATTGTTATTAACTTCGGCGTTTTCAGTGTGTAGTAATGCAACAGATGTCTGCTCTTTCTCTCTGTTAATTGCAATGATTTCATGGGGACCAGCCTGAAAACTTGCATCATACAGTAGTTCAGTAATGAATTCATGTAATATTCTTTTCTTCGAAAAGGAAAAAATTCTCAAGAAAACTTATTAAAAAATATTTTTCAAAAGCACTATAGTGAAACGAACATAGATACGAAAGAAACAAATGCATGATATAGGAGTAAAAGTGAATTTGCATTTTTCTATGCATTATTCGAATAATTGAACACTCAACTAACATCAATTAAACGTGAAAGAGAAAAGAGAGCACATCTGCAAACCTCTGAAACAACACCATTTGCCCATGTCACCTCAATGCTTCCATCTTTGTAGCCACTAACATGTCCAATGCAAGATAAGAAGGATTTTACTGATTCCTTACATTCTCCCATATGTTGCTCCCAGAATACATCTTCCCCATCAGAATTGTATAAGACAGTGTCCGGTAAAGTGTTCGATTTGAACTCTTCGAAGCATTGGAATCGGCATACAATATCTCCAAGACAATAGCAGTAGTCAGGGTGCTCCATTATTTCATAAGCACTAACAATCTCCTCACAAAATTTTCCCCGTGATTGACCACCATTGTCAAGTTCGTTATTGATCCACTTTACATTGACAGTCCGCTCCTTAGCATCTACACTTTTGACAACTCCCATCTTCTTCCCAGATGAATCATGTCCATCCTCATTTGAACTTTTCTCTAACACAACATCTTCCGGCCAGAAGTCGTGGTCACCTGTATTACTCACTGGACATATATTATTTGAATCTAATCCAGTAGAAACAGTACCATCCTGCCACAAGACATCAACCTTAACCTTTCTCCTCACAACTACAAAAGTTTGCTTGTTGTCAACTTCCGCTTTTCCTCGAACTTCCTGGCATTTCAAAAGCATTGAACGATCATGCTGGATTTGTACGTCATAACCAGATGAAAATATGCAGTAGTCACCAAGTTGCCAATTAGCATGTGAGAAAGAGAGCAGCAAAGTCAGTTCATTCGGATTCTGTATACACATAGGACGAGGAAAACTGGTATTACAACCAACTGCTAGTGAAACCATCCAATTGACACAGACTGACTTCACGTCCACACACTTTACCACTCCTTCGCGCCGACCCCGATTCCATTCACCACACAGATACCTTGCATTTTTGAAAACGCTTGAAACCCTGGTTTTGACATGCTGACCAGGGTAGTAAAAGTAATCAGAATCTTCCAGTAACTTTGGTGGAATTGGTGTAAGCAATGCAGGATCAGGTTTGTCTATCTCACACACAGCTCCATCATCAAATACAACAGTCAAAAGGTCAGTTGCATGATCCACGACACCTAACCAGGGGCCATGAATTACGTAATCACCAGTACAGAAGGATCTGATTCTCTGAAGATCCACACTATTGATGTCTTTCAATGTAACTCCATGAGCATTTTCTAAGTCTACGATAACATCAATATCAATGACTCTACCTAATTGTCCTGAAGGGTCCATCACAGGGAAAACAATGTCACCGTGCAGAAAGCTTCTTTCAAATGCAAGGAAGTCATCAATTTTTCCAATGCTTTCGTCTATGCCTGAGAAAATGCTTTCAGCTTGACCTTCATACATAGACTCAACATCATCAAGATCCTCACTGTCACTGCTGTCTGTCACTGTTCCCCTTTCGATCTCGTTGAAAATGGTAAACATTTTCTTCCCTTCTTAAACCTTTTCTCTTCCTTGATGTAAAAAAGCACTCCTAATACCTGCAGGAAATGATAAGCGGATCATATTCAGTAATTTGTGGCTCCTAAATCGCTTAAACAGCAGATGGTAGATCTCAGTTGAAATGAAGTCACTAACATCATCTGTTTATTTTAATACTAGACAACATGCTTTTAGATGAGGTCTTTGGTGCTCAGAAATAATCCCAGAACAAGAATATGTCTCCACTCTCACTAAAGATTGATAATTGAAAAACTTATTATCTGATAAAAATGAGTTGAACCTAAAGCGCACATTTCAGTAACTAATTAATGACAAAGCATATCGGTTTAGAAGCGCAAAATTTACCAAGTTTAGTTCTTTTAATGTCTTTATGACATTTTAGAAATAAAGGTAATAAGGAGCTACATATTTTTACACACCCTTCATAAATAAATAAATTAATAAGTACATATATATATATATACACAAATACTACATGTAAATATACGCTGAGAGAGAGAGAGAGAAACCTTAGTGGTAGTACACAAAAGCTTCTATCTAACTTTAATCTAGAAGAAGAACTGCACTTGTATTGTGGAAGTGAATATCCCAAACACCAAATAACAGACTTCAGTTCGTTCCAACCGATCAAGCTGTGTGCAATACAGCGACCAAATTGAAATTTCCACTCCAACTTTGAATGGTGATGGTGCCCAGATATAATTATGATAATAATAATGCCAAAGGAGAACTGCCCAGTTAAAACCTTTAAGGTTCAATCTGGAACAAAGAGAAACTACAAGGGATGCCAAAGGAGATTTGCCCAAAAAGCAAATATATCCTCGAAGGAAGTGCTCTCAGATTGTGCAACAAGGGTTGCTTTGAGTCAACTTCAATGGTGATTAAACTGCCTCTGAAATTATCATCTTCTCTATGAGTTGCAGAGGAAAATTTCAAACATAATCGAGATCCTTTGCTTATTCCTTCAACGCCCCTGGAATCCCAAAAACTGGCCCTTCCGCAGCTTCATTACCACCACCACCAACCACCTGTAAACCCAACAACTGTAACATGCTTAAAGTTTTAAAAATATGAACAGTTATAGCAAAACTATTTATGAAGTAAGAGTCGTCATTAAAAAAGGGATTAACCATAAAGCACCGAAAACCACCCCTATGAGTTGTGATGCCAACACGCATAGTGCCTAATTTGGTGCCTGTTGTGATCTCCGCTTGCGGTTTATAATTTTAAGATATTTCGCTTATAAAATTTGACTACTTCGCTCGCAGGTTGAAAAAGCGATGGTGCTAAACCAGGATAAAGTGGGAATTTTCAAGTTCCCATGCAATGCAGCAGCCCAACGGTAGAAAGCAAACAAGAACATAACACTCCCCACTAACGCCACAGCATGAATCTAATAATTTTCATGTCAAACACATTAGATGTGATCGGACTTTAAATAAAATAAAAAAATTCTGAAGAGAAAAGAAGAACATAAATTACAATAATTAAAAGAATCAAAGAATCTAAAGTCAAATGTCAAATGATTGATTTAATTAATGTGTTATTTTATTTAACCTACTTAAATTAACATGAACTAAATATAGGTTAAATATTAAAGAATTAGAATGCATTGAGTATTATTTGACAATATTGTTATAAAATATTATAATTTTTACAAATATATTTTTAATTGTCAACATAATATGTATCAACCTAATAATTTTTTTGGATAAATTTGACATTAGTGGATTTAGAATGATATAACTTTGATAATAGAAGTGAAAATTTAATTATTTAATTTGTAATATAATTTTATATAAAATATCCATTAATGGATTTTTTCTCTAGATATTAATATTTAATATTTAATAATATTTAATAATAATTATAAAAGAAGATAGATTTTTGCATTAAGACTTTGTCTAGTATATTTTTTAAAAAATATGCCGAACAGAACTAGTTTCATAGTTCATAGTTCAGGCCTCGTAATCAAACACCCCTTGTGGGCTTCTAAATACCCACAGTATAGAACCCGGTAGAGTAGTATTATAATTTATTTTAGAAAAACGTTTCCAAGGCAAAAAAAATATACTTGCAACATATTTTGGTTTACAAATACTTTTAAATTGCAAATTCACAAATACTAAGAAATAACGTTTATAACGTGTATCCAAAATCTCGTGTTTTTACAGGTTCTTTGAATAAAACAAACGTTTTTTTTGTTGCAACGGGAGACCGAAGACGTGTACCCATCAGGAGTCGAACTCCTGCCACGGCGATAACTTCCAACGCACACTGTTGTTGGAACATTGAAAAAGGTTCGACGTCTATCATCACGATACGTCTGGGTGGCACGAGGCACGTCATTTTGTACATGCTTTGATACACAAAAAGACCGGACACGAGACGAAATTGAAGCGTCCAGGTGATATGGTGCTTCATCTTGCCTCGTTAAACATATCCTTGACACAAACCAAAAAAAAAATTGCTATAGCAGGTTTTTTTTTTCATAGTAGGAAGTCGTCGTCGGAGAAATAATGACACGAAAAAAATGAAAAAACGAGAGCATGAAGAAACCGACGTACCTGTTGCTGTTCCAGAACGAGCAGACGGAATCCGGCAAGAACTTCCGGCTGGCGATGCTCGGGCGGCATAACAAGGAATAAGAACTTGGGGTCCTCCTAATCAATTCTTCCTTCCTAATCAATTCTTCCTTCTGGGAAAAGCTGTGATTAGAGTCTTCTTAATTCTATAAGAGAGAGAGACTGAGAAAGAGAGCAGAGAGAGGACGATTTCACCAAAGTCCGATCGTCCTCAAATTCCGGCGGTCACGCCATTCCCTTCTCCAGCAAACCGTCTCTGTCTAAGGAAGAAGCCAGAAAAGGATGATTGGAAAGAGTCGAAGAGAACGAACAAGAAAAGCAACACAGACAACCCCATAAAAAGTCGTGGTTGTCTCGGGAGACATGTTAATATATAAACGCTGGCACCTCTCTCTCTCTCTCTCTCACACACACACACACACATCGCGCGCCGGCCGCCCACTCGAAGCACACCATCACACACAGGTTTCGTTCAATTTTGGCTGTTTAAAGTTTGCTAAATGTGATTAAATATCCAGATCGATAAATAATGTATAGGATCACGATATATCCAGATTCACAATTTTTATGTGGTGTTGCACCTGAGCTCAAATCTGGGTCCGAACCAAACGACCAAACAACCTACCTGGTGACTTTTCAAACATACAACGAGTTTGTTCATTCAACATCAAATCGGGCACAGAACCAAATTTTGGTTTGGTGAACTCAGATTTGTCATTCTCTGTGATGCGTGAAATCTCTGATATGAGTAACATGTCTACATCTTGATGCCTAATAAGATCGACTAAAACCCAAACCAAAATCAAGCCTTCACCACACAAAGTGGGTTGGTACAGAGGTTCTTGATTGCTATTCTGCTCAATCTCGTGTGATCTTAACATTGATTGCTATTCTGCTCAATCTCCTGTTATCTTAACATAGCTTTAGAAAAACTTGAGCATGTGTCATATTAACATTAAATCCTAAAGTTCCACATCTATTAAGAAAGCGTTAAATATCATATAAAGAGAGAGCTTGTGAAAGTTGGCTTATTCTCTTTCATGTTAGATCATCTATATCAATTAAAGATATTAGTTGGCTTATTCTCTTTCATGTTAGATCATCTATATCAATTAAAAATATTAACTTCAATAAATGAATGGTATAGATTTAAAAAGAAAAAAAGGTATATACTTTTTTATTATTTCAAAATCTAAACTTTTATCTTTTGCTTTTTGAACTAGCTCATGCATTCATCCTTTTCAATGGTTTGGATTGGATGCTATTACTCATCATTTACTTTTTCGTCAACATGAGTATAGTAAAGATATTGTTTCTAATTCTCAGATATTATTACAATTTTTTAAGTAATGTTAATATCTTCAAAAGTAAAGAGTGGGTATGAGTGAGTATGCTTGTTAACCGTTGTATGATCCAATATATACATATAGAGAGAGCATAATCTATGTATACATTTAACTATGCTCTAATTTTCTTAAATATCTCAATCATTCAATCTTTAATATCAACAATTAAGATTTTTAAAGCAAGAAGAAAATAGTATTACATTTAATGCATCTATAAAAAATATAAAGGTGATCTTTTGCTTTTAAAATTTGAATTTTAATCATTGTTCTCACCCATTCAATAGTTAAGGTCTTTAAGAATATTTAATCATAAATAAATGTATGCATGAACTAATTTCTCTAATATATAAAACATGATTGAAAAAGAAGAAAAAGGGAACATTGAGAGATCCGTCACTATCGTTAGTGGTGCCTTTTGCAACTTGACTCACATATTAAGGTCGCAGGAAGACATCCGGTATTTACTATCCACTTGAATCGGTGTTAGTGAAAGCTGAGGTCGGAAGCTCAGTCTTTTTCATGGTCCATAGTTAAAGTGGGGCACATATAAATTCATGCTCTTTCGTTATTATACTCGAGAAAATTGCACTCAGTTTATGAAATTTAGTCACAGCTTCATCTAAGGGTATTCAAGGTTCAGTTTGGTTTGATTCTCGTCTTAACCTCGAACTGAACCACTAGTTTCGGTTCTCAACTTCTCTAAAACATAACCGAACCGTCCTATGGAATGAACCAAACCAACCCAAGCCACCGGTTCCGGTTTGGTTTGTTTCTGAACCATTATTTCTACTTGGTTAAAGGTTTTGCTAAATACAATGTATATGCCATAAGATTATTTAGATCTACCGTTCATATTTTATATGCATGAGGTTATAAAACTCATACACATAAACTTATAAACTTGTCAAGATTAAAATTCATATAAGTATATAAACTATTATATATATATATATATATATATATATATATATATATATGTATATACATTATATATATACATAATATATATATTCACATTATATATATATAATGTTATAAAACTCATATACATACATTTGCATCTACATGTGTATATATATTCACATTTTATATCTATATAATGTTATAAAGCTCATACATAAACTTATAATGATTTATACATACACACACATTATATATATAAACGATTCGGTTCCAACACTGGAACCGAGAACTGAACCACCAAGTTTTTTTCATGCTAGAACCGAACCACCAAACATCTAAAATCGAAGCAAACACCCCTACCGTGCAAGGTAACACAAGCAAGGTTAGCATAGTGGAGATGGCCAAGTCATACAGTTAGGCTCGGGTTCGATTCCCACCGGCATTTTAGGATTTTTTTTAGAAAAGGGGAAAATAACTTTGTTTGGTATAAATTTTATGTCAATAATGTTTTAAATCCAAATTTAGTATTAACAGTAAAATAGTTCTAAGTCAAAACTTCAGAAGCAAAATCACGCCGTTACCTCGTCGTCCTTCGAAGAGTCGATTTTCATAACTAAGAATCTTTATCAACTGAAAGGTTATTGTCTAATAAAATTTTCTTTAAGTCTTTTTTCACTAGAAAATCATTTAATACGTTGAGGAGTGAAAGCTCTTTCTAGTGAGTTATCTATCATGGATGGATATATGGACCCACTTGAAAGGATCCAAATCCAATCTTCAACCGGATAAACCTATCAGAATGGTCCTACCAAGCTCAAAACTGCCAGCTAGAGCTAGCATTACAAACATGAAGGCCCAAGCAAAAGTCTATCTTATTATCCACCCGAAGTAACACAAATTCTTCGTGTTCGTGTTTGTGTTCACCTGGTGAATAACATGAATTGAAACACGAACACGACCAAAAACACAAAATGCTGATACTCAGGTACAACTTGAACCTCCGTCTCAGGTCGGGTTGGGTTGGGTCGGGTCAAACAACTGCAAAACATTGCAAGTTTGTAAGCAGTTTCAACAGCAATGGCATTTCTGGAGTTATTAGTAATCCATGGGAAATTGATAACGGAAATTCCTTTTCTCTCAAAAAGATAATCTAGTATCAAAGAGTGTCCGAACTCTTGGTAGTGGAATATTTTGCTAATTTCCCAAAAAAGATTTTTAATATTCTTTTTTGATCTCCTCTGAATGTGAGCTGAGCTGAGCTTCTTGGCTTGACTATAAGTCAAACTCGCCTCGCCTCGCCTCCGCCTTATCGAGCTCAAGCTGAGCTTGAATATGAGCTAGCAGCCTAATGGAACTTTATACATGTAGAATTTGGTCAGATATTGATGGAAAGAAGAAAGTTTAACAGGAAAAAAAGAAGAGATGAAACGCGTAAAAAGTATATCTTCTCTGTCTTTTAACTAGATGAATTATAAGTTTCTTGATCAAGTGGAGCATCTATGATTTTTTTTTCGATCGATTTAAAATGCAAATTGGTGGAGTTTTCAATATATTAGGCTCAAATTCAAGTTCAAGATAATTCACAGCTCAGTCAAGCTCGTGGCTCACTCAAACTCTTTCCCTTGGTTTTTACTCTACTTTTATATCACAATTCTCAATATAAACGAGAGAGATAAGATTCAGCTCACAACTGATGTTGTTCATTTATGTTCAAACATTCTTTTGACATACATGAGTGTAATAATACTATGCTTTATCTTTTTCTATTATTTATATATATAGATGTCCGATCATAAAATTCAAAAGTGAAAATGTATGCTTGTACCTTTTTTTCATGATACTTTTGACTTTTTGACTTAACGATGTAAGTATTTTTAGGCATGGATGAGACTAACCTCTCTCTCTCTCTCTCTCTCTCTCTCTCTCTCTCTCTATCTATATATATATATATATATATATATATATATATATATATATTATTTATGTATATATAACTAACGGCGTAAAAAAAGCAAGGGACACGCACACAACACACTTGTTTACTTGGATTGAACCATCACAAATGCTGGATCCAAATATACCAATGTGTGTTTCTTTCACACTTGTTTACTTGGATTGAACCATCAAATGCTGGATCCAAATATACCAATGTGTGTTTCTTTCAGGTTTACTTGAAAAAGGTTATCAAGTATAATGTTCTATTAGTGGCAATGAAATTACTAAAAGTGCATTCTACACCTGTCAAATCTACCGGCATAATAGTAAACATTCTTAAGCCAAGGACATAAAAGCATGTGAATAAAGATTTCCATGGTAGAAGTCTCACAAAGAACAAGGCTTCGGGATCCTCTAACCAACCATGATGAAGAAAGAAAGAAAGAAAGAAAGAAGTAAGATCCACCGGAAGTGTTATAAAAGCAACCACTAGCTACAATATATATCTTAGTTTATTAAATTTTTATTATATTGCCGACAAGCCAATAAAAGGCGAACAAGTTTTCGCATAACGTGGCGCTCGCAGCAATTTTTACACACACACACACACACAAATACTATGGTGTAATCTAGCTAGACACGCATTCGCCTACGAAACTTTTACACTCATAAAGCTTCAAATGAATGTACCAATAAGCCTCTTCTAAAGTACATCAACAATAACTAAGCCTTTTCTCATACTAGTTGAGATGAAAGGTTTAACAGTTAACTCAACAGAAGATACATCATTCTTTATGATTTCCTTTCAACACTTTTATGATTTTCTTACCTTTTCAAACATATTCACCATCTAATTTCTCACACTTTTGTATCAAAGCTTGTTGTATTATCTTTTCACTCTCATAAAGTGTTCTTAACAAATTATGAGCAATCTTTTTTGTTGCTAACCCTAAATCTCAGACTTCGATTGAATAAGCCCAACATGGTTTTGTTTTGTTTTGCTCAAGAATATAAAGATGACAAGGAGAAGAACGAGACGATAAATAAATGGACACCATAGCAAAAGAGAATATATGCTACTTCATTTTTGTATATTATTTGCTTTATACCGACGATCACACAATAAATGACAAGCTTTGCACTGGAACAGATGTTAAAATACAACTTAAATGAATGTGAACACAAATCTAATTATTGATACAATTAATAATATTAAACTAATAAATTAATGTAATGTCATATGCATAACATCATATATGTTTATGCATATACATATATGTATACGCACATAACATACATATATACATGCATTCAGAGAGATAGATGGATATAGATGATAGATAAAGAGATAGAAGGACTAAAATGTCGATGCTGAGACGTCCAAATGCAAAGGTACTTTCATCTTTTTGTGCATAGAATGACACTGTTTGGACCTGAAAACTCATTTTGGGTCTAACAGAAACCCAAGTTCTAACCACAAGTCTCAATTGCTCCCTGATACTAATGCATCACACATGTACACAACTGCATACACGCACGCCTTCGTGTGCACTCACACACATACCCAAAATGCTCTTTACTGTTGAATATTAATTCATTCCTTTTGATGTTATTGGAAGTGCCACTCATAGTTTTGAGTAATTATTCTAAGCAACAGTAAACAGCAGTCCCTTTACGATTGCAGCAAGCACCAAGAAAGAAATGGTGCTCCAATAGCAGTAACCACCCACACACACACACATAAAAAGGTTTAATTTGAAAAAAAAAAGTCATTTAAGAAATTGGAATAAACAAAGATACTTAATATTTGCATAACACACCTATGTATTTCTAAAATGCACCTAAGTTTTACATATTGTTAATTTTTCTAGAATTAGTGCACCTAAGTTTATTCATGGTTGATAGAAAGGCTCATGGGTGGACCTCTGATGAGCCTAACGTCGAGTAAGTTTGGCAATAAAATAAAGTGATTGCAAACTTAATCAGCCGAGCCTAACGTCGAGTATGTTTTTGAGGGAACTTGTGTAAACTTAATCAACAAACCAGAAATAGATTGGCTTTTTCTTGGATGGATATGCTCTGATTAAAGGTGCTAAATGTAGATGCACTTTCAACAACAGCACTTGGAAAACCAGCAGAGGTAGTGCTTTGTTCATGGGTCAAAGCACTTGCAGAGCAGGTGCTGCTGCCCATTTTGAGATTCTAGAGAAATATACTAAGGTCCAATTATGTTCAAAAGATTATGGGTTTGTTGTATCAAGGAACTAACTAATGTCAACCCGATCATATCGACACTCATGACCGGTGCTTAGTTGTTCTAGGTTTGATCAACCTTCACCAAGATTGCATAGCAGTGGATGTAAGAAAGAGTAGTACACAAAGAAAGTGAGAAGGTGGCAAACTTAAAGAAAGCAAATTTTATTGACGGTAGAAAGGTGCGTAGCTCGTAACACGCTATAAACTCAAAATACGAGATTCTTACTAAGTATAAAAGAAAAGAGCACTCTTCCTAATATTTAAAAGCTCAAGACTAAGTACTAAGTTGTCAGGTGGTAGGCCTAGTTGCACAACATTGCGGTATGAGTGTCAACTAACAAGCAAACACCTCTATTGTCAAGTACAATTAGCTGAAGCATGTATTAAGTTTTGGATTTACAAAATATTTTTTGCGTTTGCTTTTTATAATTAGACAATTCTTTGGTGTGCTTCAACATGTGAATTCTCCATTACAAACAATTCTTTAAGCTGATTTTTGAAAAAAAAAATCCAAGATAAGGCATGATAAATGGGAATAACCTTCCCTTAAGATAAATGTTCATAATTGTAATTTTAAAATATATGAAAGTATTTAGAAAAAGGGCGAGGAGCTGACCAAGATTGCATAGTAGCAAATTACGTACCCTCCATAGTGCGCTTTATATGGTGGCCTCCACTATCTGCTCACTTTTGTGTTTGCACTTTCCAAGTGTTCTTGAATGGTGCGCACCAAAACGAACCCGCATAGTGGGCCCACACAACAGTTTATTTGATACTCCCGGATTGGCTATGATGTGGAGACACGTGGGATGCACAATATCATGTGGGGCCCAGGGTTATACCACAACTTGTTCTTAGGTCCTATTTGACTTGGCAAAGATACTAAAAGCGCAGATTAAGACATGACACGAGAAACCCGACACGAACACACCCAAAAAGTCCATATTCATGTTCTTCCAAGTGATGAAGGAATTGGGCTCATTTGCGTTGATACATGTTTTTGACACGAACACCAAATGATAATGATACTTATATGATGATGGAATTTGGAATGACACAAAAGATGAGCGTGGAAACGACAAGAATTCGTCTTGCCACCCAAAGTGTTCACGAAATAACACAACACGAACACAACCCACAACATGAAGTTGCATAAGTTAGATTTTAGAGGCTATCCATTGACTTAGTGCAAGTTTCATGCCTGCTAAGATCCAGTTTGACTTGGCAAAAAGTGAAGAGAAAAAATGGGTCCTATTCGGGTCACTACCCACAACACAAGGTTGCCTTTAGAATATCGTGGGTCCAATAGGGATATACCACAACTTGTCCTCTAAGGTCCAGCTTGACATGATACGAATACCCGACGCAAGCACAATCCCAGAATTTTGTGGTTCCTGTTCGCAAGAAGCATCCAAGAAAAATATTTTTCTATTTAGGTTGGCATGCTTACCACATGAGCTTTAAATGATACAATATAAACATGAAGAGAGGTAGGAACAACAACAACTAAGCTTTTTCCCATATTCTTTGTTTTTATAAAGCTCGATCATCCATCATGCTAACAGTTAACTCAACAAAAATACAAAAGCTCAATCATTTGTTATTGTTTCCTTTCAACACTTTGTAGTCGTTCTCTTCTTTTAACATTTTTACCATATAATTTATCATGTCTTTCCACGTACCCAAAACATCATAAAACTTTATTGAATTTACTATTATGAATTTTATCGCAAAACATGAAATTGCTAATAATTTCAGACATAAAAATAAAACAACAAAAATGACACAACACAATTACAACCTGAAACACGATGTTTCTACCCAAAAAGATAGGTTTGGCTCTAGTGGGGTTGCCATTGACTTAGTGCAAGTTTGAAGAGAACAGTGTGGACCTCAATGGAAAGAGTATAGAGTCACCTTATAAGTGCCTGGAAAGATGTAGCAGTCACTATCCTGTGCTCCATTTTTTGCTCTCTAAAGGTTCAGCTGTGGGAAGATGACATCTTGTCAGCATCTGCAATGTCATTTTCACTCAATATTTTAGAGTTGGCCTTCATATTCTAAACCACAATCTAACACCAATAGTGCCTGCAATTCATAAAACAAGTTGGGAATATAACTTCATAATGCCTAGGTTATACATTTAGAATCCACTAAGATAATTTGCACTATTAAAGTGGACAGAAGAAGAGAGAAGTTTTGAAAAAAAACTATAAAGTATGATTCTGCACTTTTCGATATAATACATTTATGACCTCATATACACTCGAAATGTAGCCTAAAAATCCATATAACATGAACGCACCTGGCATGAAAAAGAGTTTGAAGGGGTTAATCTACAGAGATGCATCTGCACCTGCCAATTGTATAATCAAATTGTTTAAAAGCAATAAGAAGCAGATGTTGCCCACAGGAAACCCCTGCGGCTCTCGTAGCAAATGTACAGCGATGCTACCGGACACCTCCTAAGTCTTATATGTATAATTTTGTACGATCCATAATCCTCTAGTTCACATGGTTTCACCGCTTTAATCATCGGCCGCCACCTACCACCTTCCACAACTGCATTTCCCCAAAACCACTTTCCACTGATCAGAACAGACACCACCCAACGTATCACATATTAAATTGGTAAACACATATACCAGACTTCACCTATAATTCTTTGCTTCCCCTCACTTTGCTCTTCCCTTCAACAGGAAAACTAGAAAACTCACAAACTTCAGTAAGGGCTAACATCTGGACATGGGCTGGTTTACACCGAACCGAACTGAACCTGATCTCTACCCTCCCTGTATGAAAGACAACAAAATTCACCCCGTTGTACCCCTACACGGGGTGGGTACTCAACCAGCCCGAATGTTGGGTACCCACGGGTTGGGCTGAAATTTCCATCCCTACTTCTCCACTTGTCCGCAGAGGCAAGGTCAATGCAAAGATAATATGCATTCAACAAAAAATGAAAAATACGCCCAAAGCATGCATAGAATGAAAGATGCATCAAGATAAACGGAGAAACTGTAAAATACTCATAATTTATGCAGATTATAAGTAAATGGCTAAGATATACTCAGTCTGCTATGAAAAGTTGACCTCGATAATTGGTATAATCTTAATCAACTATCACCTGTTTGAGTGCAAAACTGCAAGTTTTCGGCTTCTATCTAATCTTGGTAGACATGGCTGGTTCTAGAGAAACCAGAACCTAGAACCATAACAGAACCGGCCCCAGTCAGTTTTGATTATGGTTCCAAAATTGCTGGTTTTGAAACAGTTCTAGTTTGAGCCAAAACTGAAAAAATTATTTAAAATTTAAAGAAAAAATACCAGAAGCGACAGTTTGAAACCACCAATTCTGGTATTCTGGTTTTGAGCTGGTTCCAGTTTCATGAAAGGTGAAACCAAAACCAAACTGAGTGGTCCCTGGTTCTTGGCCTGTTTCCGGTTCCAGTTGGAACCACCAGGCCGAACCGGCCATGTCTAAATCTTGATCTTGAACACCCTGGTGCTGCTGATAAATGAAGCAAGCCGCTCACAAAGCAGCTCATGACCGGCTTGTTCATGTCCGGTGCATAAAAGGATGACAAAGGCGTTCTTGAACATGTTCAAAAGGAGGATTTTCGGCTAGTGGTTTGCTTGGTTCGTTCACAGTAGAAACTATGGCTTTCTCGGCTTCTTTACCCGATCCACATCCCAATAAAGTATAATCCAGATAATGAACATCAGCTTTAATTTCAAGTATAAAAATTATAACCATGTACTCAAGGCTTGGGATAGCCCACCTCGTAGGGCTCTCCACTTGCACACTGTAGGCCACAAGTTCGACTCCTGGAGCATGCATACCCAACTTCCATATTTCATTGTAAAAAAAAAGAAGTAAAACCATATTTTACTTCGAATTTCAAAATAGCTTGTGGAAACAGAAGGTAGCAATATATATATGTCAGGAATCTAAAATAATCCGCTTGCTCAGATTGAACCCAGAAGGACTAAGCACATTCAATGGATTTTTTTTTTTTGTTACAAGAGGAAGCCGAAGCCTGACACACACATGCCCCTCTTGGAGTCGAACTCCCCACCAGCAGCAATGGGATTAGCGCGCTAACGCTCTCCGTGCATTCAAAGGATGCTAATATAAAGGGAAGATGCTTACAAGGTGCACAATCCAATCTCCAAAGAGAAACGTTCAAAATCCAGCAGCATATACCACAGGGGTGCCCAAAGCTGGTAGTCCCACCAAAAGCCATCTTCAAATAGAAATTTATTACATATTCGAAAATGAAACTACGTAACATAAGACATCCGGCATGGCAATTTCCAACATATTGAATGGAAAAAGAGGTTAAATTAACAAAAATGACATTTCCAACTAGGGTTTGCCCAGTTCAGTCAGTAGCTCTTGCATACAATTTTCATCATCATATGGGAAGGTGCTGAACTCACATCCATATCGCATATTGCTTCCTTAGAGACGGTTTTCAATATCTAAACAGCCATATCATGTGGTATGTCTACTCCTCGAATAGATGTAATTCTGAGTCTGGTCAGTTCCTGCAGATTCAACAAACCGAATGTGAAGATCACCAGCTGAGTTAACCAACAAGAAAGAAATACGTATTCCCTTCATTTGTTTACCTGGCGATGCCCCTTGGTTCTTCGATAATTTTTCCTCCTCTTTTTCTTAAAGATAATTACTTTTGCATCTTTAGCCTGAAAAGCAGAAATCAAATGTCAGACTAAGGTTAATGACAAAAACCTTAAATATATCTCACAGGCTGCTGCAGAGAAAGAGGATGGAAGCTCAATGATGCCAAAAGAGGCAACATGATATATGACTCCTGTCTCGTGTGTGTCACACACACACAACATCGTGTATGATTCTACAGGTGAACGAGCTTTGATAAGCATCGGTGCATTACACCATTCCACAAAATGCCACCACCATTAACGTGGGTCCACTCACATGCTCTTCAACAATAGCACAAACTTCTGCATCTGGCAGTGTTGGCCTGCCAATTGTAGTTCGAGTCTGTGATCCCAGCATCAGAACCTTATTAAGAACCAGCTGCAAAACAAGAAGCACAATTAATAATCAAGCAAGCACATATTGAGGTGCGGGGAGTGAAGTGCCAATGGATCCTGATCATAAATTGGGTCTTACAAAGAACGACCAATTTGAAGATGTGGGAACATACCAAAGACTGGTGGTAAGCTCATTTACTCGGCAAAGGCGTTTTCTATTCTAAATCAAAGACATTTCAAGAGGTGTGCATAGATGCAGATGGGGCAGATCCTTTCGAGGACAGGAAGTCTACCTCGTGCTATCTCAAATTTCTTGCTGGGAATTTAGTCTCATGAAAGAGCAAGAGGCAAGCAGTACTTTCACGCTCTAGTACCAAAGTAGAATGTAGAGTCATAGCACAAAACATGTATCAAGGTTTATGGCCGAAATCCCTAGTACAGGTATTAGGGCAAGAACTTTGAGGTTCCCATTCCTCTCTATTATGATAATAAAGCAGCAAATGGAATTACCTAGTGTTTCATGAGCAAATCAAACACATTGATATGGCTTGTCATTTTATAAGAAAGAAAGTAGAAAGTAAAGATTTCACCTACCTCATATTAAATCTCATAATCTAGTGGCTGGTATCCTCACTAAGGTTGTAAATGGAGGAAATAGAAAGGTGTAAGCAAGTTGGGCATAATAGGCATCTTCCTCCCAACTTGAGGGGAAGTGTTAAGAGGGACATTTATCACCACTTAATATGTAATTGCTGCTTGCTAAAGAAGGGCATTTTGTCTTCTTATCATGTCTATTGCAAGTGAAGTGCCTTATTTAGGGCAAGCAGCCTCATCCGATAATCTGAATCTGAACCGTTACCATGTCATTGATTTCCTACTCTCTCCCTCTTCTTCCTCTTCCTTCTCTGTCTTCTACTCTATTGATTTTCTACGCTACAAGCACCATGTTTCTGCTCAATTAGTTCTACCCTTGCCACATTATGCTTTCCTGTCCGAGGCTAATACAGAATTTGGATTAGGAAATCTCAATAGCATCAAAATGGTCGTAATTTTGCATTCCAAGAAAGCACAAATACTAATACTAATAAGTTCTTTTTTTATCCCCCTCATGTTCCCCCAGTCTCAGTGAACACCCTGACCACCCCCAGCAACTTCAGCTCTCTAACAAGCATGCCGGAAATGTTTGTTAAAGATTGCAACAATGATGGTGGCTTTTTATTAGACCTTGTGATTTGGATGCAGGTACAATTATCTTTGAAATTAGAAAAGACAGAAAGTACCAGCATTTGTATTTTGGTGGATCTACAAAGGATCTACCTTTCCTTCAAAGTTTGAACTTACAATAGGATACATCAAGTTCTGTAACAATCTATATTAAGCGGAACACCAAGCATAAGCACCATATGATTCTATGAAAGGCTTAAGCAAGACACACTGCATCCTGAAGTGGCCTAATTAGTAACCTAGAAAATGAAATTAAGTATAAACAAACACAACTGCTTTTAGAATAACAAGAAAGAGGTATCCAAAACACTTCATGAATATAATGAATAGGGATGCATATAGATAAACGATAATTTTAAAAGAAAAAAAGTTACTGTAGCATCTTCATGAAAAGCTTTTGCTCTACTACATCTCAGGCCCATGGAAAAGCTTAAGAGGAACAGGTACTTATAACCACTTTTGTAACTTAGGGAATAACAGGTTTTGTGACATGCATGATGGGCTTCTCTCTTTCTTCTTGATCAGGCATGATGGTGTTTGAACACCAGGCAACAATTTTAACCCTACAGCGTCCACTAGTCCTGAACCATGAATTTGCATAGGTTAAACACTAAAACTTCCACAGATAAATCTGCCGATCAATTGATTCTAGGTGCTCCAGGTTTATGGAGTTAATTGCATAACCTCAAACGGCTTCTTCTCATAGAAACTAAAGGATATTATAAAGCTATAGCAACTGTACTTCACTCCTATATCTTTATTAGGCAGCCTGATAATAACAAAGTTACACGACAAGCTCTGCATCCCTGATTAATTCATAAATGGCTGATCGATTGCCTGGTGATTTTTTTCACATCTCCCCAGGTTAAACGGCATTCAGCGTGAAAATTTTGTAACAGTAAATTTTGTGAAGTTGAAAGGGGTTACTTATCCTAAAAATTGATTTTACCTATGAAAATGTGGAAGTAAAGTCCCGCAATCTCCAATAATCAATGTTATCATTCTCAGCATTTTTCTTAAAAAGCTTCCAATGAATTTTCTTAAAGAAATCTTGGATGCTTTAGAAAAGCGTAGGTTATAAAAGGAGAGAAAAAACAAAAAAAATATTGTTTTACTAATTTGTACTTGTGAACATGTAAAAGCACTTTAAAAGTTTAAAATGTAACTTAATTCAAAGAATAGAATTCCTAAATATATATTAAAAAGTTTTAAATCATTAAAACTTATGAATCTTGTGAAAATGAAAAAACACAAAAAATATGTTTCCCCAACATGTTAATTTTATCATGAAAAACACATGTGAAAATGGTAACAGCAATATGCATAATGTATGTAATACACTTCATTGACAACATCCGACAGACACAAGATGAAGATTATTCTGTGACATTTCATAAATGATTCAAATCACTCTTTCCAGCAGATTTTTTTCAAGCGACCACCATGCTGATGTTGCATAACATGGGAGTAATGACCAAAATGGTAAAGTAAAATCATAAAAGACATCTATACCACAATAGGTTAGCAATGCATGTCACTAACCAAATCTAAAACTAATCAAATTTTACATAAAAATACACTTCTTTCTCTAATACATTAAATAGTAAGAAAGTGGATAGCAGCTGTCAAGAGTACCAACGTTGGCACAGATTGGTTCATATGATGCTAAATTCAAGAATGCTTATCCTGATTTATGTTAGTCTTGATGTCTTTATGTTTTTGTGGGGACACCTTGTATCAGAAGCACCCGCCAGATTTTCTACCTGCCTGCAGACGAGCTGTTTGAATAATTGCACTTTAAATTATTATAATTGGACGACAACATAATTCCCAGCATTCCTTATAAAAGAAGTGAACAAATACTACACGATAGCATAGAGATGCTTCAGCAAAACAACTTCATACATAAACAAATAATACAAGTTACAAAATAACACAGATGCTTTACAGAACAACTCAGACATATAGCAATCACAACAAACTCAGCAGTACCTTATACCTTGTCATTTACTTCGCACCATTTCAGTTTCTCAGTGTAGATACAGTCCCCAATGCAAACTTTGAACTGATGAGAACCAATCTGTTCCCATGAAAAGAAGAAGAAACATAAATAAATACCAATCATCTATAAGAACATAAGTATGAGCAATCTCAAAAACGATGAGTAAAAACCTCATGTAGGTGTGCATGTGTGTCCAAGTTTAGCGAAGCCATTAAGAAAATATCTTATATGTTCCAAAAATAATGGAATCTTCTTTCAGGTGTCCATGATTAATGTTAACATTTGATTTATTGAGTTGGTCCGCATTTACTTTTCCACGTGGTACAAAGGAAGTGTTCAAGCCTTCAAGGCAGAGAGCGTCATGATTTCAACATATAATCTGAAACTACAGCCTTAAATAAGAGGTTCCATGCAATTGTTGCCGGATGGAATCTAATTACCTCCTTATGCTTTACCTGATCAGTCATCCACCTAAATTTTTTCAACAGTTGCTGCAAGAATCTTCATCTTGAATGTACCTTTGTATTTAAGATAAGAGCTTTATGACACATTGGTCTTATTTAAGCATGAGGGTGATAATATCTTCAGTTCTTCACACTTGCAAGGATGAGCAAAAGTATCATCACACAAGTAAACCAGGCTTACACGTCTCACTCATCTTATTTCCACCTCCGTTTAAGAGATGGGGGGCCTGCTTTCTTGCTTCTCATTTACTGTTATAACCTTCAGAGTGTATACGTCTACCTAAGGTCAACTTCCATACTGCGATTCAGTATACTGCCCACTGTTAAATGATGATAGGAAACAAGATAGAGCACAACAGCTAATAAGAATTTATGTAGCTGAACTCCACCATCACACTTTCATCTGTTTTCCTATCTTAGAAAAGTCGAGAAGCAAGGGATAAGTTGGAGGGTTAATCTGAACTCAAGAGTCCAGCCAATAGGATACATAACAACACTTTCCAAAACATAATGAATATCAGAGACTCGTGAATATGATGGTAGCAAGTGTACCGAAACCAAACTGAATAATCATTTCCTAGCATTTTGTTTAACGGAAGGAAAGCGTAATGCTTAGGAAACGAGGAAAATGGTAGTGCTTGAATCGCAGAACAGAGGGAATGAAAACATCCTGATGCTGCCCCCGACGAAATGTCCGACGCCTGTCTCAAACGCGTTACAAAAATCTTGCTTTTTGCCTTACCACGCAAAAAGCTTATACGGACTCTAGAGTCCGGAGTGAAGCAACGTTCGAGCTCGGCTGTACCTCAACTCAAACAGCCAAAATTACAGGCGAAAAAAGCTTAGACGAAGATGCAAATGGAACAACAGAAACACATGAAGGAAGACTGAAAACAAAACCTGAATCACCGCGAAGACGGGCTTCCATCGCTTGACCACCCGTTCGGACGGTTGCAATTGGCCGATCACTCTGTACCCGATTGCCGCCGCCTCCTCCACCTTCTCAGCATCACTTCTCTCTCTTTCTACTTCACTGTCGGGAGCTGCACTCTCCTCATCCGAACTATCATCGTTTCCATCATCGTCTTCTTCGTCATCCTCGTCTTCGTGTTCGTCGCCTCCGTCGTCTTCTTCATCGGCGTCGTCTTCTTCCTCTTCGCGCATGATCTTGAACCTCGGTGGCTGTCTAGTCGTCGTCGAGAAGCCTCGAAGAGAAACGCAGGCAGAACCCTTTACGAAATCACATTTATGCAGAGAATGAGGAGGGATCGTATCCGAGGAAGGAAGAGAGGGAAAGTCGCAGGAGAGTGGAAGGGTTTCTAAGGTTTTATTGCAATCGAGAACGCCACAGAAATGGCGGGCGGAGATCAACGAGCAGAGAAAGGGTCGTCTTGCCGCCATGACAGACGGTCTCTTTCTCTCTCTCTCCCCGGGTCGACCCCTAGGGTTAAACGATCCGAGACGATAAGGACTCTGTTTACGGACCTTGATCCACGACCATCCAATTCGGTTCTGATTCTACCTCCAGCGAAACTGGAATCAGGCGGCCAAAGCCCAAACTGGCCGTTTTCAACCGTCAGGTGTTTTAAATTTTTTTATCTCAAATTTTAATGATTTCTTTGGGAACCAGGTCAAAACCGAAACCGACCGTTTCAGACCGCTAGTTTCGTGTATTTTTATTTTTTTAATTTCATAGTTTAGAACTCAAAGCATAATCGAAACTGACCCAGTTCCAATTTATTGGAGATGCGGTACAATCACCTTTGTTCTCAAAGCGAGGAAATCAGTCTTTGATTAAAATTAAGACATTTTTAATCCATCCTTAACTGTGAATTTACTTGCTTAGGATGAGCAAACTCCCCCATGTAAGGGATCCTTGCATGGCCGGTCCCAAACCCAGATGAAGAAAGAGGGTTGTGTTAGGCTTCAGACAACTTTATCGAACTTAACATGGATTCTATACAAAAACAAAGAATCCATGTAGCCGACCCCATCTAGTATAATAAAAAGCTTAGTTGTAGTTGTAGTAATAGATGATACATAATGAGCAAAGGTTTTGGGTCATGAGTTCAGTACCATGCACTCACTTAGATCATTTTCATTGTACCGCAAACAGGGCCCCAAGGGGGTGTTTGATCACAAGACCCAGACTGCGGAACTGAAAGTTCCAGTCGTAAACAAACATAGGCCTCAGTACTCACCCGAGGTCCACAAGCGGCTCAATCCCGAGGGTGGGCCGTTGGAACTGGAACTTGAGTACCACCAGTTCCATAGTCCCAGCCTCACAATCAAACACCCCCAAATGGCGTGCAATCTCTGATTATTCATGAAAAACAGCCATAAAAAAGGGATACTTTAACTTATCAAGTTACCAAGCGTTACATTCCATTTACTTTCATCATAATGTTTATATCAGCTGGAAGAAAAAGAACAAAAGAATATAAACACAATCACTGAAAGAAGAAGAAAAATATATATATGTTAACTTTCTGAACATGCAACTAGAAACTTGGTTGAATTCTCTCCATGGCACGTCGTTGCCAATCTACAAGACTGTCTGGCTATGAGCTTGTGCAAAGATGGCATTCTCCATGGGACAATTGCAAATGCATCTCCATACTCGTCCATATCATCTACAAGGAACTGCCATGCCATTGCTCCCGCACCGGACCTCTTTGCCTTTGCAGATTCATATATTAGATCATATACTTTCTGATAGTACAGATATCGCTGGTCCGGTTCAAAATTCCTTGTCTTGGAAGATAACCCGAATTCTGTAAACAATACTGGCTTCTGTAACTCCTTATCTCCATCATCAATGTGAGATGATATCCATTTTGATACAAATTTCATTTTCTCTTCAAACTTTACATAAGGCAACCTGAAAGAGATAAGAATTCCATTATTTAGTATGAACCCACTGGAAGACAATTGGTGAAAAACTACGACTAATGGATGGTGTATCTTTTCAGTAAGTGAACAATGCTGGGGTCCAAATGAGTGGTAGCCTCCAAGCCCATGCCATTACTCTCTGAGGTTGAAATTAATGGGTGGCATTAATGCAACACAATGCAATGCTTGACATCTTAGCTGTGAACTTTTCTTTTTTCTGAAAACTGTAGAAATTAGGTCACTTTGGGAAATATATCCAAAACTGGGTATCAAATGACCAAGAAAAAAGAAGGAAGCTTGTGAACAAATCTAAGTATACAGAATTCAGTTGAAGATTAAACCACTACTCTCAAAGAAATTTCTATATTTTGTGCCTTGTGAGCCATATGAAGAAACAGCGCTCTCTTGTATTTCAACCTTCTTTTACAATGGTTTTTGTACACTATATGACATGTCTTCAACTGCTAGTTAATGGGGAGCAACCCACCTGGTCGCCACCAAACTATGTCCATTGATCTTCATTCCTTATTATAAACTTTGTATGCACTGAAATGACAGACTTGTATTTAAAGTTGAGAGATAAACATGTAGAACCATTTGGATATATCAAGGTAATTGGTACAAATTATTTCATCTATTGACATGAATTATTTATCAACAATCATTTCGACAAATATTGGGAATCATTCAAATTGATACACTTACCAGTTATCTGGATAAGTATGAACTGACGCAAAATCAATGGCTGATATCTTAGAGTCTCGAATAAAATCAGTGCCTAGGCTGCTAGACCAGTCTCCAGGATTGACGCTGTCTTTCCCAGTGGATGCTATACCATAGAAACCTTCCACTCCAACAGTTAGCAGGTGGTTCTTGTCAATGGATTTCACAAATTCAGCCATTTCTTTGATCCAATCCTGCATTTCCTTAAATATGTCAAATATAATATATGAAATTGGTTCTGTTATGAAAAGTATAACTTCCAAATCCATCCCAGAGATATCATAATTCCTCAAAATAGGGGGCATGAACCATTTTCGCATTTATTGGTTGAGCAACAGGTGAATTCTGTGCTCCTACCAATTCAATTACTTGGTACTTTGGAAACTATACAAAGTGACTCGTACAAATAGATGGGTGTCATGGAAATTAACTACGATTCACAAGTAACAGCATTTACTTTTCTCTGCACACATTAAGCCACACCCTGGAGTAAGTAGCCAAATACATAGGTTACCACAAATACAATTACCATCAATTACTTTGGCATCACATATGATAATCAACTTGTGGAGTAAGTGACCGAACTATCAGTTTCTGCCTCCCTGCATGCTTTGATTTAACGTGATTGAATGAGATGAATTAAGAAACAACTTGTTTTCGAATGTTACATCCCTGTGGTACGTAAGAAGAATTTAAGTAATAAATCGAGACTCGAGAGTATTAAAGTGACTAAAATGTCATATAAATGAAAGATTCTTTTTCCTGTCCACTGACCTAAAAGATGCATGGCGTAAATGAAGATATGGCATACGTATGTCTGACAAATACAACAGAAATATTATTTTAGCATATACAGTGGATCCACAATACCTTCTCTACTGTTGGCAGATAACATCAAGCTGTCAAGGTCATTCAGATTGAAAGGAAGAATGAGACATTCTCTGATTACTCGATTCATGATAAATGTATTCTGTAGCAAACCACCTCCTCTGCTCATTATGTGACGGTTTACAAATTTCATATTCTTTGGAATGTGTTTTGATCCTCTAAATTGCTATCAATCCTTAACAAACTATTAATGTCTCATGAGATATGTCCAATTCTATTGAATGATGGATATAGCTAAACCAGTTCATAACAACCAAAATAACTTCTGTAACAAACTTCATTTGCATATCTAATGTATCTGTGGAGGCACAGAGCAACTCTACTCACCAAACCATAAAAAAAATAGTGAAACTGGATATATAAACCATAAGCACAAGGGGCATGTAGGAGAACAACAGAATCATTATTTCACTTCCAAGATGGGTGGTGTTATAGCTAGGGAAGTTAGCATCAATGCTGGCACTGAAACTTAGCTATTCATGCCAACTCTTACTTTAGTATTTCATCAAGAAACTGAAGAATTGCAGAAATGAATTACACAGTAGCGGTTGCATTAGGAGGTTATTGCATTGCAAGTTGTATTAGGACTTTACTAGATATGCATTTCCCAGAATAGGTAGTGGAAGAAAGGCAACAAAGAAGATTACTTACATGCAGAGAATTACCAGAAGGATCAGATGCACAACGAGGCTCATTCATTAATTCCCATGCAAAAATTGTAGGATCGTTCCTATATTCAACTCCTGTAAAACTATTCTTCCTTGTCAGCAATGTCTGCAACAAAGCAACCATGCATAAGCTATAACTTGCTGTTCCGAATGATTCTTCTATTGGGAACATTCACAACAAGAGAATTATCTCACATTAAAAAGAAATTATTTTCTCAGAAAACAATGGAAAATATCAGCACAAATAAGTACATATATGAATATGTAGAAATAATATCAACATTGAAAAACTTATCATGTTGCTCTTGGGGTTAGAATGTAGAAAAGAAGTGTACATTTGAAAAATCCCAATCATGATTTTTTTAAATATGGGGCCCGAAATTGCAGAGGAGCATTGGATGGCTAGGATGGAATCTTCTTCAACTTGGTAACAGTTTGCTCTGACTGAGAGCTTAGAACTTCTTTGGGTGATATACCATTGGCACAGTCTTTGCTACATAGATGCATCAGGTCCAACCAGAACTACAAATTAAGCATTCTTTGGTGACTATAGCACTGGGATGTGTGACCTCATAGGAAGTCATCATGTTACCACCTACTCTGGAAAAGGCTTTCTTAAAGTTAAACTATAACATTTTTCTGTACAAAATATCAGTGCTTGACAATCTAATGTTAAATACCACAGGATAAACATAGCCCACCAGACGACCTTAATCTACAGGAAATGTTGCCAATATAGCACTGGGATGTCGGACCTCATAGGAAATCTTTGCTACATAGATGCATGAGGTCCAACCAGAACTACAAATTTAGCATTCTTTGGTGACTATAGCACTGGGATGTGTGACCTCATAGGAAGTCATCATGTTACCACCTACTCTGGAAAAGGCTTTCTTAAAGTTAAACTATAACATTTTTCTGTGCAAAATATCAGTGCTTGACAATCTCATGTTAAATACCACAGGATAAACATAGCCCACCAGACGGCCTTAATCTACAGGAAATGTTGCCAATATATCAATATATTTCCCATAAATACAAACTCAGAACAATGATGTTTGATGAAAGACATGTGCCCACAACGAATCATGGTAGTATGACAGGGGAATTGGTTCTCAACTAATATTTCTCAACATCTGGAAGATAATCCATCTCAGTCTGAACTTGGTTTATTTGCTGCCTGAAGATTACAGTCGCCCGGCTCAGATAAGCCAGCAGGCACTTCTCTCTAATTTAACCTATATTCCAGATGACATTGATGTGCAAGTGTGCACATTGGACTGATGAAGAAAGTTCAAGAAGTAACATATAAGACCATGTCAGGTCCTAAGGAGGTGTTTCATTACAAGGCCTGGGACTACGGAACTGGAATTACAGTTCCAATTCTTGTCGCAATCAAATATGGCCTTGGTACTCAGTCAAAAACGAGATCGCACGACCCTATTGTTTACTGCATTACGAGGCCCATTTTGGCCCAGCCCAGGGGTGGGACGCTGGAACTGGAATTGGATTCCGGTTCCATAGTCCCTGTCTCACAATCAAACACCCCCTAAAGGCCAAGAAAATGGGGTAAAAAGCTTCAACATTTTTCAAGTGGTTGCACTTAGCTGGAGATAGTTCAATCACTTACCTTTATGTAATCCTTGAAATGAGATTTGATGACCGGATCAAAGAAGAAGGAATCATTTGATGTGCTGGAAGCTATGCCCTCTTTCTGTGCCCATCGAACATACTGAGCTTTACCCCCGAAGGCATGCAAATTGTTAACCAGACAGAGAATTAACCTAATGCCATGCCGTGGTGCTTCTGCAATGACTCGATCCAATGCCTAACAAATGGTTAACGTTTATCATCACTCAACAGAGAAGAAATTCTACATAAACACAAGTAGACACAGATAGATGCACAGGTAAACATGCAAGCGAATGAATCTATGCCATTGATATTCAAGAATCCCATAGGAGTAATATTTTATTATGCTATTACAAGAGCAAAAGCCAAGAGTTCAGGGAGAATTCTGAAGCGTCTGGCCAGTATATACAACAACAACTAAGCCTTTTCCCATACTAGATGGGGTCGGCTCGTCTGGCCAGTATATATAGCAAGAAAATTGATAATACGATCACTAGCAAACTAAGTTCATTCTATTTGAAGCACAAATTATATAAAAAACTATGTCTTCTTTATGAACATATGCATTCAAAATATCTAGCAGTCAGAAAATTCTTGATGAAGGCTAGTCTTCTTATTCATTTTGTTGTCATCTTTTGTCCCTTGTTTCAGCTCACGAATATTAAGATTCATTTCAATCAAAAAGTGTCAGTAGCATCAGGTCCACATATAAGTCAACTTAAGTCAATGTTTCTTTATGTAAAAAATGAGAAAACGATTGGTTGGATCTGCCAGGACCATGAAAAGTGTTTACAGGTGTACTAATGTAAACTGCAGCATGAACATTTTTGTCTATTTCTCATTGTAATTATTCTGAAAACCATGACATTCTAAAAACCTATTTGCAATATGCATCACCTTCTAGCAATTTCCTTAGTGCAGCATATGATGAAGAGTAGCATGCGCCTATGAAACAGAGCATAGTCATACACACTTGGCTAGTCACAAAGAGAGGATGCTTTCTCATTTTCATGCAAAGAACAGTACTCCATTGAATGGCATGTGATGCTTTTGGGTTTGAACCCCTTGCAATAAAACCCCTGAGGACCACATCACCTTCCACCTCGAGCAATAGACCCAGCGTTAATTTCATATGGCAAAGGATGCATGTCCTAGGTGTCGTAACTCAGACACGCTTTACCTTGGTCTTGTAAGCAAATCCTCCTTACCGGGTCAGTGGAGCTCTCAGGCTATGCTATGTGAATTGCAAGCAAACAGTTGGGTTGGGACTTGTCTATCGGTTATAGCAAAGTATTTTCACAGCCAGAAAATTAAGTGTAAGCAATCCTTTGAATTGCAAGAACATTTCAAAATTAATGTATTTGTCGGGATTATAAGCCAAAAACCTAGGATTATTTTTAAATCCTCAAAACCAAACTATTTAACAACCAGAAACATAAGTGTAAGCAATCTATTCTGCAGGTTTTTCACCTAGATCAAGCTCAATGGAAACAAAGAAGTCATGTAGTTGACCCCACTTAGCTAGGTTTTAGTTTTAGTTTAGCATATTCCTAAGTTTCTTAGGTATGGAGATGAGATCGCCGGAAAGATACTCGAGGAGTGTGCACTATGTTTTTTCTTTTGAAGTGCATCGCACTCGTGAACATAATGATTCCCTCGATAACAGGACTATGGAGATATTGAACCAACATCATTGCCTTATCCAAGAACTTACAGTTTGTTGTTCCAACAAACAAACCAACTATAATTAAACTCCCACACTAGGTGGCCAGCTACATTGGTTCTTAGTTCTTAATTGTCATTGTGATCTATCTTGTGCGGTACCTGGATTTAACTCCAAATGATCAGTATGATAAATATTTTATGGCTTCCTTCCAATAGTTTTGTCATCTAAATCACACATTCTCAAAATAAATCAAATCAAGATATTTATAACACATAGAAAACAGAAAGTAACACAGACAGAACTTTTTATACCTTAAATACACGTTCATCGAATTTTCCAGGGGCGAGTTGGAGGGCATTGTATCCAGCGTCATTGAAAGCCCAAGTTCTGCAAACTGTCAGCTCCATCTTAGCACCAAATTCAAACATTTTTTTCACTCTATGCCTACTGAATTCCTCAACGGCCTGATCCATCAACCAGTAAGAATTCCAACCATTGACATAAAACTCCTTCCCTCCAACAACAAACTGAGTCCCATTTCTTCCCACAAATTCCATCTTTGGCTCCGCAAAGTAGAATTTCAAATCCCCCAAAGTCATGTAAATGAAAGCAACACATGATGCAAATCCAAGAAGCGGGTAAAAGAGACCATTTGCTCCCAACATTTCCAAGAAACCAAGTAGAAACTAAACCAACTCAAAAATCTATCAATGCCAACAAATTCTTATCTTCAAATCTGAGGCAATCAATCAACGGCTTAGACCAAGTTTAGAATGTAAGGAAGGAATCTGAAGCCTTCGCTGAAGAGTATACGAGATTTAGTCTGACATTTAGAGCTGCAGATTTGGAGTATCAAGTGCAGCAATGAGAGTGTTCAGCAACCACAGTTGGGCAAAATGATGACGTTGGTAATGAAAATTCTGAAGGGTGACTGACCACCATTGGTTCTCTGAACTGTTTAGGTTCTCAGTTATGTCTGTCTGTGTGTGTGTGTGAGAGAGAGAGAGAGTACTGATCCACGCAAACTGAATGAAGTCGGCTCGGAGAGAGAGAGAGAGACCAAATACCGCTGGTTTGAAAGCAAAAGGCAATTTTCTGGTTCCAGAGAACTGAATGAATGACAGGAAAGGGGTGTGCGTGAGAAAGAGAGAGAGAGAGAGAGAGACGCAAAGGCGCACACACTTCGAATGTTTGGGCCGAGGTAGAAGAGTCTAAGCAAGCAACGTCTTGAAGACGTTGGACACCCTTTCCGATAAATGGCTTCTCTTTCTCTTCTTTGTTTCAATCATCTTGATTTCTTTTTAAATACAACCCAAGACTTTCGAAGGTGAATAAATTTCCAAATCTAATAACAAATGTTTTACTAATAATATAATGCATACTGAATGTACCATTTTAATCTTGACTTTCTAATAAGAAACATGGATCATCATGGAAAATGACTGAATAATTTTGAAAAGCTTCATCGAATATACTATTTAATGTGTATTAATAGCTTTAGCTATCCCAATGTAGCCTATGATAGTTTTAAGAAGGGATTCAAGGATGACTATGATTAGCACAAAGAGCAATAGCTCATGTGGTTAGGGTGTCGACTCAAAAATTGGAGGTCGTGAGTTCGATACTACAGGGTGGGTTTTCAAGGAGGAAAGCCAGATGGGGTGGAATATATATATAAGTATTTAAAAAAATATAAATTTAATTATACATAATAAAGTTTAGTTTAGTAATATAAAATAAAAAAATATTTTATATAGAATATATAATATTAAATAATTCTTTTCTCCCCCATGAGCACGGGGCGGATGCTGGTGGAGTGAAAACCCGCCTCAGCCGGCCTGTTGCCATCCTTAGTTGTGTTATTTTATTGGAAGCCTCTTACTATGGTCACATCTTACAAAAAATAGTGATGAATAGCATTATTTCCTTTTATCATTGTCAATTCTTTAATTAAGTCTGTTTTGCAAAGCTTCTATTCTTACGGAAACTCATTTAGATATGAAATATGTAAAGATTTTTAAAAAATATTTGAATGATTTTTTATAAAAAAAACTGTTTTGGGAGTCTCATTGAGGAAGTTTATTTGTCAATAATCCTTATTAATCAACAACGGACCAGAAATGATTATTGGCTAAAAATAAAGAGGTCTGATGGGTCCGAGGCAGTCAGCCAATCTCGCATCTGATTCGAAATGCAAGGCTGTCAAGCAGGCAAGAGAAGAACCCATTATTTTATGTGACTGATCCCAACAAAGACAACTTGCTTTGATTTCTTTCGACGCAAGGTCTCAACCAAATACACCAACCACATTCTTATACACACAATATATATATATATATATATATATATAGAGAGAGAGAGAGGTAGTAATAAATGCTCAAAGTGTCTATGTTCAAACATCTCCACTAATTGATTAGTACGATTAACGATAGAGATTTAAATTAAAAATAATGTATATTTTACATTTAAATATTTTTTTCTTTATCACTTCAATCATTAATATGTGATGATAAGATAGATTTGAGTATGGATGAAATTTAGGCATTTACTACTACCCTTCTCTCTCTCTCTCTCTCTCTCTCTCTCTCTTTCTCTTTCTCCCTCTCTCTCTCTCTCTATATATATATATATATATATAACAAGTAACTCTTTTTTCATATTAGGTGAGTTAAGCTATATAGATTCTTTGTTTTCACAAAGCTCGATCATATATTATGTAAATAGTGAACTCATATAAGATTTTTTTATTATTTCATTCCAATACTTTTGTGGCCTTTCTATTCTTTTTCACCATAAGTTTCTCACACTTTTTTACTATTGTTTCCTTTAGTCACCTTTTCATATATACAAACAATCTTAAATAATTTCCTCACTTTGTCATCTCTTGATGGTACCTTAAATTTGTGTATGATAACCACATTTCATATACATATCTTTCTTGTGTGACTATATATTCATTTTAATATCTTTATTTTTTCTACAAACATCTTTTTATATACACTAATAATTAACTACCTAACACTTAAGTATTAAAACCATATAATACAGGGGATCTAGTTGCTACTCTATGTATGTGTGTGTATGAAGAGAGAGGGTTTTGTGCCTAGTAGGTGAGTAACGTGCTACCTTCACAAATCAATCCATCCAAATTGGATGAAAAAACTCATGCAAAACACAACAATTCAAGGAGAGACAGGGGGACCAAAGATCAACATTAACAAGGTTCTCTTTCAGGACAGATAAAGCTACTAATATAAACTCATGTGTACACACACACACATATATATATATATAGTGATCAATGCGTAATGTTCTTAGGTGTATAAAATTTCTTAAATATTTCCGTCATTGATTTTAAAGGTCGAATAATAGAGATGTTTAAGCATTTTTAGTATTTAGTACAATATATATTTATATTCTAAGTGTCCCTCTCTCTCTCTCTTGTATGTATATATATACGTACATATGTACTGTGGGTGGGTGTTTTCAATATCATGTGAACGGGTTTAAATTTTAATCTGAATTGTGTCAACGAGTAGTTTGGTTTGGTGCAGAAAATGGGATGTGATTGGAAAGTCAAGTGGGATATGGATTCAAAGTCTGGGATTTGAATGTGAGACCAACGGCCACCAAACAACTATTCAAAATGTTACGAGATCCAACTCGCCGACTTTGTTATCTGGATTTTATACACTCAATGAGTGCTAGATCCAGATCCAGCTTTTGTTTTCCTCATTCAGATCTGTGTCCAGTACATTAGAATTACAACTCTAGCGAAAATTTAATTAAATCAAACGGGTCCTTATGTCAATATTAAGGTAGGACTCAATTCAAACGGAAAACTTGTGACATCTATAGTCATAAATCTTGCATGTGCGTGCGCGCGCGTGTGTGCATGTTTATACAATGGAGAGGTGGAAGCCAGATGCAGGCCCCTGGTATCGAACTCATGACCTTCAACTTGTGAGCTGACCCCCTAGGCAGGTGATCTATTGTTCGTTGCGCATCTTCTATGTGTTATTAATCGACAAAGATCTCAGCAACCATGCCTCATGCTAGTACATATATGTGACTAGTCCCTTTTTCTTTCGTTTTAGGCCACAGATTCAAGCGTGGGCTATAATGTTGTATTTGGTTGGGTGAATGCCCCACCTCGATTCAGCGTAGCTCCGCCGTGGCTTGCCGGAATATGTATCGAGTAGATGTAATACACACATTGATTTTGATATTTGAATTATAAAATAAAACATATATTAAACTAATAACAAAATAATTACAAGAGTATTATCCATCGTAGTCCTAGTGCTCTTCACGTGTCAGTTCATGTTATACACGACACGTGCAAATGGGTGGTGTCTATGTTATAGCTGCTTGAACCAACTTGCAAGTTGCATGAAAGATCTCAAGATTGCCAGTTTTCTCAATCTTAGAAACAGGTAATATGCACATATCAACTAAAGGTCAAATAAGATAGGCAGTCTAAATCATTCAATCAAGGGGTCTCTAGTTCAAATGTCACCATTTTGCAGTCTTAAAGTCTAGTAGATCCGAATTTCCGATATAATAATTTTTGTTCGAAGAGCTAGAACTCGTAAGGTCGCTAACAACCACATTAAAATCAATATGATCAGTTAGATACAACAACTAAGCCTTTTCCCATATTAGATGAAGTCGGTCTTTTATATGAATTCTTTGCTTTCATAGAACGTGATCATGTGCTATACTAGCAGTTAAGATAGATTATTTTTATTGTTTCCTTCCAATATTTTTGTCTTCTAACATTTTTATAATATTTTTATTTTTCTTTTAACATTTTGATAATCTTGTAATACCTTTGTACGGAGCTTCTTTCGGTCTTCTTTCTATGTGTTCAAATCATGTTAAATGATTTTCATTATTTTATCAAAAGTCAATGTAACAAAGTTTGGGTAAAAATGATGGGCATCGTTAAGATGGTTTAGAAATTCAGATGGGTGTGACTCAGTGGAGCTTTGTGAAATATATAAAAATTTGAATCATAAGCGCTTCAAAAGAATACGGAATCTCCTCAAAAGTGTAGATACACAAATATAAATTTTAGAAAAGAAAGAGAGAATAGAGTAAAGGACACTTAAAAAGATAAAGAAAAAGAAAATTAACGATAAAGAAAAATAAAGCAAAAAGAGACGAAAGCTGAAAACAACCCATTAACGATTAATGTTAATAAGATATATTTAATCACAAAAATAAATAAAATTATGAGCGAGCTGGACTAGCCGAATTGAGCCGATGGAACATGCATTGTTTGTGAACGACTCATAATCCTCAGTTAGCTCCCCCGAGTTTGGCTCCTATACTATAGGAACCAAACACAAAAGAGTTCATGGTGAGCCAAACCGGGCGAACCACGAGTGGCTCGGTTTGTTCATCAACCCTACTCGCGGATTTAGAACGAAGTTATATTAATAGCTAGGAATAAAAATAAATAAATTGCAAGATTTCTTAATTTTCATTACATGATAGGGCTACGTGGAAACAAAGAATTCATGTAGCCGACTCCGTCTAATATGGGAAAAGGCTTAGTTGTTTTTGTTGTTCTTAATTTTCATTGGGAAAAGACTCATTATTTTAATTGTAGATAGACTTGAAAATACTATACTTTGAACCGTCTTGTACATACAAGCAAAAAAAAGACAATAATAAAGAAAGACCACATCGATAATTTGGCATTTGTTTTATTCTTAGCTTTGCTAAAAGCTCCATCCAAAGTGGTAGCTCAATGGCAAGATGCTCTAGCGCCTTGTTGTTGGTGGGGAGTTCGACTCCCAAAGGGTGCATGTGTGTATGTGTATGTTAGGCTTCGACCTTTTCTTGAAAAGGAAAAGAAAAGAAAGAACTTCACTTAATCTTAACTAAGTAATATAATTATCATGTAAAGCTATGATGACACATTATTTTCATGTACATCATGAAATCTCCCAATAAGTTTTTTTGTGTGCATGCGTGTGTGGTGTGTGTGTTTATTGACAGAACAGAAGCGTCCAAAGATAGGAGGGGACTCACAGTACAGTTGCATGGTCTTTTCCTTGTGAGCTGGGATCATTTGGATTACTTATTTTGTACAAAATCGTCCCCCTCATTATACAAGTTTCATTTAATGAATTAAATATTTGTAATGAATATGGTCGGCACGGGTTTATTGACTAAGGCCTACCACCATTTTAGGTAGGGAGTCCCCGTTTGGCGAGATGTGGGCAGACCAACTCTCTCTCTCTCTCTCTCTCTCTCTCTCTATATATATATATATATATATATATGAAATATGGACTCTCCTTACCTGAACACATCTACTCATTGTTTTTTTTATATAAATACAATTTAAAAAATTTTAAGATTTTAAAAATGCACAACAATGCTATTATACTTGTATCCTCGATTTTGAATAATTGACGTGTAAGAGCATTAATAGTGGGCAAGATCCAATCTCTCTATATATAGAGAGAGGGGGGGGGATAATGGTCTGTGTACTGAATTGAACATAATGCTCAATCCATTGTTTTACATAATTCTACCATTTCAACCATCAACTACCGCCTTTAAAACTTTTTATTATTCTTCTATTTTTTAAAACCGTTGATACAAACCATCACCACCACTATAAAACTACCTAAAAACTCACATATATAATATATATATATGTATATATATTGATTGTTTGTAGTGGTGGTGATGGTTTGTATCACCATATATATATATATATATATATGTATATATATATATATGTATATATATATGTATATATATATATATGTATATATATATGTATATATATATATGTATATATGTATATATATATATAGTCGAACTCCCCACCAACATATATATGTATATATATATATGTATATGTGTATATATATGTATATATACACATATATACATATATACATATATATATACATATATATATATATATACATATATATATAAGGGTCTTTGTAGTGTTTTATGTTATTTCCATGATGGTGATAGCGGTTTTGAAAGGTGGTAACTTGGTGTTGAAGTAAGTGTAAAAAGAGAGACTCAACACCATACTCAGTTGAGCACGAACCACTATCTTATATAATGTGGGTAAGAAGATTCTTAATCAAAAAGGTCAAAATGTAATATGCGCAAGAACTCATGAATCTTTGATCACCAAATGTTGGATTCAACGAGCAATGTTAGTAGTTGTTAACGCCAAAAATTATAGGAGAGGACACGTGGCAGAAGATCAAGAGTCTCGAAGGTTCAAGACCCCAAACATGTAAATTAGGTCTACTATCATGAACTAGTCTTAAAGTACGGAAGGATCATGGATCGCTCGATGTGGCAATAAAATGATGACATAAATGCAAAGTGAGAAGTTATTGGGAGTCATGCTAAAAAAGAGTGGCATGTGTCTATTGTTCCGTTGAAAGTTTATAAATAACATTTATACTTAAGGAAAAGAAGATCAAAATACAATCACAGTTCTTATTTCTTTTCTTTCTCTTTCTCTCGCTTACATATAGCTTTCTCAATATTTTTTTTAATACGCCGAGTCCTCCACCATTGTAACGCAACTCTATCAACAACGAGAATACACACAATCTATTACAGATGTTACAGAGTGGTCATTCTCGGCAACTCAGCACGATAACGACTGGATTGGTCATCCAAACCGTTACCGTGTCAGGAGTTACAGATAAGGCTAGGTAACCGTCGAACCGTTACCGGAAAACGCGGTAACAGTCCGGATATGGATGATCCAGATGAAGAAAACTCAGCTGAAAAACCACACTGCTCTATAAATAAGAGCCGTGCGTACACAAAGTACATATAGAAAACACACAAAAAATTTACAAAGAGTCTCTTTGGAAAAGACCGATGTGAAGAAACCTCAAACTAACACATACTCATTTTTGCTGCAGGTGTACTTGGGAGACTGTACGAAGAACAAAAAGAAAGCATCAAACTCCGGCAACCGAATATGATCAACCTGATTCGCAGAAATGCCATCACAATCAGATTCTAGAGATTCACTACGTTATACGGTTTAGGAAAAACGAGAAAATTCTCCCCAAGAAACAGAGTTCGCTACCTGCTTGTGTGTTCAGATGCATATGTGCCTGCTATAATTTTTCCTCCATAATAGGAAGCTTTCTAATATTTATTCCAACCAATAGATCTGATTTAACTTGATGAACAATCAACGGCTCCCAAATCACATAAAGCGTGTTTTAAAAATAACCTAACTTTCATGCTTTAAATAACTTCAGTACATAATAGATGAAAGAATCTAAAGACAATATTGTTATATTTCGCATATTGGAATTTCTTCGATGTAAATCAAAGGTGTATCATATAGAAAGATAATGGCAAATTTCGCATTTTGCATTTCGACAATTGGAAATTTGCTTGGATTGCATGCTTCCTGAGGAGACACCACTAGGAATGGCAATTTAGGACCAACCCGACTTGGAAAATCCAGGTCTGGGTCAAGGGTGACCTGAAAGCAACCCAACGAAAGTTGGGTTGCATCTAGAGAACCTGATTTTATGTGTGTTGTGTGTGCACGCACATGCACACACACACACACACATATATATATACATATACATATATATATGTATATATATGTATATGTATGTATGTATCAACCTCTTACTCGAGTGAAATTATAAAAAATGCTTTTGAAGCATTAATGCCACTTTCTTTAAAAAAAAAGTGATTTGGGCACGGGATTGAGAACGAGATTGGGCACTTCCCCGACCACACAACTCTTAGAGTTTTTGGAGGAGAGGTGGATCAGTGCACCAAATGCATGAGTTGGTAAGCTATAGAAACCAGTTGATCAAATGGTAGGAAGCACGAACCCAGAAGACTTATCGCCGCTTCGGATGTGCAGGCGACAGAAACCAGTTGATCACGTCGCACCGGGATTGTATAATAGATAGACATAGCCGGTTTGAAACTAAAGCTAACCGGGAACCAGCTGGAACTGAAACCGGAACCGGTCAAATTGAACTCAGAATCGGACCTAGAATAAAGGACCACCCAGTTTGGTTTTGGCTCCACCTTCCATGGAACTAGAACCAGGCTGAACCTTTGGTTCTATATAAAATTTCAATATTTTATCCAGTTTCGAGCGATTTAGGACTCAAACTGAAACCAGCTCAATCCTGATTTGATTTCGGTTATTGATTCCGGAGAAACTGGAACCTATGGTTTGGAACCACCGTTTCCAGTTTACCAAGAACCAGCCATGTCTAGTTTAAGAGCGATGACATTCATCCAGGTTACACCATGTTTGTCTGCACTTAGATACATGCTTTTCTTACCGAGCAGGCCACATGCCCATCTTAAAGCTTGCTTTTCGTTTCTTAACATGCTTGTTCTTTGAGAACAAACTTTCATTTGCCTGCGTATTTTAACATACTTTTATACTTGCAATGTTATTTGTTTGAGAATCATCTTTGTTGGCTTATGTTTAGAGAGAATTGTCATTAATCAATTTTATCAAATGGTTTGGATTTCTATCAGATCGATCTTGCTGAGTCCACATCCACCGGATTTGCTCCAAATAACTGGCGTCGCAGCAAAAGAACACAGTCTCAACTCGACATGGTCAGTTCCGGTAAGCCAAGAGCGGCAGTTCAAAACCGCTGGCTCTTGTTCGCATAATGAACTGTAACCAAACCGCATTCCACCCAGTTCCGTTCAAGGTTTGTAACCCCTGGTTCGGGTTTATGTTTTGGTTTGAACGAGAAAGAAAAAAAAAAGAAGGAAACGGGAAAAGTACACAGCTTTTGAAAAAGGAAACTTATAAAATGGGATCAGAGATGGCCATTTGAACCAGTTTTGGTTCAATGGAAGAGGAACCATAACCAAACCGTAGGGTCTCGTACTACGATCTTGCCCGAATTATCAAAACCAAGCTTTTCTTTTTCCACATTGTGTTCGGCTGGTCAGTTTTTGGCAGGACCCCTCAACATATTAAGATAGCTACAGCATCCTCCATTAGACCTGGAACAAGTTGCACCAACTTGGGACATTTCAGTTTCATGGTGCCCAGGCACTTCACAAGGTATGACATCGAAGTCGCTGGAAAGAAGCAAGTATAGTGCTTCAAACTCGGGGAAAACCTAAACTTCATGTCCTCAAAAAGCAATGCAGCCTCCTTCACATGATTGTTCTTGCACAAGGCATCCAACAAGCATCCAAAGGTCTGATCGTCAGGCTCGCATCCAAACTTCGGCATCTCCTCAAGAACCCCGATTGCTTTTTGGACCATTCGGGCTGACGCGAATAGCCTCATCACCATAACAAAAGTTTCAGTTGTCACAAGATGAGGATTCTCCCTCCGCATCTCCTCAAGCAATGACCAGACAGTATCAAACTGCTTCATCTTGCCCAATATCTTTATCATTAGCTTGTAGGCATCAAAACTATGGGAATAACCAGGTTGTTTTGAGACCCAAACGAAGAACCTAAATGCTAAATTTCCAGCATCTCCACACATTTTCAATACTTTCTCAACCAAAGATGTCCTAAGAGATATATCACAATCATGTAAAGCTAACTCTAGCTTAGGAATGTGAGCATGAAACTTACTTAGAATTATATATATCCTCTCTATTTCAGGAAGGTTTTTATCATGGTTTTGCTTGTAAATACCTCTTCTGTCGTTGAATTTGGAGCTAAAACCTTGCAGTGCATCATCATTATGATAAGTTACCATGGCACCATGAAAATTTTCAATTTTATCATCCCCAAGTTGGTCGCTTGCTGCTTCACCAACATCACTACTAGCATCGCACGCATCAAGAAAGTAGGTTTTTGAGGGATGCTGGAATTTTCCTTTTCGATCGTTTCTCTTCGACATTTCAACAAACACGTCGTCAGCATCTGAGCAATCATCTAGGCTACCATCTTCAGCATCATCGTTTTCTTTAAGATTCGTCACGGAACCACAATGATCACCATTGTCGTCGTCATCATTGACAAAGGCCACGCTAGCATGATCTCAACGTCTGGGCGAATCACGGGTTCAGAGAAATGACATTTTCTGCAGCAGAAACAGAGCCATCATAGAAACAAACAACTGGTTTGGTTCCGGTTCAATGTGTCGGTTTTGAACCGGTCATGTTTAGAGATGGGTGCAATTTCAAAATCAGGAGCATGAGCATAAAATAGATATGAGTATAAATTATATAATTTTTATGTTTTTAATACTAAAAATCTATAATTTATTAAATGATGGTTTGGAATTGTTGGTTTTGGTTTTAGATCGATTTTCAATAATCAGAAATCGTAACCAAACCGGGGTCTCCGATTCTGGACCGATTATCGGCGTTTCACGAACGGTTCAGTTCGGGTTTAAACGGTTAGACTAGTTCCGAACCGACCATATTTAGGGACAGGTACAATTTCAAAATCGGGACCATGAGCACAAAATATATATGATTATAAATTATACATGTATCTTTTTGATAATTAATAATATCTTACAAAATTAAAATGAACAAATTAGTTTGCATAAGTTAACATCGCCTAACATGGTAATAGTCGATCAATCGTCCCTCAAATATGCTTGTGACATAATATCACTAAACCAGCTAAAGTCTAGAAATTTTGATAAAAAATATTTCACATAGTTAGTGATGAACCGAACAAGGAAGAAGCGCAATTGTCGTGTCGCATTCTTGGCACGGATAGAAGTATCTACTCGACACATATTATGGGTCGTCATGGTTTGATTCGATTCGGTTCTAACCTAAACCTCAAACCAAACCAACATTCGGGTCTAAACCACCATTTCTTGACAATAAACATTTTAAAAAAAGGATTACGAATTCATCAAGATGTAAGAGTTTGAAGCTTTCTTGTATTTGTTACAAAAGAGATTTGAAACAAGAAAAAAAGGGAGTGAGAGACTCGTACAACATGAGTTGTAGCAAGGTGAGTCTCATGTTCTTAACGGTAACTATATATATATATATATATATATATATATATATATATATATATATATATATATATATGTGTGTGTGTGTGTGTGTGTGTGTGTGTGTGTGTGTGTGTTTGTGTGTATTATATATAAATACATACATACACATACAAACATATGTATAAATCGGATAAAGTCGAGTTGAGTATGGATTGGGGCATCTTATCCCCATACACAAACCTGACTCTAATCGGGTCAGTTATTTCTCGCTCCCTCAAGTCGGAGATCCATGGTTGGGTTAATATTGCCATCTCTAACTTATATATATATATATATATATATCAGATAAGGTCAGGACAAGTGTGAGGTCGAGTTGTCTATGGATTGGGGCATCAAAGTGTTAAAATTATCGGCTCCTGGTTGGTTCGGTTAGTGTTCGTGATTCCTTGAACCGGACATTGTCTAATTTAATATTACTTCAATATAAATGTGACTTATTTTAAAGTTTATTATAAAGTTCCAACGCAACTTGCAACCCTTTCTTTGGGAGTTTTATGACAGCTGAAAGAGTTGAAGTCAGCAGCATTTTGAATAAAAACTTTTTTATCGAAAAGAAAAACATAAATGTTATAATTTATTGTTCAAAAATTGAACCTATGTCATAAACGGGTCAGTTAATTGAACACGAGATGACCCAAGTAGAAGCTGTTCATGGCGCAACCACACCAACTTAAGTCCTCTTTGTGGTTAGCTCATTATCTCATTTGAGTTGGCTCACCAGTGAGGAAATCGAGTTAGATGAGGTGAACACAAGTTGCCCGCACACAATTATAATTTTGAATTGTATCACATCCATCACAAAATGAAATTCTTCTAAATGTAAGTAAATCTATGAAAATTTTTATATAATATTCCAAATGTGAAATATTTATCATTTTTGTACATCTCGTATGCAACGAGCTTAGTTCAGCTAACACGTTTTGCTATGGCTCCCATGGGTGTGTATATATATATATATATATAGAGAGAGAGAGAGGGAGATGGTGAACACCCTCTCATACTAGACTCTACTATACGAATTGCACCATCTATATGATTGCATGTATGATGCATATTGAGTTACCCATCAACATCAATATGAGATTCGAAGTCATTTAAAGCACATGCTACTCAAGATAAGTGTTTTGATCATCATCATCCAATATACCACACATATGATGATGATCATGGAAAGTTGTTTACAAGCTCCCTCTCTCTCTCTCTCTCTCTCTCTCTCTCTCTCTCTCTCTATATATATATATATATATATATATATGCAATGAGATTGGTGGTTGAAGTTTAAATCTAAAAAGCAAAAAAGTTAATTGTTACTTATATCATATGCAATAAATACACCCTGTACAAGTTATTTTTTTATTTAAAGATTTTAATTATTGATCTTCAAGATTGAATGGTTGAATGTTTTTATATTGTTTATATATATATAGTTGGTCGTCTCCTTTTATTACCTTTCATTATTCTTCAACTATCTAAAACATGCCTTTCACTTAAAAACCACTTATAACCCATAAAATTATTTATATATATAAATATTTAGGTTCGTTTGATGGTTATAATGATTTTCACTAAGGTGATGACCAGTAGTTGATTTGGTGAAACCACGTGAAATAACGAATTGAGCATTGTATTCATTGAGAACGGACCACGTTCTATATATAAAAACACAAGTGTTTTAGGACATTGACACATTCTCTTCGAGTTGTGTTTCTGTGTCGTATCTTATATTGCTGGCTGTGTTGTTTAGAACAATATTGTTGGCTTGATTTGGACTTGTTGGAAGAGGTGCAATAAAAAATAAGGATTTTTCTTCTTCTTCTTCTTTAGGCATGTTTTTGGGAACTCATATTCAATATTTTTTTATTTTAAGACATTTCATTCATTACTTTATTTATACATTTAAATTATGTTGAGAAAATAAACATACCAAAATGGCATCACTTAATCCATGAAATCCATAAAATACATGATCAACTTGATGCCCTCTTAAAAAAGAGGTATAGGTAATAGAAATGTGAGATAATTTTCAATCTTTTAATTTAATGGGCTTGAATAATGGTACGATGGAACAAAGTAACTTTTATGTATTATATATATACATATAGAGAGAGATTGAAAAAGTGGTAAATACCTACATCAGTTCTAAACATTTTTACTATTATTTTTTTCGTTGAAATTAAAAGTAAAAAAATACCATTGTAATTTTCATATTTTACATTTAATTCATCATATATATTAAATATTTCTTATTTTATCATTTCATCTTACACCACACATCAATGGTTGAAATGATAAAATGAATTTGAGCATTGAATGATTGAAAAAGTGCATTAAACTCTTCCAATTTAACAACTCATTAATGTAAATATCGTTTACATTTACCTCAACACTAACATTGTCAACATGAAATTTGTTCTTCATAGGTAATCAATGAAATTTATCACACATCGAGTCACTAGCATCCTCCAAATTAGACATAACCGGTTCGAAACCAGCCTAGCAGTTCAGTTCTAGTTTCAAGTTCCAAGTAACCCGAAACCATGTCTACTCTAAATCGTAAATGATAAGATTTTATAATGTAATTTTAATTTATATATAATGTAATTTTAATTTATATATATATATATATATATAAATCAAGGGAAATTAGATGTTACATATGTGGGGCCAGAGTAAATCGGAAAAGATTCATATGATTTTACACTATTAAATTATATACGTTTTAATTTTTAATGTTTGTTACGATTTTCCACTAATGACAATAGGAGTCCTGGACAGGTGAGACCAGGCCCAGCTGGTTCCAACCCCAAGAAAAGTGAGACCGAACCTAATCTCCATAGGTTGGGTTCAGGGATGATCTAGTCTTTCATAACAAAGACAGGGGCATAAAAGACAATAAGTAGAAAACGCGGGTTGGTGCGTTCTCCACAGTCCAAAGAACAAGATTAAAACGTTAAAATAAGAATAAGATATTTAAACTTGATTTTAAAATATTAAAAGTACCGCTTTCGCTTTCTTGATGTGCCGCCAACGCTTTCCGCTTCTCCCTCAGGTGATTTCTGTGCTCTCCCTCTCTCTCTCTCTCTGAGATGTGTGATTGAGATTCGTATGGGGTTCGCATCGACGAAGGGAAAAATCACGTCAATGGAAATGATTAGCTTCGGAATTTTGTTCTCTTCATCTGATGGAGAAATTCTGTCCTTCTTCGGATCTCTTTGTCCGTGGGAGAAAAAGTTTTTTTTGTTGTTACTCCTTCCGATTCGATCGCTTAGTTCTCGTTTTGCCGTGAAAGAGAAATCCTGTTCTTTTTCTTGTTTTCTTCCTGTAGTTTTTTTGGGGGTTAGGGTTTGGGAACGACGTGAATTCGGTTATTTTCGATTTCAGATGTGAGGATACTTTTTCCTCTTTGCTTTCTGCACGAATTACAATGATTTGGATTTCGGAGCGTAAGATCTCTGGAATAGCATGATTCGAGGAATTTCATAAGATTTTCTCTGATAATCGAAGGTATTGTTTGAAATTTGTGATGGCGATGTAACTTCGTGAATAAATGATAAATGACACTCTGATAGCGATGATCTATCGTCTTGTAGATATCTGTTTGTGAAGAAATAACATCGAAAAAACTGTAAAAGGCTTGTTTAATCAATAATCGATAATTTCTTAGTCAAAAATAAAAAACAATCGAGAATTTCTTTCTTTCTAGGGGAACTTTATCCCAGTTCTTTGGGCATTCATGAACAAGGGAAAGCTTTTCCAAGCTCATTGGTGTTGTAATTAAGGGATGACAGAGTTAGGATTGCTCTAAAACTGATTTCTGAAGGTTACTCTTACCCGTAAAATGGGGCAACATAAAGGACTGCATACTGTAGTCATTCTAATATCACGAACATTGAATCTAGCGCGTCCAATCTCCAATTCCGGCGAACCTCGCCTATATTCCCTTATTCGCGCAATGTCAGCTCCATGCCACTTCTCTATTGGAAAGGGGAGCAACATACTCTGACTCTGACTTTGCGTGCATTGATGGCACAAGTCTAATTCATGAAAGAAAGTTATATACACAGTATACAGATGTTGAGAACCAGTATGGGGATGATCCTTCTAGTCCATCTCTACACCTAACGTTTTGTTATATGCACTATACAGATGTCGAGAACCAGTATGGGGATGTTTCTTCCTAGACATCCCCACATCTAACTTCTCTTTTGATGCATCTAGTATGAAATTCAGCTTTCAGTCATTGAACATGGTGGTGATCTGGGTTCTGGAATGAAGTGATTCACGAACATGGTGGTGATCATAGATGCAGAATATTTTTGAAAATTCGTGTTCATTTGCTTTAATTAGTCGATTCATTTCTTGTTACCGGGGTTTCGCTTCTGGCATAAATAATGGTGTCCATGAATTTGGTGGTACCAAAATGAGCCCTGCATTTCCTTTTAAACAGTACGACATTAAATTATGTAATATTTTCTTCTCTGGCCATAGAGGGGCGTCAATTCGACGCTTTTCTTTTTATCGATGTTGCTTCTGTGTGGATACATAGGCGCCACGTAGCCTCGAAATAGAGGCTGCGTAAAGATAAAGAAGGAAAGGTCTGGGGCTATTTGATAAGACCATTTTGAGATCTTCCAGGGCGGGCTATTAAAATAATCGTTTATTGTGACGTACGGGCATTAATTTTTCTACGTTGGTGGTAGAGAAAATTCGCTGCTTATACAGGAGAGAAAAGCCAATAAACCAGGGAGAAGGACTGGGGGAATTCGAAGTTGAGTTGCTTGGCTTCTCTGATCATCTTTAGCTTACTGTACTAGTTTAGGAAGGCTTATCGAGTTGGGTTTTAAGAATAATAGCTCCTTACGGCGTTGAATGCATGTGTTGAGAGTCCGGGAGAATATGAGCTTGAGGAGGTGGATAAATATCTTTTATTTGTTACTGCTTTTCCTCTCATGGGCTTTCCCATGATTCTTGATCTTTTGCTCTTTCTTTCTGTTTTGAAACTACTGATTATCCATTTCAGACATCATGGATATCAGACGTGATTGCTTTTGCATTTATGCAACTACAGTTTTTTTGTTTGTTTATAGGCTAGTGAACTGCTTTTGCCGTTTCAGGTTAGGGAGTGCGAGGTGGTAGTGTTGATAACAATTGTCCTTGTTGGTATGCATCATGTCGTTACAATAGTGTACACAAGTAAAATTCGGCGTTAGAACTTCAAGACTTGTTATTTCATTTGTTGCTTGTTTCGTCACATTCATACTGCTTTCCTCTCTATTTCTTTAAGCTAAAAAACTGCGCTCTTTTTCGCATCAACAAGTGGTAATCTGTTAAGTCTTTTCGCAATCGTCTCGAAGCTAGTTTCACCACTTTATTATTACTATTATTATTTTTGAGAGAGAGCGCGCTGGATCTTGTTTGGTAGTTAATCCAACATTTTAAAACAAATACTTCCTACTGAAGGTGATGAGACATTCGTCGTGTTTTTTTTATGTCAAAATTTTCCCTGTGTTCTTCTCGTATATCTATGTTTCGATTGATGTCTAGTTGTTTTAGATGTTTTTTTCCTCATTCATTTTGTAACTGACACAGTTACATGCAGAAACATTATGGACAAGAAGGTTATAATCAGATTCTATGAGTCTATGGTGGGCTGGATATGGCTTCTAAAGGATGTTAGACAATATGATTTAGGTGCAACGGAAAAGAATACCTTGACATAAATATCTGAATGGAGAGTTCTGAAGGGTCGAGGTGGGAAATACCTGGCTCTGGAGAATCCCAGGTGCATCCTTCTATTGTTTCAGGTAGTAACCGTGGTGTTTATGGCGGCATATCGGGAAATGCTTCACAGTCAAGACCTACCAGTTAGGCTGAGGGGAAAGAGTTAAATTTTTCTTCGACCTGCAATCTAGAGAATCCGAAAGTGTCTTCATGTGTGTCGGGCAATGAGACGATGGATGTTCTGGAACCGTGCGATATTAGCTTGCGCCAATGGCTGGACAAACCGAGTAGGACCGTTGATCTTTTGGAGTGTTTGCACATATTCAGGCAGATCATAGAGATTGTGAATGATTCTCATTCACAAGGAATTGCTGTTCATAACATTAGGCCTTCTTTCTTCATAATGTCTTCATTTAATCGTATCTCCTTCATTCGGTCCGCTTCAAGTTCCGGGTCTGACTCGAATGAAGAGGCACTAAAGTTGGTGGATCCTCAATCTATGGTTGGTGGGCATGGCTCCTTATCTCCTGTTTCATGTGGATTGTTTCGGCAGAGCAGCTTCCGTGTTTGTGACGATTCAAGATTGGAGAGATCTCCTACGGATACATCTAAAGGTTCAAAAATAAATGAGCATGGTTGTGATTGTGCGTCTATTGTCGAAGCTGTTAGTTACTTGAGGTCGAGATCTGCACTTGACACATGCTTGGCTTCAATTGAAGCTATCCAAGAAATGGATGTCGGTGGAAGCGACAAGCATAATGACCATGAGAGATTGAGGAAAATGCGATTGAAACACGTATTTCTTGTGGAGAAAAATTGGTATACAAGTCCGGAAGAGGCTTCCGGTGCTAAGGGCACATTTGCTTCTGATATCTACTGCCTTGGTGTCCTTTTGTTTGAGGTATTATTCCTTTTGGCATTTCGAACGCTATTCAAATTGAAATGCAAATCTTGGTGCATTTTTTGCTGGGTTCTTGGTTAACAGTTGAAATTTCTCAGAATTGTTCGGTCTTTCTAGTTCAAAATTAATTTATCTTTTCTGGTGCATGTGTTCATTAGCTATTATACACGTATAGTTCAGAAGAGGAAAAACTCAGAACAATGTCCAACCTGCGCCATCGTGTTTTGCCACCTCAGCTGTTGCTTAAATGGCCTAAGGAAGTTTCATTTTGCTTGTGGTTGTTACATCCGCAGCCTAATATGCGACCTAAGATGAGGTGAGCCTCTTTGAGTTTGAAATGAAGTGGGATTTTTTTTAGTAAAGTGAATATGCCTTCTTTTGTTCCTGGAAAATGCTTTATCTCTGCCTGCCGCTAATTGGTGTTATTTGATAATTTTACGTAGTATCGACACATTTTCAAAGTGTTAAGTAGGAGGGATGCATCTCCTTTGAAAGAGACGTGACAAAGTTTTAGTTGTGTGAGACGTTTCCCCTTAACCTCTATCCTTTTGCTCTAAGAAAGCTAAAAGAAAATGTTTATCGTATGCTTGCGGGTATCTGGTGAACATGTTATTGCATGAGAACTTGTTTCTGTGCGGGTAGACATTCGGAACCTAAATATGATTTTCTGTCGTTTCACAAGTTGCTGTCAGGAAGACCATCTTGACATTGCAAACTGATCGTGATTCTATTCGAAAAGAGCACATTTTCCAGATGTGCATAAATAAGGTCAATGGGTGTTTGCAATCAACTGGCTGCGGAAACAATTGTTAGGATTGTTTGTGCGGTGTTCAAAATATAACCATGGCCAGAAGGAAAATTGTAGTCCGAAGTACAACAAAAATCTGCCCTTGAATTGCAATGTCAAAATAGATGATCTCATGAATTTCGCCTGAGGTGGGGTATTCAACAATACTTCCCTTTTGGCGGCACCAGTCTGGTCAACACAATAGTTCCCTGGCGGACCAATGTTGGAGGACTGCAAAAGATAGTGGCAAGTTAAGAACAAAAATTTGCCGCTAACGTTCAATTCTGAGATATCAGAAGCAATGGAAAAGCTGTTTTTCTTCCAGTTCCACTTTTTCATTTTTGACAATGAAAATCTTTATTTGGTGTTATTATGGTTTTTACAAGACCAAGTATTTCTACAAATACTGAAGGACTTTTGGATCACCCAAGTTAAGTTTTGGCGTTGGTCAATGGGAACCTTATAGTGCCATAAGATGTTCTATATCTATTCTCCACAAGTACCGTCTGCTTGAGAAGTACTTGTTCGCCATATCCAACACATTCATCCCTCTCAGCTTTTAATTCACACCAAGGGGGGAAGTTAGAACTATATTTGGCCAAGGGCTTGAAGTACGAGTCTCTTTTCAAGTTTGTAGGATACAAATTAGAAGATACTGAGACTATTGCTGTGATTTTCGGCAACCTCTCCTTTTGATATGAGATAGTGCATAATTGCATATGTGAATTCTAATGAAAAAAAACAGTTTTGACTTCTATACTGCTTTAACGGTTATGTGACAAAACCAGAGGCTGGACTTGCATTTACTTCTGTTGGCTGCAACTGATATTTTGTAGCGAGCTACTGCAGAGTGAGTTCCTTGATGAACATACACACGAGATAGAGGAGCCAAAAGGAGCATTAAAGATCAAAGAGGAAATAGATGAACAGGAGCTGTTATTGGAGTTTCTTTTGCAGATTCTGCAGAGAAAGCAAGAAGCTGCCGATAGTTTGCACAAGATTGACTGTCTGTTATCCTCTGATGTGGAGGAAGTTCTAAGTCAGCAATCTGACTTGAAGAAAAATAGAGTATCTTACGTGGAATTGGAATTGAACAAAACTTTAGGCTTTGAAAAGCCGGAAGTTTTGCAATGTCCTAGTGACAATGACAACCCACTGGACATGTGCTGTCATAAGCGTTTCAAACCAAGTGAAAATGATGATGTCAAGCCGGATCTATGTGAAAGCCACCGAAAAAATATGTTGACTAAGAGTTCCCGAGTCATGAGACATTTCAGAAAACTGGAAGCAGCTTACTTTTCCACCAGGTTGAAGCAAATCAACCCACTGACAGAAGCACAGAATATAGGTTCACCTGCTAGCAGCTTGGGTCGTGGATGTAATATGAGAATGGAGGGAAGTAACTTTAGTTACACTGAAAACTTGGCTGTCCAAGATTGCATGAACAATAGAAGGGGATGGGTAGGTCCATTTCTTGAGGACTTGTCCAAATACCTGTCATTCAGTAAGTTTAAATTGCGGTCGGAGTTGAAGCAAAGGGACTTGCTGAATTCTTCTAATTTAGTGTGCTCTCTAAGTTTTGACAGAGACAAGGAATTTTTGGCCATGGCTGGTGTGAATCGAAAAATTAAAGTTTTTGAGTATAATGTGATATTTAATGGAAATGTTGACATTCATTACCCTGTGATTGAAATGGCCAGTAGATCAAAGCTCAGTAGCATTTGCTGGAATAGCTATATAAAACATCAGATAGCTTCCAGCGACTTTGAAGGAGTGGTGCAGGTCTGTTGGGTTTATTGTCTTTGATCTCAATAAAATAGGTTATCTTCTCGCATATGTAGTCATTTCTTTTTTGTTATGATTCAGGTTTGGGATGCTACGACGGGCCAGGTGTTAGTTGACTTGATGGAGCATGAGAAACGGATCTGGTCTATTGACTTTTCACAAGCAGATCCAACGATGCTGGCAAGTGGAAGTGACGATGGTTCTGTTAAACTATGGAATATCAATCAGGCAATTCTATTCTCGCACTTGATGGATATCAGATTTGAAAATAAGCATACTACATTCATGTAATTTACTATTAGGAAGTTGTTTTTGACATAGAAGTGTAATTAGTTATTTATCTTACATGTGCGGTTGCTGCAGGGTGGAAGTATTGGCACAATTAAAGCAAAGGCTAATGTATGTTGTGTTCAATTTCCTCCTGATTCAGCACAGACACTTGCAATTGGGTCCGCTGACCATAAGGTCTACTTCTATGATCTTCGAAACACGAGAGTACCTTCTTGTACATTAACGAGCCATTCTAAGGCAGTGAGTTACATCAAATTCATAGATCCCACAACCCTTGTTTCTGCATCAACGGACAACACACTGAAACTCTGGGATTTATCTTTGAGCTCATCAAAGGTGATGGACAGTCCAACACTGACATTTACAGGCCACACTAATATGAAGGTTAGATATCTCATTGAATTTCTTTTCATGTCACTCATTTTAATAGAGTGAGAAGGCTTCCTCTATAATTAGCTAATAATGTTCCCCTTCCTCTGCTATGGATTCCATTTGTATTAAGTCTCTGAGAATTAGCTACCACTGTTCCTCTATAATTCTTCTCTGAAGTTGATAACCGTGGATATTCTGAGAAAACAGTGTTGGATACATAACCTGTTATTGGCCAAGTTACTGAGGTGCATATGAAGTACCATAAAACTCTACTTGTTCTAGCTTGAGAAATGTATTCATTTTGCCATGCTATTTCACTACAACGACAAATCTATGTATTGGGCTGACTGCAAGTTTACTGTCATTTACTAGCTTTTGGTGTTCTGGTTCCTTTTTATTCGATCACTAATCTGGGAAATCTACCATTCTTAATTTTAGGATCATAATTCTAATACAGTTTGATTATCCGATCCCATCTAATATGGGAAAATGCTTAGTTGTTCTTGTTGTTGTAGAATTCTAATACAGTTTGATATAGTACGGATTATGACTAAGAGGTTTTGGTGTAGAAGTTTATCAGGTGTCTCTAAAGTTTTCTAGCCAAACTTAATCTATTTGGAGTATATATCATGAGAAACTTTTGAAATTTAAATCTTAATATTCTTAATGTTTAAAGCTGCATTTGCAGTTCCACAGAATGGTGTAGTTGAATTAATCATGCCCAAGGTTCTTAAGATAGGCGAAATGTGTGAATAAACATGTCTTAGGATGCAGATTTCTTTGACTTGCAAACACATACATCCATGTGTGTGTGCCAATGTTGTAAATAAGAGATCGTTTCATATGATGCGATACAAAAATACATGCATCATTACTTGGACACAAATGATCCAGGTATCTGTATCGTCTTCACCTGTTTATCAGCATATATCTCACCATATTTTACCATACACTTATATCACATTGTGCAATATCTTTATTTTTTCAGTTTCTTATAATTTGCAGTGTTTTACAATTTCCAGTTTTTATTGTTAAAATTAATCTATCATTATCATATAAAGAAACAAAATAATAAAATGCATAACTTGAATAGGAATTTCTCATAAGATTTCACTGTTTGGTTTTTGAGATTCTAAAATTACCACCAAGGGACATGTGGGATGTGTATGAAAAGGAACACAAGTTACTCGCATATCCCCTTTTATACTTAATTTTATGTGTCATTTAATGCTTATACGATTCGTTGTTAATTTTCCGTACTGTCTATTCTTTGTAAGATACAACTCTCGAGGTTTGGCTAATTCAACTTGCATGTGTCTCCAGAATTTTGTTGGATTATCTGTTTCTGACGGTTATATTGCCACCGGATCAGAGACAAATGAGGTATTCATTTTGAATGCTCTATGACATCGTACCTTTCTTAACATGTCCATCCCATGGGTTTGGTGTGCTTTAATGCCAAAATATTGGATAATGCAACAGTGGTTCCTCTCTGTCGATTTAGGCTTGTAATTTCTAAGGATATTGCATGTTACTGGAAGATGGTCCTTTCCGAAATTATGTCGATGGCTTTTTACTTATGATTTGTTGCCTGGGAATTATCCTCTCTCTAATTTGCATTCATGTGCTCATGTACATGTTTCATCACCTTTGCAGTTACGTGGTCCACGAGTAGAAAGCTTGTAGTAGTATGATGGCCCGGTAAACTTCGCGCCTTTTCTGAAGCAAAAGACTGCATGGAAAGTGATAGGAAGAAAATCTATAAAACTATCTTTCTGTTCTTTTAGTGTTAAATGGGGTTATGGCACAAGGTGGAGCACAATGGCAAATGAAGACACAAAAGCGGAACAGTATTGGGAAAGCTTTGGTTTTGGTTGTACCGCTTACTGTGATTATGTTATCTGTGCAGGTTTTCATCTACTACAAGGCCTTTCCGATGCCCGTGTTGTCCTACAAATTCAGCACAAAGGACTCATTAACAGGTTCTGAAGAGGACGACGATTCGCATTTTGTTTCTTGTGTCTGTTGGAGAGGGAAATCTTCAACACTGGCGGCTGCTAATTCCATGGGCGACATGAAAATTCTTGATATGGTTTGATCATCTTCTCGCCCTGAGATAGTATATGTCTACCTGATGGGTTGATACATTTGGCCAGGATAACACCCTTGCATAGCCGAGAGTGGTCATCAGACGGCCGCGGTTGGTGGATGGATACAACTGAACCTTGACGGCAAGAGGTGAAAGCAGTGTATAAAGAAATTCCCTGAGTTTTATCGGCCGGAATCTGCTGTATTTCAGAGGCATTTGCAGTAAATGGTTAAGGGGTTCATCTTCAAGAAAAGGTATAGAAGAAACGTCCATACGGTGTACCAACATATGTTGACAAAAATTAGTGGATAGCAAAGTCTCAGAGGGAGAGAATAATGATCAATTAGATCAGTGAATAACGGAACAATTATCCAATAACCACGTTTAATTGTAGGGACAACATAGCATATTTGTGTAATGTGAACTCTGAGCTGAAATATCTTACTCTATATATCAATAGTAATTCCAAAATTTATTATCTTTTGGGATTAGTTCGGTTTAAATTAACCAGTTGGATTCGAAATTAGGACCTATTAAACAAAAGGGTCTAACAAGAGCAAACCCACTCACAACCGAATCGTTTTAAAATCTGAAACGAAGGTTAGGGTTTGGTACGAATTGCAGACTAAATGGGAATCCATTCTGATTAAAGTAAATGTAATCCGCTTTCATCCCTTGTGCAAGTGATGCTGACGAACAAAATCTAGAAGAGCAGTCTGGCAACGCGGTTGACAATCAGGAGCAAGAAACTGGTAATAAATTAACATGTCACTCTTCCTCGTTTTTATCCTAAAGCAGCAATTCTTCTACACCTACATTTCATGAAATGATGATGTGTGTGTTCGCGTGTGGTGCGCACACACACAGATGTTCTCTAGACGAACCTGTCACAGCTATTTAAGCTTTACAGCCTATTCAAGTTTGTCTTAGAAAAATGTTACTAAAATATCCTTTCCAAAAGTATCAAATTAATTTGGATGTCAACGAGGAGGTCTGTATCTAAATGAGAATTCCTTTGTTCTTGCAATCTTCACTCCGAGTTTTTTTCTTTAATTTATTAAACAATCAGCTCGTCAAGAAGAATGGCACTAACTATAGACGACTGTAACGTGAAGAAAGTTTATGCACAAACATGAATAATGTTTATTTTAGATAATTAAAAGTTCCCCAGCACTTTAGATATCAAAATCTTTTGATGATCGATATTTAGTTATGAATCACCAACTTTCTAACCAATTGAAGGTTGTTCACCGTGGTGCATGCCAATACATTTCAGATTCATAATAGCTTAGTCACAAATTGAGGGACTTTTAATTTGTCTTTGTTGATGCGAAAGTGATCCTACCAGAAAAGCTCACATCACGACATGAAACGGACCTGAAAATAAACGATTTATGTTGGTCACAGAGTGCTAAGGGGACTAGCAAATGGTACAACAACAACAAACAACAACTAAGCCTTTTCCAACACTAGACGGGGTCGGCTACATGGATTCTTTGTTTCCACATACATGTTAGTAGTTAACTCATAATAAGCTAGATCATTCTTTATTGTTTCTTTTTAACACTTTTGTGGTCGTCCACTACTTCTTTTAACACTTTCCAATTTTAGTTTTTCATACCTTCTTAAAGGTTCTTCTTCTTATCTTCTTTCTATATGTCCAAACCATCTTAAACGATGTTCTCTCATTTTATCCTCTATTAGTGTCACTCCTAATTTGTTTCTAATAACCTCATTATGTATACGGTCTTTTCTTGTATGACCACTCATCCATCTCAACATCTTCATTTCTTTCACAGGCATCTTTTGAACATGTTGATGGTTAACTGCCCAACATTCAGAACCATAAAACATGGTAGGTCTAATTGCTACTCTATAATATTTACCTTTTAACTTTAATGATATATTCTTATCACAAAGAATACATGAGGCTCCTCTCCATTTTAACCAATAGCATTAATTCTATGCGTAACATCTCCATCAATTCTTCCATCATTCTGAAAAATTGACCCTAGGTATTTAAAACTTTTCTTTTGGGGATGCAATGTGTGCCAATTTTAATTTCTATGTCCTCTGAAGTAACCAAATGATCAAACTTACATTCCATATATTCCGTCTTTGTTCTATTAAGTAGGAGGCCTTTACTTTCTAATGCTTCTGTCCATAGTTCCAATTTTCTATTAACTTTTTTCTTAAACTCTTCCACTAACACAATGTCATCTGCGAATAACATACACAAAGACACTTCATCTTGAATATGTTTTGTTAACTCATCTATCACTATTATAAATAAGTATGGACTTAAAGTTGATCCTTGATGTAACCCAATATTAACTTCAAAGAAATCTGTCATTTCTTTATAAGTCCTCACACATGTTTTTGCACCATCGTGCATGTCTCTTATAAGGTTAACGTATGTTAATGAGATACCCTTTTTTTCCAAGGTTCTCCAAAGAACCTCCCTCGGTACCCTATCATAAGATTTTTCTAAATCAATAAATATCATGTGTAGGTCTTTCTTTTTTGCTCTAAAATGTTGCATAAGACATCTCAAAAGGTCAATCGTTTCAAGAGTAGAGCATGAATCCAAATTGGTTATCTGTTGTACTGATACTTGTCTTAACCTACGTTCGATAATTCTTTTCTACAATTTCATAGTATGACTCATTAACTTAATACCTCGATAATTCACACAATTCTGAATGTCTCCCTTGTTCTTATATATGGGTATAAGTGTACTCACACTCCATTCCTTCAACATCTTTTGGTTTCTCTATATTTCACTAAATAGTCTTGTGAGCCAAGTTATTCCTATTTCTCCTAGTATTTTCCAAACTTCTATAAGAATATTGTCTAGTCCTACCGCTTTACCACCCTTCATATGTTTAAGAGCCTCTTTAACTTAATTCTTTTGAATACGTCGGTAGAAATTGTGGTTTATATACTTTTCTAATTTGGCTAGCTCTCATAAGCTAATACTAACATCTTTATTTTCATGAAAAAACTTATAAAAATAGTTTTTCCATCTATTTCTTATATCATCATTTGCCACTAGAATTTTTTCATCCTCAACTTTGATGCATCTAACAAAATTAAGATCTTTAGTTTTCTTATCTCTAACTCTAGCTATCCTAAAAATATCTCTTTCATCCTCTTTTGAGTTGAGTTTTTTATATAAATCCTCCTAAATTTTAGCTTTTGCTTACGGACAACCTTTTTGCTTCCTTCTTTGCTTCCTTATAATCCTCTAAAGTTTCACTAGTTTTCTTAGAATAATTTGTAACATGCCTTCTTTGCCTTGATTTTATTTTGCACTACTTCACTCCACCACCAAGCTTCTTTTTGTGCCGGTACACCTCCTTTAGATTCACCTAACACATCTTTCGCCACTTTCCTAATATGTATATCCATATTATTCCACATATCACAAGGTGTAAAAACATAATTTCAAGGATCTCCTTGAAGGACTTTTTGTTTAAATATATCTTCTTTCTCGCTTTTGAGGTTCCACCATTTAGTCCGAATAGCTCGAAACACTCTTTTCTTCTTTGTTCATTTTTTTATTTGTAAATCCATAACTAAAAGTCGATGTTGGGTGGTTAAACATTCTCTTTGAATTACCTTGCAATCTTTACAACACGCTCTATCTTTTTTTCTACAAATAAAGTAATCAATTTGTGTTTGTGATAAGCCACTCTTATAAGTAATTAAATGTTCATCTCGTTTTTTGATATTGTATTGACTATAAAGATATCAAATGCCATAGCAAAATTTAAAATCTCCCTACCTTCCTCATTTATATCTCCAAAACCAAAGTTTTCATGAATACCTTGATATCCTAATGCCTCTTTACCGACATTTCCATTTAAGTCGCCTCCTAAACAAATCATCTCCTTTTGTGGAATCCTTTGAATCACCTTATCTAACTCTTCCCAAAAAGTTGTCTTTATATATCTTGTAGGCCTACTTAGGGTGCGTAAGCACAAACTATATTCAAAGCATCTGCTCCTAACACTAATTTCAACATCATGATTCGGTCATCATATCGTTGTATGTCTACTACACTATCCTTTAAATCTTTATTTATGATAATACCAACTCCGTTTTAAGCCTTTTCCTTACATAAGTATTATAATTTAAAACCTATATCATCTATCTCCTTTGCTTTTTTTCTAACCCACTTTGTCTCTTGTAAACATAAAATATGAATCTTTCTTTGAATCATAGTATCTACCACCTCCATTAGCTTACCGGATAATGTTTTGATATTTCAAGAACTAATACGAATCTTATTATCTATGACTAGCTTCCTTACCCCCCACATCTGTCCATATTGAAAATGCGGAGACCCTCTTTGTAAATTATTCACTACATTCGGGCGACAATATAGCGAAACTAATTTCTTTACCTACACCTTTCCATGATGTGGGAACCCTCTCTACAATTGATTTACTACATTCGGGCGAAAATGTAGTGGCCCTTGCTTACTTATCACTGCATTCGGGCTCTTCAGCGCGTCGCTAGGTGGGGACACCCCAAAGCAATGTTCATAATTTGTGTAATTCATGGTATAAAAATCCGACAAAGTTTTACGCTGGTTGTCGGAAGCCTAACACAACCCTCCTCCTTTATCTGGGCTTGGGACCGGCAATGCAAGGGTGATCCCTTACATAGGCGGAGTTTAAGGGGACTGCAAAATGGTGTTTTATATAAATCTATTGTTGGTAGGACAGTGGATCTTATAGTTATCTGCCATTGTTATTAGGAGAAGGGGCTACGAAAGGGATGTTATCCTTATTCTTGGTCATTGTGAAAATTTGCGTATACTTTATTATCTTCTTCAGAACCATGTAAATGCTTGTTACCTTTTTCTTCTCCTTTATTATGTTTTTTGTAAACCGATCCCGAGATTGTGTATGTGCTTATGCATCGACTGGTCTGTTTCCACATCCATCTTCAAAAGATTTTGATATTATTCTACGATAGAAGATCATATTATGACCTAATTTTGACTTAATTTTCCTCTCACCAACTATTATTATTATTGCAACTTCCCATAGTTACTCCTTATTGCAAAACATGCGTATATATTGTAAGTTCATAACTGGCAGCCCCTTTGGTTTTCCAAATTGTCATTACTGCAGTAGAAGATCCTTTGAGTACAAGAGCTACAAATTGAATAAATAAAAAAGTTTTCTTCCTCTGCTTAGCAAGGAACCTGTTTCCCTTGCTCGTTGAACTATTTGATCTTGTGCCGGCCGACGCTGGCATCAAACAGCAAGGACAAACCTCTGAAACTGGTACCCTTTGATTCATTTACATATGTTTTTTCATTTACCCATATGTTCTTCCCAGTTCTATTATCAAAAGAATTTGTGAGTTCTACAAGGAGAAACCAATTTCAAAGCATTTCTTTTAATTGAAAACCCTAGGAGACTACGGGATGAACGTTTGGGATAATCGATTTTTAAGGTTAAGATCCTTATGTCCATGCACGAAGAGCAATATATAGCTCGAGGTTAAAGGTCGTGCGACTCAGAAGTTGGTGATGAGTTCGACGCCCCGGGCATACGTCAGGCCCTCAACTGTCTATGCTTTTCCTCTGCCTGTACAAAGGGTTGCCTGAATGCAAGTGGTGAACCCGAGACCACCCGTCTAGTCCAATAGTTGGAGTCCTTCCCCACCATCCATGTTGATCTCCCGTGGGCATTTTGGAGGGTCATGGTCTCTCCTATTTGTTTATATTGCCATTTTCCCACAGGCCACATGATCCACGTGATGTGAGAGAGCATTCAATCACATTTAAAACTATCAAAATACATCCATATATTAATATATAATTTGCTAACGATGGGAACCACCAAGACCACGTGATAAGGTAAGATAGCCCACGATGTTGATGTTTTCCCACCATTAATATCTTTTAAGAACTTATGGTGACCATACATATATATATATATATATATATATATATATATATATATATATATATATATATATATATATATATATATATATATATATATATAATTAGTTCTAAATATAATAAGTTTGCTCCTTTTATTTTTGAAACATTTGTTCATGTTTTAAAAAACAGTCTTCCTCTCAAAAGCAAAAACAGTGCAGGAGTATACAAGCAGCATGATGAGAGGTGAGCTGAATACAATTACAAAATATTTATATGGTGCGTGTACGTATGTATATATACATACATATACATACATACATATATACATACATATACATATACATATACATATACATATATATCTCTGCCCCCTCACCCTGCTCCCAGCTTCTCTGCTCCTTTGTAACATCAGCGCAGGCAACATCACCACCTCCACCCATCCCCTCTCTGTCTACGCACACGCACATAGGCGCGTTTTCAAGGGTGTTGGGAGATTAGTGATCTGAATTGGCTATGCACAAGAATAAAGATGTAGGGTTGTCCTACCAGGCGCACGCTTATCTCCTTGTCCTTTACGTACATGACACTTTATTATCTTTCCGAAAATAACTAATTGATATTATCTATTTATCATGTCAACTAAATTAAGGTTCTTCTCCTTTCTCATGTTCTGCAAAGGCTAGTGATAGACATGACCAGTTCGAAACCGGTTTGACGGTTTGATCGAAAATCAACATAAATCAGATGGACTGGTTCGGCTTACTGTTTATATATATATATATATATTGAAAAACTGGCTCACAATCGAAACCTAAACTACTGTGAAAACCGGTGGGTTGGTTCTGATTCGAACCGTAACTCAGTTTTAAATTCGAACCGTCGGTTCAAGTCTGTAATCTGAAATTCATCGATTTTGAATCCAGTTTTGACTTAAAACCGATGATTAAAATATATAATTAAAACATACAGCGACAAGTGACACTATGAGATTCATTATAATATATATATATATTATACATAAATTATATAATATATAGAGACATGATAGCTGACGGAACATGGTTGTCATGTCCCTGTACCCGGGTGCCCATGGCACTCAGAAATTGGCGAGGGACACATGTCTCATCGTTGCTATGTTCCTATATATTATATATAATTTATGTATAATATATATTATCACAATGAATAAGAGAGCGCCACGTGTTAGTAAAGCAAAATAAAATACACGTGAGCTAATTGGCTGGTTAACGCACACGGAAGATCTGGATGAGGAATCAAAAACCAAATAAAGCGAAAAAGATTATTTCTCTTGAAAGCTAAGAATGTAATATTGAAAAAAAATCTAACAATGGTTTCCTTGAATATACCTAACGTTCGAGGATCAGTGTAAAGTTGAGCCCTGCTTCGACGCTTATCAACTTGAAAAAGAAATTTAAAGTTTGAAATTCATCTAAAACGTCGAATTTTGGTAAAAAAAAAAATCGTATGTAGAAGCATTTCTGTACAATTAATAGAAGGGAAGCCTAATTCTTAGACATGAGCTCCGGTCTCGGCTCTTACATGTTAGCAAGATGAGCTCCAAACAAGTCGATTTCGTATAGGCTCATGTACTTTGTGTACATAAATGTGAGAGAGAGAGACATATGAACATGCATTACAGAGATGTCGTTGACGTGTATATGTGCCAAAGGGATAATTTAAACAAATCTCAACTATCAATTTTAGGTAATATATGATTGAAATGAAAAATGAAAAATAAAAAGTATATTTCGTAGGTGAACTCTATTCACATATACATATTTAATATATTGAATTCAAATTCAATTATCTATTAATTTAAGATAGGTGGTTAAGATTTTTTTAAATTTATTAACACGTCAGTTAATATATACCGTAATCTCTCTCTCTCTCTCTCTCTTGTTCAATTCCAAGCTTTAAATCACAAATAGAACCACTAAATTTTCTCTTTTTAAAATCCAACTAAACCCAACCAAAAAGGAAAAGAGAAACAATAACGAGCTAAAAAAGTTCACAGAAAACAAAATTAGGGTGGTTATCCAAAAGATAAGGTTGGCTGGCAGTCTCGCTATTGCAAAGCTGTGCCTTGTCATCCCGTTTCCCCATAAACAGCCGTCCCCGGTGCCAGAAATTACTTTCTAGTGATCAACAGAACGCGTCATTTATCCTAATGTCCTGTAAAATGGCAGAAGAAGACGGAGCGTCGTAGAAGGAGGAAAAGAAAGAAAGGTGTCTGAGATGGGCAGAAGAATTAGGCCGGAAAAATATGGAGGTGGCCGTAAACCGGTGAGCTTCGGCCTGAACGCGTTCATGGGTGTCGAATTGAAGGCTTGTTTCGACGATGCGAAATTCGCCCCGACTAGCCATGGAGACATGTTCAACGGCTTTCTAAATGACGGCGAGTCCTCGGGGAGCTTGGAAGAAGATGCTGGCGACGACGATAATGATGAGGACGTCTCGGTTTCGGTGGAGGAGAAAGCTGCCTATTGGAAGAAGCAGCAACAGCTCCTAGAGGTAAAAAGCATATCAGAAAATGATTCTCATTTCAAGGAATTCTCGTGAAAATGATTCCAATGCCAAGACTTTCTCATTCTCAATTTTATGATAGTTCCCTTCTTGTTGATATTAGATAGAAAGCATAAAATTAAAGGAAAATGGCGAATTGAATTAATTATCAGAAGAGCACCAATCCATGGAATTTTTTCTTGTAGATTAATTTGTTGTGGTCGAATTCCAAGGTATCTGATCTATCTATGTTTCAATGGAAAACTAATGGGTACCCGTTTGTGTTGATTTCAGGCTGCGCTGCAAAGAAATAGTTTCTTTGAGGAAAGTGTGAGGCGAGACATCGAAGGGGCCCTTCTTGATGCACGGAGCTCTCCTGTATGTATCTGCAAGAAGCCGGCGACCACGGGTGGCTGTCCGGTTTGCTTGCAGCGTCATGTCGTCGGCCGACTGCGGGAGGCGGGGCAAGATGCCACCATATGCAGATCTAAGTGGAGGAGCTCGCCGGATATGCCAGCAGGTAATCATAAGAAAATTAAACCGTTGCTTATGATCATCTGGAATAGGATGATGGTCTGCATACTACTTCAGATCTTAGCCGTTCAATTGGTCGTTGAGGTTCGTTCTCTTGGCCTAAAAATGCATCTGAACGGATAGGAATTGAAGTTCAGTGGTCGATCATATTGACATACGACACAATGCTAAGAATCACTGTTACATTCTTATTTGCTAGATGGGTCATCTTGCTCTAGGAACATATTTGAAATTCCCATATCTGTCAAGGGAAAACTGGTCTTTTGGTTGAGATCAGAAGCCTAATCCGGCATCGGAATGTTCTGCAGGGGAACACAGTTACATCGATGTGATTAACACGGCCAGTGGGCTTAATGAGTTTACCGCTGAACGAGTGGTGGTGGAATTGGACTTCAGGGCTGAGTTTGAGATGGCCAGGGGCAGCAGTGACTACAATCAGTTAGTAGCCCGGTTGCCGGAGGTATTCGTCGGAAAACCTAACCGGCTAAAAGAGGTGATCAAGGTGGTGTGCTCTGCCGGAAAGAGGTGCATGAAGGAGAAGAAGATGCACCTGGGCCCCTGGAGGAGGCAGAAGTACATGCATGCAAAATGGCTCAGCACGTACGAGAGGATGGAACCTCCCCAACTTCTACCCATGCAAATTTTGGAGCAACACAAGGAGGAGTTTGACGTCGAAAAGGATCTCAAACTTTGCTGTTGTTGGAGTGATATAAACGATGATCATGATGAAATAAAACAAGCACAAAAAGCATAATTAATTTTAAACAAAATTATACTGTTGCTTTGAAAATAAAGTTGTGACCCACTATGTATATAAGCTAAAAGAGAAGTTCAAGTTGAGCCGGATAAGATGCCAAAAGAGAACATAATTTTGTGTAATAAATGAAAGGTTAGTTATATGTATCAGCTTAAAACAAGCACCTAAGCATGGTCTGTAACATGCATATTTACGCACTGTTCAACTTCAATTCCAAGCATTCATCGACCTAAACCGGCAAACTTGGAAGACGCAAACCACGTCGAAGACGGCTGAAATCCATTGTTGAAGAACATCCAATTTTAATCCGATGAAGCTAATGTACGTAAGAAAAAAAAACCATCTAGTTTTTTTTATGAGGTTGGCTACATGAAATATACTTTTACTGTTTAGCTTCTCACGTTCTAACTAAAACTTCCACCCAATAAGTAAAAGTAACCAAAAAGACCTTTCTGTTAGTTGAATAGTGGAGCACCATCCGTTCTCAAAGTGCATCAGTTTTAAATCCAATCAAGAAATCGATCCCCATTAGAGTAGAACACGGATTGCCCGGACGATGGCAGAGGGCCACCTGCCATTACACCAAAGCCTGAGGGTGGGGCTCTTCATACAAACATTTAAATCTGGAAACCATGAGAAGTGAAATCACATACACTGCGAGGCCTTTAATTATTGGTGAAGAGATAAGCGAGCATACTTGGTCTAAAAAGTGTGTCCGCTATATGAACCAGATACAGAGATCTGACGCCAATCTATGATCCCATAAGGAAAAGGTGATCAGAATAATATTCTTCTCATTCAATCACCATGGACAACCAGCCCCAAGTGTAAAGGGCATTCATATCCACGACTTCAATTGTTGGATCTTTTATCCTTCCTGCAGTAATACGCTGAATCTCAACACTTCCAAAAGCTGGAGTTGCAGAAGGAATCACCTGAAGAAGCAGAAGAGAAAGAGAGCACCCAGCCAAAGAACCACTCCCTTCTTCCCAAGAAATAAAGGGTACTCATTTATCGTAAGAAAATGAAGTATTTGAAACAAATCTTTTTGCCCTGTATTCAGCATGATCCGAGAATCTCTCCTAAAATAAACTCGTTTTGAGGACATACATATCCTTTGGCATAAAAAAAAGGTCTACAAAATCTATTCGAACTGATGGAAATTTCAACGAAGTGCCGGAGCTAATTGCAACACTATGAACAACTGATCCTCCAAAACGGATGTAAAAGACAGAGAATAACAAAGTTGTACATAGGATCAAACTGAACAACTCTTCAACCGGAAAATTGGTATGGACTATAACTCCAAAACCAACCAAGCCTTCTCCTAGTGGATCTAGTCGGTCTGGGCTATGTATCTAGAGATTCTAATTCTCGGGCTTCATTTTAAGGAAATAAAAATATGCCAGAACCAGAAGCAGAACAACTGAAAGAACAGCAGAAGGGACCAGCCATAACCAATATGAAGGTGTTTGTTTCTTCTTCAGGAAGGCTTTTGGAACGGGCTTCGGCCCTTTCGCACGACTCCGGAATCTGACATTTTCCTTTGGCGTGCTCCCTCTTGTAGAAACTGAAGCTTGAGCTTCCACCTTCTCATCATCGTTTTCTGGAGCAGCAGTAGCAGTCACCTGAGAGTCCTCGGTCAGCTCTTCACTTTCCACATTTGCTACCACGCCAGTCTTCTTCCTCGCCTTCTTCTCACGCTCCTGAATCATTTCAAAGTATAGCATATCAAGCTTGAATCAAATGGAATCCTTGTGAGAAAAGCAAACGGCATGGTCTTTTGGACTTTTTACAGACTTCATAACATCAGCTAATCATAGACTTGGTGCAAAGCCACAGGTCCAACAATCTCATGATTAAATGCTTATGGTACCAAAAGCAAAACGAAACCAAGTCTCCTCCCAGACTAAATTGAGTCGGGCTACATGGTTTCTAAGGATGCCTTTGCGTGTGCATTAGTGCTTCGTGCCCCCTGAGTCAGAACACACGATTTTCTTCAAAAAGCAATGCACATAGTCCGCAAAGCCCCATTTTCTGGGTTCCGGCCCGCACACACCACACACGCAAGCATCACCCAAGTTCCATTTTCTTTATGGCATCACAGCATTTAACTTCAAGTACGCAAGATAATGTTTTCTTATTGCCTTGCGACGCTTCTGAGGTCTAGTAGTAGTAGTAGTAGTAAATAATAATAAGAAGAAAAAAATGCTACTTTCCTTCTGTTTCTTCTCAGCTTCCTTCTGCGTTCTAACAGCAGCCTTGGCTGCAGCCTTCTCGGCAAGCTTCTTTTTCCTTTCAAGTGCTAACTTGGCTTTTGCAATCTCTTCCTGTCTCTTCATCTCTTTCATCTTTTCCACGTCCACCTCTTTGTTTGCTGAGAGATCCTTATGCGTTTGTGCTCCAGAGATGAGTTCAGGTTCCTCCAGATCGCTACCTTTTGCTTTTTTATCTGCTTCATTGGACTTCTTATTTTCCTGTTTCTGGCTTTGGGTTTTATTGCCAATAGGAGTGTCCTGTTGAATAGGAGGGTGTACAACATCCTTTGCATGTTCGGTGACGCTTTTCTCTGGTGCTGCCTTTGATTGGGCAGCAGCTGGTTCTTCTGAAACCAGTGGCTTTTCATCGGGATTTCTCATCCGCCCATCTCTGCTCAACTGTCTGCTATCAAGTGATGACAGAATCCTCTTTTCATAGTCATCTCTCACTTTCTTGTTGCTATTCCAGAGGGCCATGAATTTCTCCGTCTGAAGAAGAATAAAAGAGGAAAAATTAAGAAAAATGCTAACAGGAGGAATATGACACTTAACAAAAACAATTGTGGTATCATCCACCTCTTTGTGAGAAAGCTCCTCAAGAGCTGATTTATCCTTCTTTGCAGCCAGATCCTTGAAAACCGTCTGAAGTGATCGATACTGGAAATATGATGCATTCTGCATATTAACACAATAGAGCTGCAGTTGTCAAATACCATCGCACAACTCACTGTAACATACTAAAATGTCACATCATGGAGATTTATATGAAGAAAAAACTGGTAATTTGATGCAACCAATGCTATAATCGATTTACAACACAAACAAGAAAAGTGATAAATATGACTGTATTCCATGCACATGACAACACACATCCCAATAATGTAAAGAATATTTCTGCAGCAAACAGTTAACACTCAAGTGATAGCATCAGCTCCGATCTTCCAAACTCTCCAATGAACATTGGCCATGTTTTCTATAGTCACAGCAGGATGGCCATGAAATTCGTATTTGAAACTTGTGATAGTTTTAGGTCATGAGACCAACTTTCAGAAGTGTTCCCCTGTGACAAAATAATACAAGCAAAGGACACATGTACATGTCACCAATTGATTTTTCCTTTTGAAGGTAGACCACTTTTTCCATAATTGTAAAGACTAAAGACTTCATATAGTTACATATAAAGAATACAATTTTGTTGAGGAATACTAAAGCTGATAAAATCTCAGCACAGAACACGTATATGACCATGTCATGTCCACATTTTCCCCCCAAAAAAATCAGCCAGTGTCCCAGAACTGAGGTAACACTTAAGACACATGACACACATTATAGGAGCTTTTGGCACATGACATCATACAATGATCGAGGGTTCTTACACTTGGAGATTGAAAAACGAACAAGGGGGCACACAACACTAACCAGGGGCAAATAAGAGCATCTCACTTTGGGTTCTATAACTCTATCGCATCTGATGAAGTAACAATTTGGAAGATTTCGTCAAAAATCACATCATTAGGACAAAAATATCCAGGTTACAACTCCTGCTAGCCAGACTACCCCTAAATTTCAGAGAATCTGAGGTCGCATCTTTTAAGTGAGTCTAGCAACAACAGTTCTACGGGTTGTTGAGTTGACCACGTTAGACTGCAGATAAGATTAGGCTGCTGACAAACCATGTCTTGATGTATTGGAGAGAGTACTCATGATGGAAATGAAGCAGCCTTATTTGTAGGCAACCTGAAGCCGGAAGTGTAGTTGATTACACTGTTTAAAAGGACAATTCACATGGGCTTATGATGCAGCAGATGAGAGAGAATTACCTCGTTGTAGGCTCAGCACCTAAAAGTCTATGCAGTTGTCAGTTGAGGAAACATCTATCCAATTTCACCACAGAAACGCAAAACGTGGTATCAAGTACCTAACGTCAATCACATGTTGCTAAACGTAACAAAACAAAGGTAATACTAAGTGAGGAATTTGACTTCCATGAGGTGTTGATGGTGATTGCCAGAACAGTGTATGGGAGGAAATATGCTCTCTATCAACTGCGTCTCCTCTCAGAAAGAAGAAAATGATAGGAGGTTTTCACCTCTTGTGGACTAAAACTTTCGATGTCCACTCTGTTAAATGATGTGCTGTTTCACTAAATATCAAAGGTAGAAAAGGAAGGAAACACTGAAGCTGCCAAACAAAGTAAAGGCTAAATGATGAGAATAAGAAGCTTGAATGCAGAAAAAAACACAGACAACTATTCGGTTTAGGATACATTCAGAAGCTTCCATGTCATGCAAAACTTATGAGAATTTAAAATGTGATTTTACATAAACTTAGGTAAACATCTTGAGTTTGATTTGAAGCAGTGTAGATTTTAAACAAAAACTCAAATACAACATGCTGTCAGTGTTGCAGTGAGGGTCATTTATTGCCATAATGTTCGACTTATTATGAGTAAAAATTGAGTTCCCACCATGTAATGTTAAACAGCACCAAAGAAAAAGGTCTCGTTCTCTAAGAGTTGCAAAATACTTGTAATATGCAATTCTATCAAACTTATAAAACTTTCTCATGGAAATATCTACATATTCCCACTTTCATGTTACCAAATTTTCCATGAGCAAAAAAAGCATTTTCATGCAAACCATGGCTTCAATGCAACTGACAGAAGAAAGAAAGTTAAAGGCAAAGGAAACTAATCATAACAAGAGTCAAAAATAATGATTTATAGGGATCTTCAGATACAGCTATACAGAAATATGGCGTTTGTGGCTGCACTACTAAGAGAAACAGCTGACTCCTGTTGTTGTCCCTATCATGGTTGTGTTGTACCAAGAAAGGTCATGACGTGTTGCTAATAGACATATGTTGCAAAAGAATATGAGATCTTAGAAAAGATTATAAAGCGCATAAAGGAAATAAGACGATTAGTGAATATTATGCAGATCTGCATGATTTATAGGATGAACTACAATTCTATACAAACATCAAGTGCACTCCAGGTTCCAAAGAAAAAAGTGAAGAGTCACCGGGCGGTCCAAATAGAGGGATTCAGAAATGATGAATATTATGTCTTGCTTCTCTGTTGAGCCGTGTCACTTAAAGTTTCCAACATTGGTCTTTTTCTAGCGGCAATCTCTTTTGTAGTGCCCATCTTACCAAAGTTGAAACACTTTAGCCATGATACAGATTCCTGTAATTTCTTAAAGTTTTGACCGCTTTGCTTTTTATTCTTACTAAATTTCTTATTTAGTTTTCTTTTTCCCTGGTTATTTTTGGATCTAGACCATAGATCATCTTGACTGAAGAAGTTAAAGTTAACATTTTGAGAAGAGAAAAACTTCTCTCCTTAGGTACAGTATAATCTTTACTTTTTAGAGACAAAGATAGAAAAAGACTTGAAAAAGAAGATGTCTTCAATCTTAACAAGGCTCTCTATTTCTTGTAAAAAATCAATATCAATCCAACCACGAGACAGGAGGATTTGGTTATTGAGGTAGACAATGTAGCAATCTCTATGTTAATGAAAAAGAAAAGATGAAATGTTCTCGTTATGGTAAGAATCGTCATATAAAGGAATAATATTGTGATCTAATTGGTAAGCCCAATTTCATCAAGAATAAGGTAAACTATGCTAATATGTCAAAAACTTCATCGAAAAGTATAAATATGGCTACTATTACTAAACTGCTAAGCGTATAGAGAGCTTAGAATCATGATTTGGTGAGTCTTCTACCTCCCGTCTCAAGCCACAATGGTATAAACTTCATTAATGGTGACAAGTAATTCTATTTTTCTCATATATGGGTTGTAGATTCTAGTGCAATTGATAGCCTCTTTGTAACAATGAGCTCATTAAACTCGCTGATGGTTCTAATATTCGTGATGGAAAAGAGAAGCACTAAAACTTTATTATTTCATTTACCCTGGTCGTGTCTTTCAGGATCTGAGGAAAAGAAGAACATTTGGGACTTTAAATCATTGAAGACTCTATAGCGACACCCACAACTCACTCTTTCAACCACGACTACTATAAAGGCACAAATCCGATTATGGCATGATTGTCTCTGGCACTTGCTCGTGTCAATGATCAAAAGTATACCTCTTGAGTTTAGTAATGTAGTTCTTCATCGTGAAATTTGCTAGAAAGCAAAACATATCATGTGCTCTTTTTTTATAGAGTCTAAAATGTCAAAACCTTTTGAATTGATCCATTTTGATGTTTGGGGTCCTTGTCAAGAGTTGTTATAGGTATTTTGTTTGGAGTAGTAATGTGTGTATCTTATTAACAAAATGTCTTGTAATGTACTATATGATAAGTGCTCATAGAGGATAATTAATTCTGATGACAAACTGTTTCATATTTCACCTCATATATTTGGGTGTGTTTGTTATATTATCCACTTCCATGTCCGAGATAAGTTGGATTCTAAAGCTATTAAGTATATTTTATTGGATACTTCGCTTCACAAAAGGAATATAAATGCTATGATAAAATGCACCAAAAGAGACATATTTCTTTGGATGTTACCTTTTTTAAGTCAACTCCTTAATTATTCTTCCAAAGAGAGTCCATTGGTCCTATAATCGAGTCTACTCATGTTCTACATGTAAGTCTCATTGAAGTGAAATCTGGTCTCATGGAGGATGAAGAGAATGATGCTCCCCCTAAGGATATTAAGGCCTATAGAAGTGGTGATGTCCCATGTTAAGTCAACATGACCAATGACTTCTCAAATTTAGATCAGCTCTCTCTCATAATTCTTAAATATGATCTTCTATCCAAAAAGGAACCAATCACAATTTTGTTATAAATGTTAACTACATCCTATAGCTCAAAAATGTGGAGGAAGCTAACCAACCTCCTCACTCGAAGGAGGTCAACAACAACAACAACAACTAAGCCTTTTCCCATACTAGACGGGGTCGGTTACATGGATTCTTTGTTTCCACAGATCCCTATCGTGTGCCATGTTAGCAGTTAACTCCCAATAAGCTAGATCATTCTTTATTGTTTCTTTCCAACACTTTTGTGGTCGTCCTCTACCTCTTTTAATACTTTCCAAGTTTAGTTTTTCTAACCTTCTTCTAGGTTCTTCTTTTGATCTTCTTTCTATATGTCCAAACCATCTTAAACGATGTTCTCTCATTTTATCCTCTATTGGTGCCACTCCTAATTTGTTTCTAATAACCTCATTATGTATACGGTCTTTTCTTGTATGACCACTCATCCATCTCAACATCTTTATTTCCGTCACAGACATCTTTTGTACATGTTGATGATTAACTGCCCAACACTCAGAACCATAAAACATGGCAGGAATAATTGCTGCTCTATAATATTTACCTTTTAACTTTAATGGTATCTTCTTATCACAAAGAATACCTGATGCTCCTCTCCATTTTAACCAACCAGCATTAATTCTATGTGTAACATCTCCATCAATTCTTCCATCCCTCTGAAAAATTGACCCTAGGTATTTAAAACTTTCCTTTTGGGGAATGCAATGTGTGCTAATTTTAATTTCTGTCATCTGAAGTAACCAAATGATCAAACTTACATTCCATATATTCTGTCTTTGTTCTACTAAGTCGGAGGTCTTTGCTTTCTAATGTTTCTCTCCATAGTTCCAATTTTCTATTAACTTTTTTCTTAGACTACTCCACTAATACAATGTCATCTGCAAATAACATACACCAAGGTACTTCATCTTGAATATGTTTTGTTAACTCATCCATCACCATTATAAATAAGTATGGACTTAAAGTTGATCCTTGATGTAACCCAATATTAACTTCAAAGAAATCCGCCGTTTCTTCATGAGTCTTCACACATATTTTTGCACCATCATACATGTCTCTTATAAAGTTAATATATGTCAATGGGATACCTCTTTTTTCCAAAGTTCTCCAAAGAACCTCCCTCAAGGAGGTCATACAAAGTAAATTAGTTGCATTGTAGAAGAATAATACTTGGACGATTGTTACTATAGGCACAAAACTAGTGGGTTGTAAGTTCGTAGGTAATGAAATTGATTATAATGGACTTATGCTCTAATTGCAAAACTCACATTTATAAGAGTTATCATAAGCCTAACTACAATCAAAGGATGAAATATATGGCTGTATTTCTAAAAAAAATCTCGATAAAGAGGTTTGTATGAATCTATCTCCACGATTTAATCACAAGGGACTAAAAGGTAAGGTAATGAATAATTGAATAAAGTTATATACGTCTTAAGCAATCACGAAGAGCTTGGTCCAAAAAATTTAATGAAAGTGTAATCAACTTGGGATATCAAAGAAGTGTAAATGACTACACTTTATTCATAAACAGAAGAAAAAAATATCTATTTTGATTGTCTATGTAGATGATATTATTGTCTTAGATGATGATGTTGAAGAAGTTAGGACAAAGCTTTACAAGCTCTTTGATCTAAAAGATTTGGACCGACTATACTATTTTTTGAGAATTGAAGTCTTATATTCCATCAAAGGTGTTTTCTTGACCCAAAAGAAATATATTATAAACTTATTTATGATACAAACATGACATAATGCAAAAGAAGTGACAAGAACCACTTTTGGGTCTACAACCTTGAATTGCCTATTTCCTTCACTATTTTTAGCGTGTAGAGACTTGTAGATCTTCAAATAATTTTTGGATCTAGATGTGGCAAGAACCACTTTTTTGTTGTATCTTATATTTCTAAATCTAGTTTCTTTCGTAACTAAATGGGTGAATATCTCATAGTTTTTGAGTCTCGATTTCTATGTATCAAATTTGATCTTATATTCTCAAATTCATCTCGTAATCCCCATATAAACAAGAAGAAATATTGATTGTTAAGATATTTGTAAAACTATCGATACTTTGAAATTTTTCGAATTTGTCAAAACTTGTAAGTTGATTTCATATATTAGAAAACTCATTGTGATGGAACCTTTTTTGAGCATTATCATCATTTCCATCAAATTTATTTGAAAAAAAATGTCTTCCATATTATGGCAAATCCATACTTTTAATGTGAAACAAACATTTAATGAAGCAAAGCCTTTTTTAAATAAATAACCCATTGACCATCTAAGTAAGATTGTCTATAACAAATAATTTCATGAATTACTACAATATTACTAAAGGCATGTGTATACCACACAAGCTTTAAGGCTAAGCTTTAACCTGAGTTTTAATGACGAAACTCAAACCCAAAGCTTTATGGATAAGCATTAACCAAAATTTTAAGAATGAAACTTGAACCCAAAGCTTTATGGACAAGCATTAACCCGAGTTTTAAGGACGAAACTCAAACCCAACCAAATCAAACAAGACCCAAAACCAGTAATTCATAATTTCAAACATGATTCCATGATTCAAAGAATAAGACAATCTTTATAGTTCAAAAACAAGTTTGAAAATATCATTCTTGCAATACTTTGACATACATTTATCAAGATAGCAATGATTGCATTTTCAACATTGAGTAACCTCCAACCAATAAAAATAAACATGAAGCACTTTATTCATAAAGATCTTCAACAACAAAAGGCCAACAATACAAAGACATTAAATATATGAAAATGTAACTTTAAAGATCATAATTTATCAAACAATAATAAGTGCATCTTCAAACAATGACTAAGTTATGTCAAAAGGCCAATAACGTAAAACACCTTAATCACAAAGGTCTTCAATAAACGACCAACAACATGAATCTTAATCATGCCAAGAGATGTAACTTATAGTTTAAAACACTTTTGATCCAATAAATAAGTTTTAAAAGCATTCAAAAAATTTAATACATTTTTCTTATCAATTAACCGGTTGAAAAATCATTTAAATATTACAACTTATTGTCAAAACACATTTTTCTTTATATACAATTAAAGTTGCATATAAATAAGTTGGAAAGAACACACCTGAATGAACTTAAATCTAAATACCAAGTAAAGCCAATTGGATATGCTTATTATCTGAGCAATACACATATTATGCAAACATAATCTATGCTTGATATTAATTTCATAAGAAAACAATCAGTCATAAGTCATAAAGATTTAAAAGCGAGGAGACCTTCTCTAAGATGCAATTATCGAGTAATTATAACGATTTAAATATCATAAATTTTCACTAGTAGGATAAATCAAGATACCAATAAGCCATTAATAAGTGCGATTATCACAAAATAATATGAACTTGTCAAATAGATACTTACATATACTTTAGTTTATGGCAAATCATATAATACTAATTCCAAAAAGAATTTTAGAAGAGATAAATGGCTTTTAGAATTTTATCTATGAAAATTCATAACATGAATAGAAACGCCAATATAGGTCTTAAGATATATGAAAGAAGCCTTTGGAACAAAGAAAACATTTATGTCGTTAAATAATGAAAATAATCTCCGAAAAGAACTCTTGTTGAAAAAAATTATATGATTTATAGATGATCATCCTTCTAAAATAAATGATAGCTATTGAGGGTGACCGTTGGGGGCCTGGCGTTGGCGCCAGTTGCCAAATGGGCCAGGCCTTGAGGGTAGGACATGAATGGCCTAGTGCCTTGGGTCTTGGTTTACATGGTTTAAATACAAGAAAATAAAATTTACCGAAATAGTAAAAGTAAATCTTCTAACACACATATGTTTTTGAACTATTGTACATGTCTCTTATAAGGTTTATGTATGTCAATAAGATACCTCTTTTTTTCAAGGTTCTCCAAAGAACATCTCTTAGCACCCTATCATAAGCTTTTTCTATATCAATAAATATCATGTGAAGATTCTTTTTCACTCTAAAATATTTTATAAGACATCACAATAAGTGAATTGCTTCAATAATAGATATGTCGAGCATGAATCCGAATTGGTTCTGTGTTGTACTCGATACTTGTCTTAGCCTACGTTCGATAATTATTTCTCATAATTTTATAATGTGACTCATTACCTTGATAGCTCAATAATTCACATAATTCTGAATGTCTCCCTTATTCTTATATATAGGTATATGTGTACTTGCTCTCCATTCCTCCGGCATATGAGCAAAGTGAGCCCCATCTCTTAGGATTTTTCATACTTCTATAGGAATATTGTGTCATCCTAAAGATTTTCCAACCTTCATATATTTAAGATCCTCTTTGACTTAATTCTTTTGAATATGTTGATATAAATTGTGGTTTATATACTTTTCTGATTTGGCTAACTTTGCTAAGCTAATACTACCATCGTATTTTCGTTAAAAAGCTTATAGAAATAATTTTTCATCTATTTTTGATATCATCATTCGCCACTAGAATCTTCTCATCCTCATCTTTGATACGTCTAACACAAGTAAGATCCTTAGTTTTCTTATCTCTAGCCTTAGTTATCCTAAAAATATATCTTTCACCCTCTTTTGACTTAACCTTTTTATATAAATCCTCTCAAATGTTGGCTTTTGCTTCACTAACGGCCTTTTTCGCTTCTTTCTTTGCTTTCTTATAAGCCTCCCAAATTTCACTAGTCTTTTTGGCATAATGCAATTTGTAACAAGCCTTCTTTGCCTTGATTTTATCTTGCACCACTTCACTCCACCACCAAGCTTCTTTTTGTACTGGTACACCTCCCTAACACATCTTTTACCATTTTCTAATATGTATACTCATATTGTTTCATATATCATAAGGTGTACCTACATAATTCCAAGCATCTCCTTAAGAACTTTCTCTTTAAATATATTTTCTTTTACATTTGAGGTTCCACCATCTAGTCGAATAGCTCTATGCACTCTATTCTTCTTTGTCTACTTTTTTACCTACAAATCTATTACTAAAAGTCAATGTCGAGTAGTTAAGCTTTCTCCTTAAATTACCTTGTAATCTTTACAACACAATCTTATCTTTTTTCTACAAACAAAATAATCAATTTGTGTTTGTGACAAACTACTCTTATAAGTAATTAAATGTACATCTCATTTTTTAAAATTGTATTGGATATAAAAAGATCAAAAGTCATAACAAAATTTAAAATATCCATACCCTCCTCATTTATATATCCAAAATTATAGCTTTCATGAATATCTTGATATCCTAACACATCTTTACCAACATGTCCCTTTAAGTCTCCTCCCAAACAAATCACCCCCCTTTGTGGAATTCTTTCAATTACCTTATCTAACTCCTCACAAAAAAACTTTCTTTATATTATCTTCTAATCCTATTTGTAAACATAGAATGTGAATCTTTGTTCGAATCATAGTATCTATCACCTCCATTAACTTGTCGGTCAATGTTCCGATATTCAAAATACCAATACGAATCTTATTATCTAGGACTAGATTCCTTACCCCATTCGTCCATGCTGAAAATGTGGAGACTCTTACTATAACTTGTTACCTATGTTTGGGCAATAAGAAAAGCATAAGAACATAAAGAAAAAAATAGTTTGCACAATGTCCAACTTCATAATTAGACATCTAAAGGAAAGCACTAAATCTTTAAACACTTGCAATTTACAAAGCTACACTTAGGAAGTGCTTTGCAGCCTCAAATTTTTTAAAGCGGGGTCTCTAGCATGTTCTATCTACCCTTAATGTGTGTGTGAGAGAGGGGCCTTTAACGTGAAATAACATAAAGCTGACATAGTTTATGGTATTCAATTCACTTAACACAAATTTTACATGTTTACAACTCATTACAAAAACATGTCATCACATCATGATATAGTAAAAAGTGGACATGGTTTATGGTATCCAATTCACTTAACACAAATCTTACATGCTTATAATTTATAACTCATAACCAAAACATACAACATCATGATATTGGAAATATGTATGACTTTAAGGTCAACTATCATTGCTAACCTCTCCACTCACGTCCCCTGCTTTATAGGCATCTAAAAAGGCAATGGAAAGACCCTCCCCCAATACCCTTCCATTTTTTGGATTGAAGAGGGGCATTAGTCGGAGCAACAGTATCCTTCATTTGTAGATACGATGATTGTTCTTTTCTATTATCATGGTTACAAAAAAAGCTGCATAGATGAGTTTACAGCCTTGCCACGGTGAAAATAATTCTGAGAAGCAAGTGTTCTTTATGCTTAAGAAGCAAATAGGCCACACTTTCACCATATTCTTAATAAGTCAAACCAAAGAAGAATAATTACAAATTGTTTTATAGATTTCATAATAAACTTTTATGACTATTGAGGTTGGTGCACCTGCCAGCCTGGGATCATAATTCAAATGGAGAAGAACATCAAAAGAGCCATAATAATGATTGTCAATAAGTATGAATAAATTCACAAAGTACTTAATATATCATGGCACATCACACCAACTGAATATAAGATATCACTCTCCCTCACCCCAACTAAAGTACCCACCCAGGCACCTAGCATGCAATGCAACTTAACTGATGTTATAATGACTATAAATGTGATATCCATGGAGATAGTTTTCTCCTAGAAGAGATCATGTTTTGGCAAACACGAGAAGTCAAATTGATGGACTCCAATAAACATTGCAAGCATGGCCTTAAGAAGTTCCATATGGCCAAAATTGAGCGAGTTGACGAGAAGTATCTGCTACCACTTTTCATAAAGTCCAAAGAAAAATTATTAAAGGATATTATAACATTACCATCTTTACCAACCATGTTAAATTTGTAACAGAGCCTGGAGGAGGAGGATGTTGGATTATTCAAACACTTTATACTAAGAAAAAGAATTATTAAGATATTTCTTTTGATTTGGAGTTGTAAGGTCATCAATTCAAATAAATTAACATGATTGGACGCCAAGAGATATGTACACCTTGTGAGGAACGCCACAGAGCTATACTTGGACGTATCTTTGTGATATGGCAGGTTGACTTCTAGATTTCAGGCATTATATGATCGTAACCTCATCAAGCATTATATGGAAAGCAACTGGTTGAGTGGGAATAAAAACAAAACCAAAATGAAACCTCTTCTTTCCAACTAGCTAAGTTGGCTATATGAATTTTTAGGCACCATTCTGATTTGTCTTGTCATAACAGCAGTTGGATTAAAAAACAAAGCAAGATGGTGTTTCGAAACAAGTGTTCATCATGCTCAATGAGCCGTGAATAAGAATAAACACAATGAACTATAAAATATTGTGGTTATTTTAGTGAAATGTAAAACCAGCAAAGTGGCGAAAGATGTGTTAGGTGTATCTAAGGGAGGTGTACCGGCACAAAAAGAAGCTTGGTGGTGGAGTGAAGTAGTACAAAATAAAATCAAGGCAAAGAGGGCATGTTACAAATTACATTATGCTAAGAAAACTAGTGAAACTTTAGAAGCTTATAAGAAAGCAAAGAAGGAAGCGAAAAAGGCCGTTAGTGAAGCAAAAGCTAAGATTTGGGAGGACTTATATAAAAAACTCAACTCAAAAGAGGGTGAAAGAAATATTTTTAGGATAGCTAGGGCTAGAGATAAGAAAACTAAAGATCTTAATTATGTTAGATGTATAAAAGACGAGAATGAAAAAATTCTAATCGCAGATGATGATATAAGAAATAGATGGAAAAACTATTTTTATAATCTTTTTAATGAAAATAAAGATGTTAGTATTAGTTTAGGAGATTTAGCCAAGTCAGAAAAGTATATAAACCACAATTTCTACCGACGTATTCAAAAGAATGAAGTCAAAGAGGCTCTTAAACATATGAAGAGTGGTAAATCGGTAGGACCAGATAATATTCCTATAGAAGTTTGGAAAATACTAGGAGAAATAGGAATCACTTGGCTCACAAGACTATTTAATGAAATATGGAAAAACCAAAAGATGCCCGAGGAATGGAGAGCAAGTACACTTATACCCGTATATAAGAACAAGGGAGACATTCAAAATTGTGCGAATTATCGAGGTATCAAGTTAATGAGTCATACTATGAAATTATGGGAAAGAATTATCGAACGTAGGTTAAGACAAGTATCAAGTACAACAAAGAACCAATTTGGATTTATGCCAGGTAGATCTACTATTAAAGCGATTCACCTTTTGAGACGTCTTATGGAACATTTTAGAGCAAAAAAGAAAGACCTTCACATGATCTTTATTGATCTAGAAAAAGCTTATGATAGGGTACCGAGGGAGGTTCTTTGGAGAACTTTGGAAAAAAGAGGTATCCCATTGACATATATTAACCTTATAAGAGACATGTATGATGGTGCAAAAACATGTGTGAGGACTCATGAAGGAACGACAGACTTCTTTGAAGTTAATATTGGGTTACATCAAGGATCAACTTTAAGTCCATACTTATTTATAATGGTGATGGATGAGTTAACAAAACATATTCAAGATGAAGTACCTTGGCGTATGTTATTTGCAGATGACATTGTATTAGTGGAGGAGTCTAAGGAAAAAGTTAATAGAAAATTGGAACTATGGAGAGAAACATTAGAAAACAAAGGCCTCCGACTTAGTAGAACAAAGACAGAATATATGGAATGTAAGTTTGATCATTTGGCTACTTCAGAGGACATAGAAATTAAAATTGGCACACATTGCATTCCCCAAAAGGAAAGTTTTAAATACTTAGGGTCAATTTTTCAAAGTGATGGAAGAATTGATGGAGATGTTACACATAGAATTAATGCTGGTTGGTTAAAATGGAGAGGAGCATCAGGTATTCTTTGTGATAAGAAGATACCATTAAAATTAAAAGGTAAATATTATAGAGCAGCAATTAGGCCTGCCATGTTTTATGGTTCTGAGTGTTGGGCAGTTAATCATCAACATGTACAAAAGATGTCTGTGACAGAAATGAAGATGTTGAGATGGATGAGTGGTCATACAAGAAAAGACCATATACATAATGAGGTTATTAGAAACAAATTAGGAGTGGCACAAATAGAGGATAAAATGAGAGAACATCGTTTAAGATGGTTTGGACATATAGAAAGAAGATCAAAAGAAGAACCTGTAAGAAGGTTAGAAAAACTAAATTTGGAAAATATTAAAAGAGGTAGAGGACGACCACAAAAGTGTTGGAAAGAAACAATAAAGAATGATCTAGCTTATTGGGAGTTAACTGCTAACATGGCACACGATAGGGATCTGTGGAAACAAAGAATCCATGTAGCCGACCCCATCTAGTATGGGAAAAGGCTTAGTTGTTGTTGTTGTTGTTGTAAAACCAGCAAAGTAATCATAAAAGGAAGGAGCAAGATATCAAGTTAATCAATGAATACATACCCCATCATCACGTTGTTTCCTGAGCTGGACAAGGGTTTCATACGCTTTATCCCTTCTCTCACTTGCAGTTTTGAGTTCATCCTGTAAGGCACTTATTTCTTTGTCTACAGCGTTCAAGCCTTCCTCAAGGGACTTGATTTTTCCATCAACCGCTTGATGATCCTTTCTTACTTCATCCATATCACCACCTATGAGCTACAACAGAACCAGTCTTTGAGTTCAAAAACTTTTTACAAATACAACAGCTTACACCATATTGTTCCAGAAAAGCCAGAATAAACCAAAATATTAATCATACCTTGACATGATCTTGGATAACTTCCTTCTGACCGAATGAATCCTGAATTTTGGCTTGCATGGCAGCATGAGCAATAACTTTTTCCCTTGTTCCTTCAAGTTGTTTTATTTCTTTAAGCAACTGCTTCTCCTCAGCCAATGTATTACTTTCATGTTGTATGTGATATTGCAAATTCTGGATCTGTTTCATGTTTCAGAGGCAGAAAAATAGCAGGTGAGGATATCTGCCGTAGGATGCATAAAGTTTTCAGGAAGCACGCTAACTCACTCGTTCATTCAGCTCCTCCTCTGAGGAGCATAATCCAACCCCCTTCTCTCTATTGACGTTGCTTGCATTACGCAACTTTCCAAGTGCTTGCTGAAGAGGTTCCATTTCCTTTCTTTTCTCATCTAGAGTCTTCCTGAACTCTCTTCTTTGAGATGTTAAAGGTTTTAATTTGTCAATTATGACAAACCTCTCTGACTGCAAAGAAAGCAAAACATGATATGAATAAACACAGAATACTACAAGATTTGTTCTCCTTGAGACTCAGTACTCTAGTTTATATACTCAGCAAATAAATGAAAATGCACTGGTCCTTCACACCATTATGTATGCCTACCTTCTTTGCTTTAAAGGATTCGTTTAGCTGATAGCGGGCCTGATTTCGCTTTTGAAGTTCATTCTCAGCTTGTTCAATCTTTGCCTTCAACTTTGGATCTTCATAATACCGAAACTTGGCAAAGTAAAAGGTGTGGATTTCCTTCTGTTTGGGCCACTCATCAACAGCATCCCTCGGAAGCTTGTCAGCTGAAATATGTGCCTCTCCAGTGCCAGGTCCATTTGTTTTAAGTGAATCATCAACAGGACCAAATTTTGTCTTCTCCTCTGGGGACTGAACTATTCTTCCATCTTCAAACTCATTAGACTTTATGGGAACCATATCAGCTGCTTCCAACTCTCCTGGAGCAAACTCAGCCGACAGTATCTCCATGGCCATTTTTTTCCTCCTTTAATGGAATGGAACAGAAAACATCTCAATCAATGAAAACACACATAGTAACATGTTCCAGTTAAGATTTGCTCTAGCTGAAAAGGGCATTAGTATAGCTGTAAACATAATTAGAAACAACACCAAAACTTTGCAATATTACGGACAAATTTCAAAAGAATGATCAGAAACTTTCAATCAGAGAATTTAAACACATCAATAGGTCAAACTAACTTATAGTCATCAAAGATTCAAACTAATATAACACAATATATTAATGGAAGTATTCAATGGTATGGGACAGCAACGAAGAGAACACATTAGCATGCTGCACAACTCTGCATCAAATTACCATTAACTCGGAACCCAAACAAATGCATACCAAGCGACAACTTTATAATGTCAATGCACTAAAAGTCCAAATGATTATGCAAGCTTGTGGTACAGGATGCACCTCCTTGGTGCTTTACAATGAAACTTGCTTATTTATCCAAAAATAGGTCCAAAAGATTATGCAACTTGAGCAAAACTGCAATCCAGGCTGGCATTTCCTGATATAAGTCTAAGGCAGCAGGCCATCCCTTAGGACATGGCCATGACATCAACATTCATGTGCGTGTTGAGGACTGCTATATTCTGCTAGTCGTTCTTTTGCTGTTCCATAGTTTTGTTACATTTTTATCATAAAATGGATAATCTTTGCTTGAAAATGAACCATGGCTCATAAAATCTATGCTTTGTGGAGTTTTACAAATGTTGACGATAAAATGTATGCATGACTATGTATAAATGTGATATAATTGTATCCCCGCATCCATGAATTCCTTTGAAGTCATCATATCCGCTATCTGCACCTGCAACTGTATCCATGTAAGTGAAGGCTAGTATGAGCAGGCTTCATAGGAGGGAAGCTCCCATTTACAGGTTTTCTGCAGTCAGGAGAGCGACAAAGTACCCAATTTAGAGCAGTTGAGTTAGACATTCAAGTCCTTTTTGGTCATGAAACCCAACAATTCAAACAAATATGGAACCCCTCACATCATCTGATGCATGGAGCCAGAATATACTTGATCATTCGTGAGTAAGTAAAGAATAGTATAACAGTAGAATCTGAAGATATAATCATATTGATCACCCCATGCTACCATTTTAAAGCAGGATCTTGCCTCAAGGTCGCAAGTTCAGCAGAGGATGAGTCTCAATCAGTGTTATCCGTATCGTGGGCCACCACGATACAATACACCATGGTGTATCGTAAATAGATAATTATCGAACCGTATCGCACGATACGCCCAGGGGCTGAACCGAAACCCGTGATTTCCTCTCTCTATTTGAGTTCTCCAAGCCTCCTATTTGACGTTCTTCGCTTCCTTGGTGTTCAAGGTTCCAAAACCGTGCTCTACGGTGTCCGTGCAAGCCTCCTATCTCAGATTTAGGTATATTTTTAGTGTTATTTTTATTTTTATTTTTTTTTCTTTTTTATTTTTTTGTTTTTTTGAATGACAAAATATGAAGTTATTAAGTGTGTGGATATGATTTTTATTGCATTCATGATGTGAGAGACACTCTATTTGAGTGTTATTTAACGATTGGGAATTTACAAAGTACTTTTATTTTTAGGTTTTTTATTAAATTAAAGTACTCAATTCAGATGGCAGGAAGGGCTGTTAGAGACTCCCATTCTAAGTCTGATGATCCGGCATGACAGTGGGGTACACCAGTTGAGGGTTACAGATTAAAGATCATATGTTTATTTTGTGAGAGGGTGATTAGTGATGGAATTTCACGGTTAAAACACCACCTAGCAGGGACTAGGAAAGAAATTGCTCCATGCATAGACAGAGTTAGAAGTTTGCCAAAAGGTATTAAATGACAATGTTAGGAAAGGAGACAACAAAAGGATGATTCGGAGATGTTTGAAGAAAATGATGATACTACTGGATTTGGATTCACTGATAGTTTGCCTTTAGATGCTAGAACAGAAATTGGTAGTAGCAGTTTATGAGCACCTAGCAGGAGAAAGAGGATTGCTGAAGACTTTGGTGGTGGTAGAAGAGGAAGTTCAGGAAGGAGTAGAGGAAGAGCTTCTTCTAATATACATTCATTTTTTCCTTCTACTACTACACCTGATACTCAACCTGAAATCCGTGCTCCTATGGCTTCAAAACAGTTGCATGATCAGGCAGACCTTTCAGTGGGCAGATGGTTTTATGATGCATGTATTCCATTCAATGCAATAGACAGTTTTCATTTTCAAGCAATGGCAGATGCAATTACTAACATCGGTACAGGATCCAAGATGCCCTCCTATCAGAAGTTGGGAGGAAAGATCTTATATAAGGCCGTCATTAAAGTGCAATAATACTATTCGATATTGAGAGAGTCATGAAAGGAGACAGGTTGCACTATCATGGCATATAGATGGACATATAGGTGAGGAAGGACCTTGCTAAACTTTCTTGTATATTATCCTAAAGGACTTACATTTTTGAGATCTTTAGATATGTCAGAGGAGAGACACACTACGGATATTCTACGAGAAGAATTTGATAAGGTCATAGTACAAGAGGTTGGGCAAGGGAATGTAATCCAATTGATTACAGATAATGCAGCTAACTACAAAGCAGTTGGGAAGGAGTTAACTGATATTTATAAGACTTTCTACTGGACACCATGTGCAGCTCATTGTTTAGATCTCATCCTTGAGGACATTGGTGAGATGGATGAAATAAAGGCAACAACTGAGTGTTGACAAGATATTACAAAATTCATTTACAACCATGCATTTGTTTTGTGTATGATGAGGAGATATACAGAAGGTGCAGAGCTTCTTCGAACAGCTGCAACTCGGTTTGCAACAAACTTCTTATCTGTACATAGTATTGTGAGACATAAGCAAGCATTGAAGAGAATGTTCTCCTCAGATGAGTGGCAACAATTTGCAGAGTTGCCTTAAAACAGAAGAAATAAAAAGTTGAATGAGATTGCAGAGACAGTTTTCAAAAGTACATTTTGAAATGCATGTGTTAGATTATGGAGAATTACCTATCCTTTAGTGAAAGTTTTGAGATTGGCTGATAGCGAGGAGAAACCATCTATCGGCTACCTTTATAAAGCCATGGATAAGGCAAAAGAAGCCATCAGAAATAATTTTAATGGAAAAAAGAGAGATTATGTGTCCGTGTAGAAAATAATTGATAATAGATAGAATAAACAATTACATCAGCCTATTCATGCAGCACCCTATTATCTAAACCCATCATTCAGATACTCAGCAACCTTCAAAAGGGACGGTAAGGTTAATTGAGAAATCATTGATTGTATTGATAGATTAGTCCCTGATGAGAGCATAGCAGATGCTATACATCGAGAGATGGAGATTTATGATAATGTTCTTCACTTGACGGGTTTGACTGTAGCAATTCGCAACCGCACTATGATGGGTCAAGGTAAATTGTTTATTTTCATATTTAAGTTGCATCTTATATTAGTGTGGATTATGTCTCTAATGTTTGTCTTTTTCTATAGATGTTTGGTGGATCAGGTTTGGAACTGATTGTCCGAACCTTAGAGATTTTGCAGTAAGAGTCTTTGAGCCAAACCTTTAGTGGTTTTTTAGCACATCCATACAAAAAAGCGCAACCGGTTGGAACATAAAAGACTAAATGATTTAGTTTTTATTCGTTGTAACATTCGCCTTCATGAAAGGTAATGTTGTATTACTATTACTTAAATGTTCAACTCAATAAATTGTTTAACTTCAATTGTTAATATTATTTACTAATTGTTTATCTTTGTTTGTTGTAGGCAATTTGAAAAAGTAAATAGACAAGAAAGCCAATTTGATCCAATAAGTTTGGATAATTTTGATATATTAGAAGATTGGGTTATAGAAGACAGTGAAGAATATAACCTCCTAACTGAAGAAGACGCATGGATTAATTTGAAAGTAGCGCAACAACAATTTCAAGGAGACGAAGAATTTGATTTCCAAGCAGAAGGTGTTGCTGATGATCATAATGAGGATCTTTAGCAAGGAGAAGATGAAGATTATTTAGTTGATGATCCTGATCAGTGTTATCCGTATCGCACGATACGGTACAAGCGATACGTCCCAAAAAAATATTTTTTTTTTTCAAAAAAAAGAAAAAAAAATCAATTTTTTTTTAAGGTTTCTTGCCTCTCTTCACTTCTCTCTAAGGCATCCTTCGATATGCTTGTTTGAGATTGCAAAATGTTTATGTAACATGTAAATTTCGTTAGAGAGAAGCTTAACTAACCAAATTACCAAATACACGATATGCCCGTATATGAAGAAATTTTCATCATATAATGCATGTACCAACCAAATTTATCTATCAAATATGAATAATCGCCTATTTATGGACAGTATTCAAACTATTGCCAAATAGGTTTGCTGAAAAAAGCTTAACTAACAAAATACAAATTCTTCAATCTCATTCCACATTCATCATGACCTGAATCGAGCTCGTTATTGCATTAGAAGGTTGAACCCACGCAGCTCATATATATATATAAAGATCATTTCTGATATTTTGGCTTATTTTCAATTATTGTTTCTTGAATAGTATACGTGTAATTTTAAAATTTATAAAAAATTTTGAAAGATAATATTATTATATTAATGTCTACACTATAAACTCTTAGGAATTCATGAAGATGTTTCATTAGATTTTTAAAGCAATCGAAGAATGCCTTAGAGAGAAGTGAAGAGAGGCCAAAAACCTTCAAAAAAAATTTGGAAAAAAAAATTGGGCATATCGCGAAGCCCAGCAATACCCGATACAATACGCGTCAGACAACACTCATCCTGATTACAATTTGTAAAATGTAAATGTATTTCATTTTTTTTATTCAAAATATGTAAATTTGGATGCAATTGTTCAATGTTGAATGCGCTAAATTTTGCATTATATGAATTTAAAGCAATTACCAGATTTTTCTTGATTTTTTTCAGATTTTTACTATTTTTTTTTACGATACGCCCATCGATACGCGATACGATACGCGTGAAACAACACTGGTCTCAATCAGTACAAACATCGCAATACATAACCCAAAATAACATTTTTCAAACCCTCATCCAGTTTATGACACACAGCAGGAAAAATTCATTTTATAACAGTGTTAAGCAGTTAATGCATGTACAAGTTTCTCGCTTCTTTAGGGTTCCTGGTATATCATGACTAAAAGGACGCTATTTGTCAGTCTTAAACTTACAAGAGGATATATATATTTATCTTGAAGAGAAGATAGATTTGATTTTTATTAGGATAAGTTGTTATGCTTACCATAGGATTGTGTGCACTTATAGCATTGATATCACGATAAAAATAAAAAGAAACGACAACCATTGCCATATTAGCTCTTATTTTAGATAATTGATGCAAAATATGCGGATGTCCAAAATCCAGATTATAATTATTCAAATATGATGTAGAAAGATGATCAATTAAGTTGCTGGTTTTTGTGTACTATTCTAAAATCATAAACAATCAAAGAACTAAATATAAACTAGACAATGAAGTCATCATTTCCCCTATCCACAATACATTGACATCTTCTAGGGAATCAAAAGCTGCTATCATTTGTAGTATTAGTACTTCAAGAAGTTAAGTACTTAGTATTGCTGTTCTGCTCAGCAGTTTTGGTGTATCTGTTCAAGAGCCAGCAACAGAGTTGCCTAAATACAGCAGTACATAAATAAAAGCTTAAACATCACAAATAAATATTAAAAGAAAGTAAAATGAAAGAACGGGTCTTTTACTAGATTGACAGAAAAGATCATCATAAAATCATCACATTGTCCATGAAAACAACGGATCATCTTTGTTTAAAGCGCAAAATTAGTAGAGAAAAAATTATTCAATAATTTCAATTGACGGATCTGCTGGGTGACACATAGTTTTGCCACTTAGCTTCCTTAAAAATTATCTTTAACTATATCCAAGGTATGCACAATCAGCAAGTTATAATTCATACTGCTGATACCAAACAATGGTATATACGATAATAACTCCAGGTTCAGAGACACCTCTCAAAAAAGAAAATAAAAATTCTGTAAACTCTTCTAAAAGGTACTTGAAACAGAAAAACTTGAACAAGGAATTGTCACACCAAAAGACACAATTATAATATGCTGCACACAGGACCTGGTTGCAGACCAATGAATGGAAGCGGGCACCTTACTCCTCAAACAAAAATAACGTGCACATTGGATAGTACCATAAAAACATAATGCTCTACAAAGAGACACAAAAATGGATACAATATGTATATGAGCAAACAACGTTTACTATTGTCATCAGTCACCAACTATATCAGCCTCAATTTCAATTTAATAAAACTTAATTCCAAAAGTTGACTAAACAAATCAAAGGCAGAAGAAAACCCCAACATTTCAACAAGAACTTCCTTCTACATAAGAAATTTCAAAGCATAAGCAGATACTTGGAATGGTTTTTCATGAACCTCTAATATACAGAACCATTTTGTCGAGTGAAAATTTAAAACCGCAATGGCATGTGTGGAAGCCCTAGAATTTGCAGGCAAGCATGAAATTGAGTACCGACCGTCAAGACATCAATTAGGAATTGATCTGTTATGCGAACAGATCAGACTTCCGTTTCAAATTTCTCATAAACGCTGACGCGTATATCTGCATGAAGGAGAAAAACAAGCTCCGAGAAAAGACCTAAATAGAAACTGAACAGAAACAATAAGATCCCATTTCAACAACACTACTTCCCTCATCTTGATTCAGGCATCAAGATCCGATCTCTGGGCGTCCAAAAGCATGTACAAGAAAGAAAACAAACAAAATAGAAACCAACAAAAAGCAAACGAGACGCTCCACAGGGATCAATATAGCATCAATTTCTCGCATCCTGAGTAGAAATGAAGAAAACAGCACAAACACGCAGAAAAGAGGACCAAAAAATATCCAAGCTTTGGGTCAAGAATCACGTAGTCGAAAGACGAACGTTGGTCAAACTAATCACCGGAATTTATGGAAACATAGAGATGACGGATCTTTCCGTCGAATTTGAGATCGTCGTCACTGAGATCAGGAATCCTCCAGATCTGAACCAGAAACGCCAAAATTATCCATTCGGGATGCAAAAGAGACTATGGTTTTCAAAGGAAGACGGAATAGAAGGAACCCGATCAAAACCGAAAACGAAAAAGAACGGTGAATAGAGAAGAAATCGATACGAAGATCAAACCTTTTGCCTCAGATCCTCGTTCCCTCCGTCCCCCTTTGCCTTCGGAATTCTCCCGTGCGGCGACCGGTTCAGAACAGAGAAGGACGTAGCTCACTCGCGTTTCGCTCTCCCGGGATCGAAAAGCGAGACGCCCGCCACGTTACACGGTTGATTTGTATTTAATCAGGTAATCAATGACTAACGTGCCCTTCGTTACTGTTGCCGAAGTCGATTGAGAGGACAAACTCATGGAAGGGTTCTTTGGTCATTCGTTCTCGGGGTGGACCTGATCAACCTTTCTACGGCCTCTTGAAATGGAAATCTAAATCAAGCGTCGGACCGATTTGGAAGAGCGTTGATTTTGTTCCCAAGTTGGGGATCATCACACGGACACGCTGTTTTATCTGAAGACACATCCAGACTGCAACCCGACACGTTAATTTGCATTTTACGGACTTGCGTTTGTTCTAATGTTGAAATTAAACTCCTTTTTATCTGATTGTGAAATTATCTGATTTTTTCCCTTTTCGTTACAACGAGAATCCCAAAGCCAGGTACGCATGCCATGAGTATCAAACTCCCAACCCGCAACGTGTGACTCAAGTACTCTAGCTAGGTGAGTTATCATTGGATTTACAAAGAAAAACATATAAATATTGCTTGAATCGACATGTAGTTTACATGTTTCTAAACGATGCTTTTTCAAGGTGATCAGTTTTCATCGATATTTGGGTTATCCTTTGTTATCATGTGCACACCCAAAGGCGGACCCGTCGGCCCAACCCAAGATCCAACTACGAGCTTTTTAACTACAACAACTTTTCATATTCAAAGATCTCTTGTCCTATGTTTATGAAATTTTATGTGTTGTTTTGCAAACCCCTCTTACCTTCTTCTTCTTTCTTTCATGAATGAAGTTCCTATTTCGAGATGAGGATCTTCTTATTCCGACGTTTGTGCCATTGCACCACCTCCATCAAGCTTTTAACTCAAAGCAGACCAGCAACCTGACCACTACGGCTCAAATTGGTGAATTAATCAAAGGAGTGTCTCCTTGACTTACTAATTCGTCTTAGTAGAGTTCTATAGGTTTACATGTGTTTGTGAGCAAACATCTTAGTACAGTGTAATGAGATATGTGCACTTGAGCATAATCAATTTTTTTGAGGTACAACTGGAGGCTGAAGCCGGAGCCAAACTGAGTCAGGCATGGGCTAGAACCGGAACCGATGAAAGCGGATTTGGAATCGGTACCACCCGATTCGGTTCCACTTCCACCATCCAGTTCAGCATTTATTTTCCGGCATAGATTTCGACGGCACATTCCCGGCGTAGAATCTAATGAACATGGTTTAATCTCTTTGGTTCCATTTTCGATAGATGGTGGTAGTGTTAAAGTGTTGATAGTATCCCCTATCACATGCCCCAAAAAGTTTCATCGTAAGTGTCCTTTTTAAATTAACGAGAAATAAAAATCCCATTAAAATTTAAATTTTTGGTTCAACGACTTGTATGGTTCATATAATGCAACACAACCAACACATTGATACGGCATGTATCATATGATACAACAAGTTGATGAAAGGGTCTTTAGACCCATACAATACAATTAATACAACAATATGGTCGACACAAACCTGCAAGCATGCTAATGTAACTTAAATTTAACACATACCAGTCTATCATATCAATTTTATGCCGATATAATACATATCCATCCGTATCAATTTTGGTTGTAAAACTGACTTTTGAAGTGCATGAGGAATGCATGACCTCAAAATATCAATCTATGACGAAGAAGGATTTTTTTTTTGTTATAAGAGGAGGCCGAAGCCTAACACCACACCCACACATGCACCCTTCAAGAGTCGAACTCCCCACCAACAACGGTGCAACAAACACCACACTCACACTTGCACCCTTCAAGAATCGAACTCCCACCAACAACGGTGCAACAAAGAAAAAGGAAGTTGTCATAAAGATTTGTTATAATAGAAGATGGTGGATTCAATTGTAACCCCCCCCCAAAATAAAAGTTGTGAATTCAATTCAATACTTGTTTTTTTTTCATGGTTAAACAAAGAATTGGAAATTCGTGTCCATTAAACTGTTTGACAATTCGGGTTGTACCCAGGACCTCCATAATAAAAGAAAAGTTAGCGTCCGGGTTTAGACGGGGCAAGAGGTCACAACAATCCGGTTTAGTTATTAACACTTCCATTTGGATCAGTTGAAAGGGTGGCGGCACAAACACAAACACGTAAATATCACCTCTTACATACATTAGATCAGTGAAATAGGCAGCTTTGCCAGCTCCTTCACTCGGGAAGCGACCACTGCCCATTTGAGTGTTTAGGTATTGCCCTGTCTTCTTGTGTGTGGCGATCTCTCCTCCGCATTGTACTTTGTCCGCCCCACGTGACAAGAGTGGTAAAACCCTGGCTGGCCAAAACCCTACATGAACTCCATCAACAGTCAAATGCCAGTCGCTGCTCGGGTGCTGATCACAGAGCCACAATAGCCACAATAAAAAACAAACACCATATTAAGAATGAGTCTCTCTCTCTCTCTCAATGCACATAATTTGCATGCACAACACATGCATGTTATGTTGTATAGAGTGCAGTGTCGAGGGTTTATATTCATCCGGCATCGGAATGAGGAGGTTGAAAATGAATGAAAGAATGGGCTGTTTGTTCGGGCTCAGTTATGATCGAGGGCATGCATGGTGTGTGTGTGTCAGAGAGAGAAAGAGTATTTTGTACCATTAGAAGCTCCATTGTAATTTCGACTTGGACACCATCGATTTGAGAAGCTGTTTCTCTGAAGGTGTTGTGGCATTCTGTGTCATAACAGAGGACGTTCCTGTAGTTGTCTCTCTGGCAAACATTGAAGAAAATAGATTCATTGAGAGCATTCAGTTTCCTTAATTTGTATCACTAAAATTATTTCTTTCACAAGTAAAAAAAAAGTAACCAAAATCAACTATTTGGAAAAACTAATCAACATTTTAAATACTTCTTTATTTTTTTTACGTACTACCTGTCCCGCACTTCATTAATAAGAAAATAAGTTTCTTTAATTTTGGCAATAAATCTTGACGAGATATATACAGTTGTGTGAGAGAGAGAGAGAGAAAGAGAGAAAGGTGAGCTAAGCGTGAGCTAAGCGTGAGCAAGGTGGATATTCTGGATGCCCTTGCTGGTCGTCTTCTATCTTGTCGCCCTTGAGCGTAGAATCAGACAACAAGAGGATTAGACCCCCAGGCACTGTTATGGGATTGTCATGTGGACTCCCCTCTATGGTTTTTGTAATGACCAGACGTTGATTAATAAGGAGACCTCCATTAAAGCTTGATTATCTCTTGTATTTATTGTTTAATTCTTCTAAGAATCACGAATTACATGCCTCGCAAAATAGAGATAAAAAAACTGCACCTTTATATGGGGTGCACATGTTTGTGGATTGTTTGAAGGATTGATTAGTACAAAGTGCTAATGCTGGTCACCAGAACTCGCCTGGTGACACAATGAAGATTATGTTTTGTATGACTCAAGTTCTTCGACTGGCTATCCATCGAATTAATCAATATGCCTAACAAAAATAAGTCTTGACTTGAGAATCGTTTTTCTTTTTTTGTTACAAGAGGAGGCTGAAGCCTAACACTTACACTCTGACATGCACCATCCCACACATGCACCTCCTGGGAGTCGAACTCCACACCAATGGAGCACCCTGCTGTTGAGCTAACGCACTGGCTCCAGAACCATTTTTATCACTAGGCTAGTTGAACATGGAAGTCTAACTGGCAAGAGAGAATTAAGTAATTGCTGCATCAAATGACTTCTTTAATCAAAGCATATTTGTAAAAACTACTAAGACCCATAAGAAATAAATTTGCTTACCGTAAAAAATACAAACATGTAAGGCCTCATGTCCCCATTAAACCATGATGGATGGAATGGTGGAGATGTTTGAGAAGTTTTAAGTATTAATGGAGATTGTGTAAGGACCACTATATATATATATATATATATATATATATATATATATATATATATATATATATATATATATATATATATATATATATATATATATATATATATATATATATAGAGAGAGAGAGAGAGAGAGAGAGAGAGAGAGAGAGAGAAAGAGAAATTAGTCCATACACACATGCATCTATGGTCAAACATTCTCAAGGATCTCAACTCTTGGATGAGTAGTTGAAATTAAAATTTGAAAAAGAAAAAACACTTTGGTACTTTTTGTATATGTAATAAATATACTTAGTATTATATGTTTTTTACTTAAAGATCTCAACCGTTCATGAGTGCGTGCATGGACTATACTCTCATATATATATATATATTGGAAGTCTTAAATAATGAATGTCTTTTAGTGAATAAATATATCTACCGTTTGATATTTGAGATCAAAGCTTGAGATTTTCACCTTGATTGGCATGATCATATGTTGAGATTTGAATTAAAATCATGTTTTTGTTTGTTTTATTACCTTAGTCATTCATTTTATACAAGATTATGTATTTAACACTATATATATATATATATATATATATATATATATATATATATATATATATATATATATATATATATGTGTGTGTGTGTGTGTGTGTGTGTGTGTGACAAGTACCTGCAAACCAACTTCAACTGTGTTTCTTTGAACACCCTGTCCAGCAGTAAATTGAGTGAGGCTCATGTCATTATCGTCTTCAAGTGTTGGTTACCAAACGCTAAGTTTCGCCTGGATTCCACAGTAGGTGATTCCCTCTAGCCATTCATACAAGGCCGCATACTGGTAGAAAAATAGGAGTTGGAGACGATTTTGTTAACTACATATTGATTATGTTTTATTATTGTACACAACACCCTTAAATTTCATTAAATAGCATTCACTATTTTTTTTTACAAGAGGAGATTGAATCCTTACACACACTCATACATGCACCCTCTGGGAGTCGAACTCCACACCAGCAGCAACGGCGCTAGAGCGCCTGCTTCTTTTTTTTTGGGGGTTACAAGAGGAGGTCGAAGCGTAACACACACACTCACACATGCACCCTCTGGGAGTCGAACTCCCCACCAACAGCAATGGCGCTAGAGTGCCCTGCCTTTGAGCAGATGCTCTTGGTGCACCATTCACTAAATGCATAAAAGGTGGCCGCTAATTGTTGAGAATCCCTTGAATTCCACTGTGAGTCATTTAGATGTGCTGAATGCTTATTGCAAAAGTGGCCCCTAATAGGAAATGACAAGACAATATGCTTATGTGCATTTATAATTATAAATATCACCTTAAACAAAGAATTATAGTATATTTTAGTGAATTTTATAATAAAAAACACGACACTAACCGGTAGATAATACGACACGACCCTTTAACACGAAAATAGTAAGAGTGATACATAATATATAAGAGAGATGATGGTATAAAAAAGAGGTTGGGCTTTAATATTAAGATGTGTTATTAGAAAATAGGCTTATTCCAATGGTTGGCGGACTCAATTCTCTCAAACAATCGGAATATAGTATGACATATTCCGGCTGTAGACTAGTCGGAATAAACCAATTAACTGAGCTCGTAGAGGGTCTTCTATACCAACAAACTGAGCTCGAATAACATGTGTTGGAACATGTTCACAAGCAACTCTCAATCTTTTACAGGCAAAGTTGAACCTGGTTCAAGAGAGAGATCTCCTTAAAATCCATAAATAAAATCATCGTTAACCCGAGTTCTTCCCTTGTGAGAAAGTAAAAAAAAGTCCTTCATTTACCTTAAAATACCTTTATATAATTAGGTTTAACAAGATTAAATTTCAAAAGACCTATTAAACGAGCTTTGACGTGACTAACTAAACTAAACCTACCATGTTCAAATTGGATGGTTTAATAAACTGAATTGGGACAAGCCAGTGATGACTGAATCCAATCAAACCAAAAGAGATGAGAGTGATTGACCTCATGGGTGGTGTCGTCCCGCTGTATAGACCTTTATGATTCCAATGAAGTTGATGAGAGTGCTTGATATCGGTGGTCTCTTTGTGCACGAAGTTCTTTTTACCACCCTCTTCCTACATTCATGAAGCACCTTATGATCATGAGAAGGAGCATGCCTTTCATTTGTCGCCCTTTTCTAAAAAGAACACTTGATTGATACATGTAATGGAATCACATTGAAGCCGTCATCATTTGATGGACATTGAACAAGTTAAGGACAACTTAAAATCATAGGAAACTAAAAATCAATTTCTCTTATTTAACGCGCACACGCGCAATAAGATTGAGGAGTAAGTGTTGTTCCTATAATGCATGCTAGAGAGAGATCAGTTTCCATCTCTCTCAAAGTGTTTTGCCATTGCATTTTACTCATTACATATATATTCATATTTTTGGTTATTTTATTTATTAATTGCATCAAAATTAACTAGATTCATAATTTTTTTCAAATGTAGAATTTTTATCAAAAGGGCTCCATAGAGCAATATACAATCAAACAATAGATGTAAACCTTACATTACAACAATAGGAGTTTTTTTTTAAGTAAAAAATATAAAATTTTATGTTACATGATGATGGAAAAACAAGACACCAATGAAAAGTGTCCGCATTGCAAAGGCACCTTCAAAAGGCATAACAAATGGCCTCTGAAGGGAACACTCCCCCTTGAGTATTTGACGCATATATACTTGCCCAAAATCCCTCCACACGCACAAAGAACTCCCTCTACAGACAAAATCAATCCATCCCTCCCTTCTTGTCCTCTTGCCTTCTGTCTGTTAGAAGAAAGAAAGATGAGAAAAGAGAATAAAAAGAGAGAAATTACAAAAAGACAAATCCATCACTCCTCATATAGTCCAAAAAGTCTCCTCATCTCTACATTGGAGAGAGATGAAGAGAGAGAAAGAAGAAAGGATAGAGAAAGAGATTGCAGGGGTTGATTGGTGGAAAGTTGAAAGAATGGCCACCCTGGTCACTCTCTCAACCTCTCATCACTAAATTTATATTGTACTTATTTAAATATCTTTTTAGATAGTATTTCGTGGATTCATGAATTGTATTAGGAGTAGGGATAAGTTCCCTATTTAGTTAGGACTCTTTTTAAAGATTATTTTACATAAATAGGACTTCAGCCGCATCCCATGGGGAGTTCATTGTCTTGGACAAACTTCACTATTATATATAAGGTGATATTCTCTCATAAATAATGTTAAGTTTTTTATTTGGGGGCTTCATATCATCCCATGTTCTCAGCATTAACAATTGCTTTCACAATATAAATTTGAGCTTTTGCCTGGTAAGCAATGTACTCAAAGATATTATGCATTTACCACTCTCTCTCTCATCCTTTCTTATTGGTATTGCTTTAGAAATAAAAATGATTTCTACACCTCTAGATCGAATTCTGGTTTCACTTTTTTTTTTCAAAATTTTCTTATAATTTTAAATAAAATTATTGGTTTCAGGAGGTACTTTGAAAATATGTCAAGTATTGATACTACAAATCCTGTCATATGACACAATACTTGGTTTTTCGTTAGGGTGAAAGCCCACGGAATTCATTAGGGTGCAGCGAAGTATGTGTCATGGGCCGGTTCCTAACTGGCTCGATGGGACCAGGTCAAAAACCAGTTGAACCCTGTACCCATAACCAGAACCGGGGAGCAGCTAGTTCGGTTCCGGTTTCACCCTTTATAAAACCAGAATCGAAACCAAACAGGAACAGGTAGTTCGTAACCGTCGGTTTATTTTTCTATAATTTTTAGTTTTTAAATAAAATTACTGATTCTGAACAATTTCATACTCAAACCAAAACCATCTTGAAACCGATGGTTCTGAAACCAAAACCTGTCTCGGCCTGGTTTGCTTATGATTCTAAGTTTTAGACTAACCAAAACGGAACATGTCTATTTAGAGTACTTGTCAATATATATATATATATATATATATATATATATATATATATATATATATATATATATATATATATGTGTGTGTGTGTGTGTGTGTGTGTGTGTGTGTGTGTGTGTGTGTGTGTAGAGAGAGAGAGAGAAGGGCTGTAGGTAAACACGGTACTGAATGGTTAAACTAATTTATCTGATCAACCGTGAAGAATGAAGAATTTGCAAATTGAAATGGTTGGACTTGGGGTATGTTGACAAAGATAACAAAAAGAACGATATCGCACCCCACATGTCCTCTCTCTCTAGCTTGGAATTCTTTGGTCAACCTTGTAGCGAAGAAAATTTATTCTCGTGGGACCCAGTCCCACTGAAGCCATTCAATTTGCTAATTTGTGAATTTCAAGAGCGTTCTAAATTCTAACATTTCCATATTCATATTTACGACTTATGAGATTGCATATGATGGCGATGTTTGTGTACCATTTTCTTTCTCCAAAATTTCACCAAATTTATCTGAATCAGCATGAGTCTGCTGGTTTATATTTATATACATGTATATATACATATATATGTGTGTGTGTGTGTGTGTATGTATATAATGCATATATATATATATATATATGCATATTTTTTCCTTTTTCAGAAAACTCATAATATATCTCTATTTGATTTTAATCTTCTCTTTTAAGTGTCTTACCTTTTTGGTTTTCCGTTCCCGATTTTTGGGAGTGATGGAACTTTGTTTAAATGAGAAAACCACACCTCCAAAATCAAGAAAGAGAACTCTATTTTTCTTAATTTTGTTGGAGTGCTAATGGAGGCCGAGTGTGGTCATTAGTAACTTGCAATGGAAACCTTGAAAATGTTTGAACAAGTACCTTGAAATATGAAAATTAATCACTAGAGAATTACTTTTATAAGATGCCATTTGTTTCATGAAAGAGAACGAGGTAAAGTACGTCGTTAAAGATGAAGAAGAAGAAAAAGAAGAAAAAACAGTAATGATGTTTGAAAAAGTCTTTTGCTCAAGCTTGAAGATGGTTCCTCGAATCAAACTCATCGATAAATATGATAATTTGATCTTAAAATGTCATCAAAAAAGAAGAAGAAAAGACAGTGATGATGCCTAAAAGTCTTTTAATTAAGCTTGAAGATGGTTCCTCGAATCAAACTCATTGATGAATACGATAATTAGGTCTTAAATGTCATTATTAATTGACATGTTCATCCATATATGACTAAGATTTCGCTTGCTTTTCATATTATTGATCTTTCCAATTGGAATCAATTGGCTGCAAAACAAGCTTTTGGACTCAAATATTCTATATTAGCTTGACTTAGCTAGGGCAAACTGAGTCCTGATGCAAGACGTGGGCTCGTTGGCATGGTCAACACGACTTGTTCTACTAAAAATGCCAAATCAAACGTGCAGGGTGCCAATTTTGACGATTGATTCCTTCTTTTTTCTGGAAAATACTTTAAGAATATATTAGAATAAAGCATTTGTATATAATATATTATTTGTAAATTAAAATATTTCGTAAAAAAAAAATGTATCTATCAAAACCATGCGTGCGGGGTTGGACATGATCACGCATGCCGTAGCCATAAAGAGAATGATTCTATCGTCTGACTTATCATTGACAATTTCATACTGTTTCGAGACTGTGACCATAATTATTGAATACATTCATATGGATGGTTGGGATTTTCCAAAGTCGTATAATTGACAACATTAAATACATAAATACAAATATAACAGTTACCCTCTCTCTCTCACACACACATATTGGTGGTTGCCATTTGACAACCAGGTCCCATAAAATTAAAACGACAGGCTTTTAAACTTTTTAATCCTACCAATCTTCAGTAAAGAAAGAAAAAAGGAAAATGTAGAATTTATTTTTATTAAATCAAGGATAATGTGATCGTTAAGTTGTGTAAAGTGCACTCTCTTAATTGAGAAAATGTCCATATATTTACATGACTCAATTTAGCATGTTTTTTCTAACCTTTCACATCTAATATATTTATATAAAAGAAAGTATATCTTAATTGGAAGAATATTTATTTATCATCCCACATGCGAGTCCTAACATAACATGCACATGTCTTAATAATAATTATAAATAAAGAAAAAGTGTTTAGGTGGTGAGACCATCTTATAAGGAACAACGCTTACATTACGAACGACAATGGGCGGGTCGGGGACGGGTATGCCGATACCTGAATTAACCCTGTTAACGAGGTGGGTACAAGTTCAGGTTGTCCTTCCCCCCCCGCCGATGGGTATAGGAAAAAAGGCAAGCCCTATATATATATATATATATATATATATATATATATATATATATATATATATATATATATATATATATATAGAGAGAGAGAGAGAGAGAGAGAGAGAGAGAGAGAGAGAGGCCCAAACCTGAGCTCTGCCCTGAAGCTTAAAAGCAATTGAAATTATAATAACGTGTATGTATATATATATATATATATGTGTGTGTGTGTGTGTGTGTGCACGCACAAAAGATGAGATTCAACAAACTCCTCTCCGACGCACACTCGTGTATGGAACTCACGGTATAGATAGTCAACCGAAGAGAAAAAGGATGAAAGGGAAGTTGAAGAGAAGAGAAAAAGGGAAAACCAGCCCGGCTTGACATTGAGGTTTCAGTTTGAGCTCTTACTTTGGATAGGTCGCAATTTGAATTGTCGTAGAAAAAGCTTTCCACCAAACACAGGAATCGTGTACAACAGCAGAATCAGGATTTGTGACTTTCTTGCCCTTGAGTCGCAAGCTGATGCAAGCTTATATCTTTGGTACTGATTCATTTCCTCATAGTTATCTCATCATCAGATTCTTTCACGATCGCCATGAATCTAATTTATTTCTTCCCACATTATGACCTCGATGAAGTGGGAGCATTTTTCTTTGGGGACATCGGGGAGGCCGAAGCCAGGTGCATGCCTCATGAATCGAATTCATGACCTTCCCACATTATTAGACCTTCGATTTGTGCGTGGAAGTAGAGGTATTTGAAAAACCGAATCAAACTGCTAGAATAAAATCAAACAGGTGGTTTGGTATAGATATTGAGCAACTTGATTTGGTTCAGTTCTAATAAGAAAAAAATAGCGGTTCAGTTCATGGTTCCAGTGTTGGAACCAAACCAATACTATATATATTATAAGTTTATATACTTATATACATATAAATTTTGATACGTTTATAATATATATATTTTGATTAGTTTATAAGTTTAAATATATGAGTTTTAGAACCTCATATATATATATATATAAATATAAAGTTTATATACTTATATAGATATAAAGAGTGATTGGATCTTCCTATTAGTTACACCTGTCTACTCACACTTAACATTGCCTTTAGCTAATATGAGTGTAAAAAAATTATCCTTCGTATATTTTGAGTCTCTTAAAAATTTTGAAATTATACTCATGCTACCCAAGATCAATAGGTGAATATGTTATATATGAATAATATCTAAATCCCTACAAGTTTGTAATTGTACATATGAGTTTTATAATTTCATATATATATATATATATATATACATACATATAAATATATATATATAGTAAATTTAGATCGAAGATTCAAATGGTATAATGATATAATCTGCAGTATTAATCAAACCTTGGTTCAAAACCAAACCAAATAGGAACTGTTTATTTGATTCAGTTCTGATCATGTTACGGTTTAGTTTGACTTCTTAAAAATTAAGAACTGTGAATAATGGTTTAGTTTGAAGTTAAGGCTAAAACGAAATCAAACCTAACCGTGAACACTCGTACGTGAACAGTGTTTAGTACCTCCATATCAAGATGAGTGAGATTGGACAATGGGTTTGAGTCGGTGATACTAGTACTTTCCACAGAAAAAGAAATACAGAACTAGTTGTAACAAGCATTCAGTAAAAAGTTTTTTTCTAGACGGCATTAAGAAGATTAATTTTATCTGTGCACATTAAAGAATTTTTTTTGTTGTCAACGAGAACAGTCACACCAGATGATAAGAAAAGTACAAAAACACCCACGGACAAATGGGCGGACCCACCATGACGAGACGTGGTAGGCCCATATGGTCCAAAACCCAAAGTCAAACGCCCTCCCTACTACCAACTGCACCGATCGGGACCACAAGTACAATTTTGGTAATTATTAGAGAAGGGCAGATTTCCACGCCACCAATGCGATCGCGAACACGGAGGAAACACGGTTTACTTCTTTTATAACCCAAAATAAATAAAAATTAAAACTGAACCCGAACTCCAGTTTCAGTTCTAATGGTTTACTTCCATTAATAATTGATATATTTTATCATTGATATCTTTTGTAATTAGATAAAAAACGGAGTTGTATATGTATTAATATTCACATTATAATAAGAATTGAAACTATAGTTTCAGCTTCATAATTTAAAAAATAACAAACTTGAAAGATACCTAGACGAAGGGTTAAAGACTCGACCATAGAAACATACATATTCTTGAGGGAAGGAGAGATATGAGAATATGACTCATTTGGTTGAAAGACATAGGAACCATCTTTCTCTCTCTTTTTATATATATATATATATATATATATATATATATATATATATATATATATATATGTATATATGTTTTTGTGCACATATGTCAATGTATGTAAAGATCACCATGTGTGTGTTTGTGCACGCATGTCAAAGAACCGAGCACTAATAGAGCTAAGCAGATGTAAACATCACAAGGAACTAGATAACTTGACCGTGCATTTATGGATCTACTTCTACGAATCCCACTCATGTCGATCCAGTCAATCCTTGTCGACCCGATTTTAAAATCCAAAAAGGTTGATAGCTTTTATAATAGCTTTTCAGCGCAAGAAATTCAACTGACCCTTACGAGAGAGAGTGTGTGTGACAGAGAGAGAGAGAGTTCTTGCCTCCATCCCCTTCTTCATTTTCGCCTATTTCTCGGCTATGGAGAGCTCAAATTTGAATGCGTCAGCGTCGGGATCACCGAAGAGCTCAAGCAGCCATGGCAGTGGCAACAGCAACCCTTCCCCGGCGCCACCGCTGCCGTCGATCTCCAAGATCCCGCCAAGACCGTCGGTCATCGTCCATGAGAATCCGAATCCCACCACTTTCATCCAGGCCGACCGCTCCTCCTTCAAGCACGTCGTCCAGATGCTTACGGGCCATCCAGTCTCCTCTCCTGCTGGTGCTACCCGAAAACCCTCCGCTAATCCGGCTGCCCGTAGCAATCCCCATGCTTTCAAAAAGAGCTCTTCCTTCGGCCTCTACCAGCGGCGCCACAACAGTGAGACCCTCCGCAAGCTCAAGCTTTCTGATTCGACGTTTATCGTCTCCGGCTCCTCTTCTCCGGCGTCGCCCCTGGCGTCTCCCTCCCCGAGCTCTCTCCTTGATATCACCACTCTCTCTCTAAGCCCCGTCACCCCGCTCGTCCCCGATCCCTTCACCTCTTCAGCTGCCGCCGAAAAGAAGGCGATTGCGGAAAAAGGGTTTTACCTTCATCCTTCGCCAAGGGGCATCGAATCGGTGGAGCCGCCTCGTCTTCTCCCCCTCTTTCCGGTTACCTCGCCGAGGGTTTCATCGCCATCACCGTCTTGAGAAGATGCGTTCAGACTCTTCCGGCAATTGAATCCATTGTCGGGTCGGGCGGAAAGTCAACGGTTCGATTCGATTTTTTGTATAAATTCTCTTTCTCTTCCGTTTTCGTGATTTGTTGTGATGGATTGTTGTTTGTTTGATCGAAGAATCGAATGCCTCCTTCTCTTACTCCTTCTGATTAATTATGATTAGTGGTGCTCTTAATCATCATTTAGATGGATTTCATTGCACGAAACTTGCCTTTCTCTCTTTCGTGCCTCTTCTTCTCCTAATTAATCGTTGAGCCATCAACTTAATCTGCCTTCGTCTGGTGACAGTAGAACTGCCTCTGCTTGCTGGTAAACGCATCGGGAACATGCTTGTCATTTACGAATTTGTTCGTGGGGTTTTTAGTGATTGTAGCTCTCACCCAAAAATGACCGTCTTCTCCCTAGCATTTGGTAATGGACTGTGGATCAAAAACTTCGACCGGCTCAGCTGGATGGGTTGACACACAGTTTTCAAGGTCATGGGTTCGATACCCAGGGTCTGCATCTGACTTCACCCTCCAATTTTTACCCAAAAGAATAACTAGATCGGATTTTATCCAGATCCACTCCTCTCTTCATGGTTTGGTGCTCTTGCGCTAGGACTGGTAAATGAACACCACTCGTGAGTATCATGTTCGGTTTGTGTTCGAAACGAATCGAACTCGAGCTGTTAGTTAAAATGTATGATCAGTAGAACATGAGCAATGCATGCTTGGTTTGGTTTGGCTCATATTAAGTATTTAGTTGACGTACATACACCTTTCTACACATACCACTGTTGAGGAAGGTGGACTGATGAATGAATCAGGAAAGGCACCAGTTTACTAAAGGTCGAACCACAGTTTTATATATATATATATATATATATATATATATATATATATATATATATATATATATATATATATATAGAGAGAGAGAGAGAGAGAGAGAGAGAGAGGGTGTGCTGAAAATTAAAAAATGACAAAGTACCTTACTTTTTGTAAGGTAGTTAATCTTTCTCACGTATACTTTTTATTTTTTGTTTTTCAAATTCAATTAATTAATCATGACCTTTGATCAAATGATTAAGACTGTTAGAATTGAGTTTGTATACAAGTGGTGTTATATATATAGTTATTATAGATCGCATATGAAAATTAAAAAATAAAGAACCCCAAAAGGTATCTACTTGGATAGGTTTCATTCAATTAATCATCTCCAAGTAAAGAGTCAGAGAACAATTTAAATCGATAGAGAATAAATTATTGAAATTATTATTTGGGAAATATTAACTAAATATCAAAATAGGAAAAAATGATGAAAATAATAAACCGGCCAGTTCACTGGTCAACAGCCAGTTTTTTCCCATGCCGGTTCAATATACGGACTGAACCAAATCATGGTTTGGTTTTTGATTTACTGGTCCGATCTACATGTCCAGTATCACAAACTATGTTTTAAAACCATGATCTTTTGGTAATATTTCAAAGGGTCATTATTTCAATATTTGAGGCATGCCTCTCACCCAAGATCTAAAAAGTCTTGAGTTTATAAGAAAATACAAGTACTTTGTGGACTTAATTACAAGCGTCCTCTACCCGAAATACAAATGTCTTACTCCCAAAAAATCTCGAATTGGCATTGCTTTTGTTACAATGAAGATCAGTTGCACTTTTCCTTTCACACGGAGTTTAAGCTCAAATGAAGAAAAAGAAGGGCATTATTATTTGCATAATTTTTTTACTATACACACTCTAATTTTTTTAAATACCAAAATTACCTTCCATATAAGTACTCTTTCCTCTCTCATCTCATCTCAACATTTCTCTTTTCTCTCCTACTTATCTCTCCTCTTCCACCCAATCACTCTAAATGAAGATAAACAAGGCAATAAATCTTTACAATTTTGGGTTATCATTACATGTTTAAGACATCCAAGGAAGAATTAATAACAATAGCTCTCAAGCCTGACAAAAACAAAAGCTCTTAGGTCACCATTGCGAATATTTTAAAAACAATCCTTTGGAGTTATCATCATGACATAGCAAAACGTGAATAATCAAAGTATAATAGCAACTCCAAACACCAAGAATTGTGTTTGTTAGATAAACTAAAAGAAAGAATAATCCAAAACAAAATATTAATAGAGAGAAAAGAGATATGTTGATATAGGGTATCCCGATGGAAGAGACACGCCTGTCTCTCTAGTTGGGAGAGATGCACTCCAACCGTGTCTCTTCTAACAAGGTCTCTTTCATCATGATGTCCTAGTTCTTGATTTTAACATATCAGTTAAAAATCAATCAAAACAACTAAAAAATACAAAAACCAATTCCAAATCATCATAAATTGATGAATCCCTCTTTGAATCGACCATTTGTATCATTTTTATTTCATTTTTGACAGATTTCGATAAGTTCTTTTGTTGAAAATGGTTGTAGATCAAATAATATGTAGTTGTAATGAGTCGAGGAGTGAAGAATGGACCAAAGAATGGCTGAAAAGAAGAAAGAGAACGTCCCTTTTTATGGTTGAGGAGCATTTTTATAATTATTGAAAATAATCAAAGGTATTTTGAGAAAGTAAAAAAAGAGTCTCAGTCTAATAAAAAGAGTGTATGCATATCAATCCTGAAAAAGAAACGTGCTGATGTTAAAGAGTCTTCAACCAACGTAAAACTTTATTTGATTTTTTATTTTATTATGGATTGTAACCCGAAACAAAACACACAAGTTTTTCTTTTTCTTTTATTGGATTAACAAGATGGGGTTGGACAGACTCCAATAACAAAACCAGCTATATGCCTTTTGAAGCAATACAACAATCACTCGGATGCTCGAATAAAAAGAGTGCACTTAGAGCGTTATCTTAACTCTCTCCAATACCCACTAGCAGGTCACAAGTTCGATTTCTGAGTGTATGCATGCGTCAATTCTCACACTTCGACCTTATCTTACTAATCCGTGTTAAATAATATTTTCTCAATATTCTCAAAGTAATTAACTCTAACAATTTACATGCCAACGTCTCTTACCTAATTATGACTCTTATATAAATATTTATACAATGCTGGTTTAAATTGGATCAAATCCAAATCTGCAGATGGATTCAGCATGCTTAGATTAGTTATAATTCACCTTTAGATAGTCAAAAGTTAACCACCTTTGATAGTTTTCTTTACAATACAAAGCAATCATCAATGGCTGCAAAAGGTTCACATAATAGCAGGGCTGTACTTATACGCCACGGTTGTGCCGTCGGTAATACATCATAACCTTCTAAAATTTGGGTGAGATGGACGTTTCACCTCACCTTGATGCGATCTGCGAGGGACTCCACCAAAATGGAGAAATTGCAAATGCACTCCTAACTATTCAGCAATTCACAGAAGACTACCTTTTTGAAGATTATGTTTTAGGCTTGTCTTAAGGTATAATAATTGATTGTAACTACATCATACTTGCTAGATCTTTGATATCTTAACAGCTTAATTACAATGTGGTAGAATAATGTATATATATATATATATATATATATATATATATATATATATATAGAGAGATAGAGAGAGAGAGAGAGAGAGAGAGAGAGAGAAAGAGAGGAAAAAGTAGTACATACTCAATTGTACTAAATGACTCATTTTGCATTATCACTCTAAAACTAACTTTCAATAGTTATAATTGTCATTATCATTACTAAAACCACTTAAAAAGCCTAAATATATATAGGTGGTTTTATGATTTTATTTAGATTTTTTAAGTGATTTTGATGGCACATGATAGGGCTATGTGGAAACAAAGAATCCATGTAGCCGACCCCGTCTAGTATGGGAAAAAGCTTAGTTGTTGTTGTTGTTGTAAGTGATTTTGATGGTGATGATAGTGATTTTGATCGGTCGAAAGCAGTTTCAAGCAGTAAAAGAATAATAGGAGACAATAGCCGGTAGTTAAAACGGTAAAACTATAGAAAACATGCCATCAAATATGATTGAAGTGTTGAATATGAATCACTTTCTCTCTCTCCCTCTCTATTAAAGAGAGAGAAAGTGATAAACACACCCATCCTATACTCAAAATCTATTTTATCATCTCAATTGTCTCATCTTTAAAATTAATGATTAGAGTGACAAAACAAAAAACTTTTAATACATATGGTACATTAAAAATAAAAATACAATAATATTTTTCACTTTATAATTTAAATATCTACTAAATGATGGTGATGTTTAAATAAATTTGAGCAGGAATCAGATGTGTGGAAACCTTGTCTTTATCCACCTCAGTATTCATGGGCATACTACAAGGTGATTGTTTTTTTCTTTAAATTTTTTCCAACACTCTTCATTGATCAAATTCTTTGACTGACTCATAGTGATTACTTATCAAACGGAATATAATCAAAGTACAGGAAATCATGAGATTTGAATGGAAGCAGTCGGTGAACGTAACATTATAGACTTTAACAGTCAAGTTTCTGAATATTTTTTTGGATTAATTCATAAACCAATTGGATCTTGACAAGAGTTCACAAAAGCCCGTTATAACCAATAATGAAACCGAGCTTTTGGGTGTGGTTATTCATCAAGTTCGGTTTGATTTTGGGTTTAACATTACATTTAATTTTGGTTTCAGTTACTTCGGTTTGGTTTAATTATTGGACCAAACCAATCGATGCACACCCTTAGAAAAAGAACCCATAACCCACCAGTTGGTGTTTGGTTCAGTTATGGTTTTTTTTGAATGGTTTTGATTTAAGCTAACTCTAAACCTAGTCTGATTACGGCTTAAATCATTGAGCCAGTTCCAAACCAACCGTGTCTACATTACATGTATGTACATGTAGAAAATACTTGTCATCATTTCTCCATAAGTGTTTATTTGAGTCAAAGAAAAGTTAGAAACTGGATTTTTCGACAATTATAGTTTCTATAAAAATTCATCAAAAATATAGAACTGAAACAATTAGTTCCTGAACTAATAATGGTTCTGTTTTTGAATTTGATCTTTTTCTATAAAAATTCCACAAACATATTGTTGTCAAATTCCGATCTTTTTCTTCTACCTCACGAAGCTGAACAGGATCTTACCTGTAATGGTTTCGATCAAAGAATAAGGTTTTGATCTATCATTCAGCAAACGAATGTATGACCCAACACATACAACTTCTAAACCATGATTCCTTATTAACGGTTTGTTGTTAATGTCTAGAATCGATGATAGATAAATTTAACAAAGTTTTATGGTAGAAAAGCTAGTGCAATCCTCCTCCTTTATTCGGGTTTAGGATTGGTCGTGGCCGAGCAGAGTTTTATTAATAAAAAAGGAGAAAAAAACAGGATCAAGCTAGGAGAACTGTTAATGGGGCAACGTAAGACTTCAAAATCCATGAACACATGAGCAGAAACTTTTCAGAACATTTGAAAAAAAAATGTTGGATTGCTTCTGTTCTTAACAAGGTGCCCACTTCAAACACCAGAATTGCAGAGAAAATTCAAAGAAACGAGAAACTAAGTTTAGGAACGTCTAGAAAAATGTCTGATCGTTGCTGTTCTGAATATTTAAAGAGAGAGAGAGAGAAAATATACGTATATATTTATGTAGAGAGAGAAAATATATATACGTGTATATTTATTTATTCAATCTCTGCAGTTCAACTTATGCATAAGCAGGTCAAATAATGAACTGGGAGAAGAAGGCAACAATTAATGAACTGGCACACATAATTTTCCCCGGGCAAGGCAATTATTTTCTTCCACCTGTTGCCTTGGATCCTCCTCGGAGTTAATACACCTTTGCTGAAGATGCATACCCGAATCTACATACCATGACACTTGTGAATGACACGTGACACGCCATCTTTATGCTCAAAATCAAAGTGTCTTGTGACGTACCTAACAGCGAATGTGCTATTAATGTTCTGTATTCATGTCAACTTTGTAGCACGCTATCTTTTTTTTTTGTTTTAGTTGCAATGGGGAGGTTTGAACTCCCGACCTGCAACTCATGAGTGGACCCCCTAGCCACGTGACAACATAGACTCACACATTTCTTTATTGTAATACATATATTCCGACATAAAAGATATCGCAGGGGCCATAAATGGCCGTCCTTTGCTTCCTTTCATGAAGCCAATATCATCAATCATCTGAGCCGAAGCTAAGTATACACGCCCCAAGGGTCGAACTCATAACCTGCCTCCGTGAGTCGGAGAGCCCCGCCAGGTGGGCTAATGTCCTTAGTGCAAACCCTGTGTAGTTAAAGCCATGTAAGTTGTGTTTCATTAAAACGTGATTTCTAAGGGTGTGCAAACCAAACCAAATTGACCGAAAACCAAACTATTTTTAAATTTGAAAAATGAAAACCGAATTTTAAGGGTAAATTGAAATGAGCGAATAATTTGGTTGGGTTTGGTTATATATATATATAAATTGAGAGAAAGAGAATCCTGCACACCATTGACGATGTTCATTCATGCCTGACAGCTTTGTTGTGTCATGAGTATAATAAGATTGTTGGTGAATATATATAATGTAGTTCTTCCCTTTCTCTCCCTTTCTCTCTCTCTCTCTCTCTATATATATATATATATATAATTTTTGTCATATTGAGTGTCAAAATTGACAACTATATAGGATCAAGGTAATATGCTATTGAGAGGAGGAGGCCTTTGTAACCATGGTGCTTGTTTATATTATAAGTTTGATTATTCTGTTTAATCAGTTTTGAACTCTTTAAAACCAAATCAAATTCGTAAGTCAAATTTCCATAACATTGTAAACCTAAACCGAACGGATTCTCAATAGAACCAAACCGAAATAGAAATTTCGATTCAGCTCAATTTGATTATTTGGTTATAACCGATTAATTCTCACTCCTACTGGCTTGTACCCAAATTTTATGTTAAAACTAAAAGAAATCAAGAACAAGTTATAATTGTGGTGTACATTCTTTTATTAGCTTTTACTGAGATTTAAAGTATGTAATAAAAGTAAAGGAAAAGGAAGCATATAATAATAATAAAAAGTATATTTTGGCAAAATTTCTTTCGAAAAAAACAAATTTTCTTTTGTATTCACCTATTTTAATTTGTAAAAAAATTATAAAAAAATAAAAAATTTTAAACTAATTAAATTGGAGAGGAATAGATTTACTCCTTTTGAGTGGCTTACTTGGGTTGGGTGGGTTCTGAATCATTGACTTCTTGTACCTCTCGCGTGGCAAAACACCCTAGTTAAAGATTGTGTGCGGTACAAGTTGTCTCGTATTGTTTTCTTGGGTTCTTCTACATGCACAATGGGCGCTCCATCGAAGTGAGATTAGGGCCCCTAAAAATTGGATAATTGCCATAGAGCTTCCTCTAATAATTTGGTATTAGAGGTTTCCAATAATTTAACACTCATAAAAAAATTGTATATTAAGAGTTTAAGACATACTTTGACGATGGAAAAAACATGTCTTTAATAATTAGGGATAAAAGTATGAGAGAAAAAAATATCTATTTAATTAAATAAGTTAGGTATAGATTTTTAAAAGCGCTTATTCAATCTACGAGACTCACGTATTTATTTTATTTTTCTAATATGCGGATACGAGAACAAGAAGTTTTTTTTTTTTCAAAATGATATTTTGGGCGGTGCAGGCTCGAATCCAACCATTCCATCTTTGGTGGCGGCAAAGCCTAGTTGGTATCACTATTCACTGGGCAGCCAAAGCCTAGTGACAAGGATATTTATTATTTATATATAATTAAAATTTTATAATACTCAATAATTGATTGATGATATATATTAATAAAGTATATTTATTTAAAGTAACGAAAAGCATATTTATTTTATACAAAAAATATAATAAATTTGTTGAAGATTATTTTTATTTATTAATTAGAAAATTTAAGTTTTTGTCCTATTTAAAAGTCTCATGTAATGTAAGATTTTAAATAATCTTTTTGATCAAGTTAGACTTACATATTTTCCCTAAAAGGATAGATAAAGTCTTTTAAAAATAAAAAACCTTATAATTGATAATATATCATACTATGGTCAGTATTTTGTAAAATAGACCTCAACTTATCTAAATAAAACTCAACATAACTTAACATATTTTCACTCTTACCAATAACATATTTTCACTCCTACCAATAGTTAAAATTTTTATACAGAAATTTCATCGAGGCCAAAACAATAGCTAAATATAAAATTTCAAAATTTTCCAGGCCAAAACAATAGCTAAATATAAATTTCAAATTTAGAGATAGAATTGATTTTCAAATTTAATTAAATCTATTTTACCTAAAATAATTAAGATTAATAACTAAGAAAAGCCTTCCGTATCTCCTGTGTAACATTAACTATGGACCCGAGTTATCTTATCAATAAAGCAATTATGAAACACTTTAATAAAGTAAGAGAGATATTCTTATATTACGAGAATCATAACCTTTAGAAAGCAACTTTTATATTTTTATTACAAATAATATATATATATATATATATATATATATATATATATATATATATATATTTATATATTATCTCTCTCTCTCTCTCTCTCTCTCTCTCTCTCTTTGACACCCAGGATAATTGAATGAAGCCATGAATCATCACAATAAATTCAATTAAATACATCTGATGCATATCGTGCAACCAGTAGGACACTTGATCTGCCAGTATTTACTCTCACACCACCATCTCTCCCTATTATAAAAGTACACTACCATCTCCTCTTTAGACAGACTCCTTCCTTTTCCTTCTTACCAGCTTTCTATCTTTAGGGAGTAGAGGCCTGCAAAACTATGGATTGCAGCAGGAGAAAAGAGAGATCCATGAGCTTGATATGCTTCATTCTTGGGATTTTGGTGTCCCAAAATATTGTTGTTCCGGTCTTCTCAGCCGCTGAAGAAGGCCAGCTGGTAGCAGACGACAAGACTTACACGTCGACGCCCAGTGGTTGGGATGATAGCAAATGTGCCAATTGCTGGCTGCTCCTATCTTTTTAGTTTCCTTTTGTGTGTGTGTGTCTTCATGCATGTTCGAATGAGCATATCAAGCCTCATGGAATCCATGCTCATTCGAACATGCTTGGTAAATAGGGTTCGAACATGCGAGGCACAGCACCTACACAGACAGTACAGACGCACACTCACACGCACAGATATATAGGTCTTTCGATTCATAGGCTAATATAGCCTCATTGTTCTCTGTTTAGGGTTGCTTAAACAACTGATACTTTCCTGTCTAGAAAAAGACTTCATGCTCATTACTTGTAGAAAATCATCAGTTAATGGAGGAAAAAGAATGTGATTAAAGGGCTCATATATGAAATTAAAGCATAAATAGACATGGGTCATTAATAGTTCATGTCTTTTGATGTGCATTTGTTCTCCTATTCATAGAGCATGTTAGCTCCACAAGAGTTGGTTTGTTATATTCCAAACAAGAAAAACATAGTGACTACTTGTTAATTTTGTCATTCTTTTAGTTATATTATGTGTGTGTGTGCTCGTATATGCATGTGTGTCTATTAAGTATCAGAAATAAACTAAGTTGGTGGTGGTGGTGCAGGCAATGGCGCTCACCATGGCACTGGAGCACCCCACCATACCAACCCGCCGGTGAACTGCGGGACGCCACCTAGCGGAAGCTACGGCTCTCCGACTCCTCGCAGCGGTGGCAGTGGGGGCTACTACCACTCACCGCCCAGTGGAAGAGAGCATGGAAGTGGCTCCCTGACGCCTCCATCAACGGGAGGCAGTGGCGGCTACAACTCACCGCCGGCTTATACACCACCTTCCACTGGTACTGGTGGCTCTACTCCTCTCCTCCCGTCACCTACCACTCCTACCTTCCCTCTAGATCCCGGGTCACCATTTTTCTTCGGCACATGCGGGTACTCTCTCTCTCATGCCATTTAATTTTTCAGTCGTGCAAATCGAACAACATAATGCCTTAACTTGATACCATTTTTGACGTATTAATACACTCGATCTTGCATTTGGCTGCTAGATATCCAAGAAACATACATGGCATCACCATATTGTATCATGGTATATATCTGGCATCGATACACACACGCGCACTCGCTCGTGCGCGCGCACACACATATATATAGGAGAGACAGAGATATTTTCTTTTATTTGTTTATGTTGCTTTGTCAAGATTACAACTTTTTCTGAAAGTTATGAAACGCTATTATTACTATAATGTTAACATATTCACTTATATTTGTGTGTTCTTCGTAGCTGGTGGATTGGTCACCCAGCTGCCATATACGGACTATTGGGGTACGTTGGCACAGTAGGAGGCATATTTGGTGCAATTTGCACACCGATCTTTGGCCATGACTTGACCTTGCCCCAGGCCCTAGGCAACAGCCGCCCAGATGGGCTAGGTGCACTCTTCCGCGAAGGCACGGCCTCACTGCTCAACTCCATGGCGACCCGCCATTTCCCCTTAACCACCGAGGAGGTGAGAAACAGCTTCACGGCTGCACTCTTCTCCAATGATGCTGCAGTAGCTCAAGCTGACATTTTCCGGCAAGCCAACGAAGGCCGGCTCAAGCCAAGAGAGTAAACAGTTCGATTCTGATTGCAGCCCCCATCTTCTCTTCCTTGTGTTTGATCAATATCTTCTACTTGCTTATGTTTAGTCGTGTGTGTCTCTGTGTGTGCGTGCAAGCGTGCATTCATGTTGGATCAGTGTGCCATATCTACATGAATGGTTTTGTGGGTGGGATAAGCTACCATTAATTCAGATCAATCGGCTTTGCCTAGTTGTGTTGGTTTTACCAAATGTTTGTTTTGTAATCTGATGTTTGGTTTCATGCTGCGGGATGATTAATTTGCTTATATTTAGGATTGTTCATCATGCAAAGGCAGTGTTTTTCTTCATTTAGTGTTAACTAAGCTTAATCCTATAGCCGTTTTCTCTCTCAAAAATTACCGGGAACTATGAAATGCTTTCATCAATCCTTCGGTTAATCATGTTCACCTTGTTCTAGATTTCATCAATCAGGCAGATGCACACGCACACGCACACCCACACGCACACGCACACGCACACACATACACACGAACGCAGACGCACGCAGGATCCTGTTCGAATCTTTAAACCTTACGTGAACTCCTCCTATCAACAAATGACCGGAGTTTGATCGGGAAAAGTAAATGCTCAATTGGATCATCACACCTTTGTTCTTTTGGACAGTCAGAATTCCCATTCAGAGGATACAAAGAGCACCTATCTTATATCTACTTACGTACCAAAGAGAGTTTGTAACTGAGCAACTCGAAATTTTTCGGCTAATGGAAGGGTCTTCTGCAATAACAGTTGCATTACTATTCCCCCCCTCCCCCCCCGTCAAATACTTGCTCATTTCTTGGTTTCCAAATCTTCCACTTGAGTGGTTGCCATTTAAGGCCAACAGTTCAGAAAGAATACTTTCTCAATTGGATTGTCACACCTGTACGCACACACACAACCGTATAATGGATTTGAACATTCAGAAAGAATAGATTCTATACCTTTTCCATCTCATTGATAAAAACCTCTCTTGCAGATTAAAAATTGCAAATTCATGAGGTTGGCAGAGCAGGTATCAGCACTTTGCCTAAACTAAGTGAAATCAGTCAAACTCAAACTTTTGAACTGCCCAAGGCTTAAGTACAGTGCTTAGAGCAGTTACAGCCCAAGCCCATAGGGGTCAGTCCCCGCCATATGATCGAAACGACTTGTCTGTGTGTTTTAATTTCTTGCAGTGAAATCTGCATCAAGAACTGCTGCGAAGAGATTCCATTAGTTATTACTTTGCTGGTTGCATGTTAGTTAAGAGCTCCATAAATTGTGTGGGGGGAAATAAATGCAGAATCTTAATAATATTTAGCATTTATTGCTTTTAATACTTCATGCAGCCTTTTTTTGAGGCTACAACACGCCACTTCTCCTAGATTACTGCATTTAACTGCCTTATTTTTGGTAAAAGATTTGAAGAAATTTTACTCTCGTATTTGACTACTTACTGCAACACTCCATAATCTAACAGCTATTCAATGCTTGTAAAAAAAAAGTTACGCAGTTGTGAACTGTGAACTCTCACCCTGATTTGAATTTCTGTTTGGGAACAAGTTTAAACTGAAACGAAAACTTCAGTCGGTTTGGTTCCGTTGATCGATTTTGACCAAATTGAAAATGCTTGTCCAGTTCATTCTCTCATTCTTTGATGCATTAGGTAAACGGAGGGTTAAATAAGAGCAAGTTGATGACTGCTGATCCTTCTTCCTTCTGACACCGCGCGGAATCGCATGTTTGGAAAAGAGTAGTAGCCGATGATCTGGATGACCAAGACAGAAGCCATCACTCCGCACCCCCTTAACTCACCTGACTTATATCCATATCTTTTCAGTTTTCAAACTCCATGAACAGGCACAAGAATGCCACTCATACCAAGACAACTTTCACCAAAAGTTTATTGTGGTCTTTTTGTTCAAATAACAATTAAAGTGAAGCAGGGTGGAAACAACAAATCTATATGATACACACATCTATTTTGTAAATTCGTTATTACAGGTAGTCTCTAGTTCTTTGCTTCATGGGATCAAAGAACTAAATCGCTAACATTATTGAATGCTTTGTCAAAGAAAACATTATAAGAAAGCTTATCAACACAAAGAGAGTGCTTTAATGCAAAGTGTGACCTTAGCTCTCACACATGAGCGAGGGTTTCCATGTATGAGTCGACTAATTCCTTGGTGTACTTTGCCTAATTTATTATAGATATCACGCCCCGATCATTGGGGTCACAAACGCACACATGATCCACGCTTAATTATCCTGAGTTAGGTCAACCATATCAAGGTTGCAGAGATTCAACAGAAGTTTTGAAGTGAAGTACTTGACTTGAACTTGCTCTTCTGGTAACGTGTATCACTATGTGAAACTATTCAGTTAATCAGTTTTTGTAAGTTTTGTCAAAAATCTTGGTGAAATACGTATCATCCTGAGTCCACACCCTCACTAAAGTAAGAGGGTCGCGTTAGGTATTCAAAAGTCAATATAAAACCTTTTCAAATCTTTTACGATTGGATGCAATAATTTCAACACGCATATGCACTTTCATATAAACAATAAAGAATGATCTATCTTTTATTGAGTTAACTGTTAATATGGCACATGATCGAGCTCTATTGAAACAGACAAAGATATAAACCAACCCCGTTTAGTATAAGAAAAAGCTTAGTTGTTGTTGTGGCACATACACTCCATATCATAATAAACCATCATACTAAGCAGAAAGAGAGTGGCGACTCTTTAGCAAGTTTGATAGCTGTAGCATGGTATATACCTCATTCAGTTCAGTTATTGCAGTTTACACATCACACTGATCTCTAATCTAAAAGGGACCAGTTAGGTGGGTTGCGGTTTGGTTCATTGAAAAGCAAGCTAACCTTCAGCAGGCCATTAAAATTGATCAGTACTCTATCATCTGTTGACGCGTTACACCCTCTGCTGGAGGGCCATGAAGAGAAGCAATCGTGCATCCCTGCCACACAGACCGCTCATAAACCATTTAAACAAGGAGCATTAGCTGCCAAATCAGTTGCTGAAATGCCTCTTTCAGAGCATTCAACCAAATTAAAGCAAAAGCATGGTCCAAATATGGGCTCAAGATTTATTATTTTATTTACATCTCTTGTAGTTAACTTGCGAAGTAGAGTTCTAATAAAAAAAAACACTTGCTCAGTAGGGTTGTACCAAACCATCAATCTTTCACAACAAATTTTCTAATTATGTTGGATAAAGTGGCTTCTAGAAATAGATCAATGTTGATTCCCAACTATCAGAGAGGTCCTCTATGTTGATCTCAGTGCTCTCCTCTCACCAGTAGTCATATGATTCTCTAATTAACAAAAAGCTCATAGATTCTATCATTCTATAACACATGGAAAAGATGGACTGACGTATAAAATGCCCCCCAGCTGCCCAACACAACCCTGCTCCCGGGCTTTAGACCGGGTACGGAAAGGTGAAATCATCACTGAGGTGAAAATTTCATATGATACTCTAAACAAGAAAAAAAAAAAACACACATAATGGAGAACAAGATATTGAGAGTACAAAATACTTTACAATTAAGAAACAATTCATACAAATGGAATCCATGGCAAACATCCATCTTCTAATTCCTTACCCTTCTTTACAAATCAACAGTTATTCCTTGTACTTCAGAGTAGCAAGATAAAATGTAGGCTCATCCACGAACTCTATTATTTGAAAGGAATGATCAGTTGCTATCTTCTCCAAAGTTTCCTTGTCAGGTAATTCAGAAGTGATCATGTCAGGATACCGCTGCCGTTGACGTTCAACAATTTCTCTCCCTTGTGCATAGTTGATAATTATCCTTGCACCTATTTAAAGTTTAAAAAAAGATAAGATGCAGCTCATGAATGAAAAGTATATAGAAGCTTTACTTTAAATGATATTATCTTGCTTCCTTCAGAGCAAAAGCAATTTAATATGTCCAGAAAGCACTGATGCCTTAAAATACACATGCGTAGGCCTCTCAATAATGTCCAAAAGAAATCATGTTTCATCCTTTTGAAGGGCAAATAAGTGCACAAGCTTTTCTCAGCTTACTGGCCGGCAAAATAGTTAACATAATAAAGATCAATAAATACACCAAGACCGAGTGCATGTCACCACCATTCAGCTTCGGGCCAAAAGAATGTAAGTGATCTATCAAATAAACCGTTTATTTAAAAAAAGAAAATCATGCAGTAACTCGTGTTTAATAGGGATGTACACCGCTCGAGTGGGAGAAACTAGCTTCAAACCAGACAGAATTGAAGCAGCTTATGAAATACAATATCCTAATAGTGTATAAGACTATAAGTAGGCAATCCTTATAAAAGCATTGCAGCAAATAAACTGCACATAAATTAATTACTTTAAATTGCTAACAAAGGTCTCTGAAATTGACGTACCCCTCATTAATCGAAATATACATGTGGACTGTAATTCACCTAACACATAGCCAACAACTCTATGATCTCTATATTGTAACAGCCCCAGGAAAACCAAAAGAGATTCATGTACAAAAACAAATTAGAAGTTGTGTTCTTCGGTGAAGACACCTAAACATTCTATTTCAGAATAGAAGAGAAAGTCCGTAAATATTAGATAGAGCAGTTCATGTGCATTCAAATGCTCAGCTACAAAAGTAATACAGAATACAGGAAATTCAAATTAGTGTAAATTTTCCATTTATCCTACTATTCTGGACACATGGCTGTTTGGAAAGAACATAAAAATTTGACCACCTCAATCACTCAAATACTAATATAAACAATAGAACATTTTCACAAGAAAAAGACGACAACGGTGTTAATACATATCATATCAAATGCAATTTGCACTAAGATGCTGCATCACAGTCGCAAGTGACCTCTGTATCATGAGATATCGGAGTCTATGATCATGCCGTATCGTGAGATAGGGTGGCATATAGCGAGATACTGAGCGGGTTACATCTTACTTGTAATATAAATTCTTCTGGATCTTCTGTACAATTTTTTTTTGACAGACATATGTTACGTATCATCCGTTGGATTGCATCAATACTTACAACACTACAAAAAAACTCACCAATTTCTGTTTTATTCGATGAAAATGAGAAAAAACGTCAAGAATTCTGTTTTCGACCTATCCTACCATTTAAGATAAATGTATGCGCCCAAACAACCACAAAGAACACACATTTCACCAAAGCATCACCCATTAAAAAACTTACACAGGAAAAGGTCACCCATTTCTGTTTTATTCATACAAAGTGAGGATTATCCAGGAAAAACTACTAGTGAAGGATTCGAGTTCCCTGCTCATCCTACTATTCTGGATAAAAGGGAGCCACAAAGAAAACTGATTGCAAGAACCAACCACTCAACTCCAGCAGAATATTGACACTACACTTCGACAGAAAGGAAAATGCCCGTTTCTCTTTCACTCAAATAAAAAAGAGAAAAACCGAGGAAAATCAATTAGTGAAGAATTCAAGTCCTCGACTTGGCCAAACAGAGAGAAGGAACAAGGTTTCACTGAAAAAACGTCATCTCGACTTATCCTTCTCTTCAGACGAAACTAAGAAGTTCCAGGAAAAACCGTTATCTTTGGATTCAAGTTCGCGACTGGCCCTACTATTCTGGGATAAACAGGTGCACTCAAACAATCAGAAGGAACAGCTATTTCATCAAACCAACCACTCAACTACTTCAGAAAATTTGAACATAGAGAAGAATAAACTGCCATCGGTTTCTCTTTTGTTCATAAAAAACCAGGAAATTCCAGAAAATGGAAGAGAAGGAGAAAGCTCACCGGGCGAGCAGCACAACACGAGCGCGTCCAGTAGGCGATCAAGAGAACAAGGCAATGCCGGAAAATAGTTAAGGAAGATGGCGTCGAACGGCGCCCACCGTTCCGGCAAGTCGACGATATCTCCCTGCCAACACCGGACGGTATCATACTTCTCCTTAACTACGGCGAGAACGTAGAGCGAATAGTGAACGACGAGCAGAGGACATTTGTGAGAATCCCTCAGCCTGTCGACGAATTCCTCGGAGCCCAAACAGACTACCACTTTCGACGATTCCTCGATGGCACCCGCGACGATGATGCGGGCAGTCTTCTCTTCGATTTCAGCCGGAGAATTGACGTGATCGTCGTCGAGGAACGACCAATCTTTCTCGGCGAAGTCGTCAAAGGGGACGATCTCGTCGGCGGAGACCTGCATCGTGGATAATGAAGGCGAAGAGCAGGAGAGTCGCAATTGAGAGATGGGAGGAAGAGATGGAAGGTCACGATGGCGTTGGAGACGAAAGGGACGTGTCGCGTTTGGGGAGAAGAGGGAGAAGAAGGGAAAGTTGGTTTTAGAGAAGGTGAGAGTCGGGGGTGCCTGCAACAGCGTAAGAGCGTTCATGGTGGTAATGATTCTTGGGGTTTAGAGTTTTAGGGGACAGAGAGAGAGAGAGCGGATAGATAGGCTGACACTGCGATGGAGAAGACAAATATTTAAACGGCGATAAAAGTGGCAGGCAACATCTCCCGAGAACATCAAAATATCTGAAGATCACGTTTCGAATGAAAACCCAGCTAGGAGGTCAACTCACAAGTCCAAGGTCATGATACCCGGGGCATGCATCTGGCTTCAACCTCCCTATTGTACATAAAAGAAATTCGCAAAACGTATCCTATTACATATATTTGTCAATCTCTTGCAAATCTCACATATCTATACTTGATTCGAGATGACCTAAGTTCCTGTATAATTGTCACTCATTTATTGGTGTTTATCGCATAACATCATGGCGTATCATACAATATTCTTTTATAAAATCATAGATCTTTTTATTGATTTGAGCTCGGCCAAATGGTATGATATAACGTATGAATAGCCTGCAGGACACAGCGTTCAATATGATACCACCCTCTCTGAAAAAAGGAGGGAATAAGGCCTGACATCACCTTAGCATGGCCGATGGAACAAGGAGAATTGCATTTGAAAATTGAAGGGCAAAATACATGAGAAACATACTCAGCAGCCAGTAACAGAAAGTATAATAAAGGAATACAGGTTTATATGAGAAAGACTTGTGGATGCTCCCTTTTCATTCATAGACTTCAAAAGACTTTTACAAGCTGAAAATCAAGTAAAATCTCTATGACAATAGAAAATTTTCACCAAGTTTGGAGGAAAACTGGATTATTCCTCTTTTGCTGCTGGCTAATCAGAGAACCATCTAGATTTGAAGTCGAGACTCCTTGGTTGTGATAGTGTGATGTTAATCACCCAGATTTCTTGTCCCATTCCATAATTATGATATCTGTTTACGAAATAGCTGAACACCATTGACCAAGTTGCCCTTTCTAACAGTGCGTCCAAGACCTTTCTGCTTGTGCTCTTTGGCATATGGGTCTCAGGCAGCGAATGTATTAAAATTTAACATCTTTCATGAGAATGTTTATGAGCACACAGCTACAATGTACTTTTGTATGAGATCAGAGGCTCATCAACTCATGTGAGACAGAAACCAGTCTAGTATCTGCTGAATGGGTAAGCTTGTTATTTCATGGTAAGCATAAGCAAGATTAAGCTCCTCTTCAATGTGGCTTCTCCATTCATAATTATCGGCCAAAACTTGTTTCTGTGTCAGAGCCTTCATCCAATTAACATGACGACCATCAATCTTGATAAATCCTTCCTTATCAACAATCCCACTTTCCTGTAAAGTATCAAAAATTTTGACAGAAAGTGCTTCATCTATTCCTGGAATACGGTCAGACAGAAGCTTAGGTGTCAAAGGGATTTCCATACATTTAATTTCCGAAACCGCAATCCCTTTCTTCTTAAACATTTCCATGTACTTGGAGATAAAAACTGCTCTCCTTCGATCTTTTGGCATGTGGACAAAAAGCGTTGGTGGGTAGTTGTCTGGTATCTTCATGTACCTGAACTTACCCTCTGCAATCATAATCGCAATGCCACTGAATTTTAGTTCATTTGCAAGGGCTGAGACAAAGTACCCACCGGAAGAGGCCCCAAGAGCTGTAAGAGGAAGCTTTTCGAGCTTTTTATCCTGAATCCACAATCTTATAATGCCCTTCACTCTTTCCTTATCCTTCTCATATGACCAACAATTACCTGTACTTGAAATAGTTATAACAGCAAATTTACGATCCAGAGCATGAATGACAATGAGTCGCTCTTCGGGTAAGCCTACACAATGAAGGCAGCTTTGAGATCGGTCCCAAAAGTTTGAAGCCTTTCCATTGCAACCATGAGCCAGAAAAAGGATAGCCTTTGGAGAGGTGGGTATCTGCCATATCACATCGGTTCCATTAACAAATTCCACCGTAGGTGCAAACGGAACTTCAGAGGGAAGGCTTCTCCTTTGGAAAATTGAAACATGAAGTCCTTGATCTGATTTTACAGAGTCACTAGAGTATAGAATCATTGTCGTAAGGACAAGTAATAAAATAGCTAAAGCCACTGATCTCCATCTATTTGTCCTATGCCAAGGAATATGTGGTCGATGGGCACGCTTTGCCATTCCCATAAGCATCTAGGAATTATCAGAAAATTACTTTAGTAAGGAAAAGAAGGGGGAAGATAAACGGCAGATGCACAAAAGAGAGTACTCCTGTCTCTGAGGAGCTTTCTTTTCCATCCCCCCTTTAATTGATCGCAAAACAATAAAATGGCATACTCGCTATGACAAGTGGAGATAACAGTAATGAACTTGTTTACAATACAAAGTATATATGAGGTTACATAAGGATATATATACCACTTTATATAGCAAAACCATCGAGGCTATTATTGACCGTTGGATAAAGAGGGATGGATAGTGTAGACTCAAAAAGTAAAAGTATTTGTCAAAAAGCATAAAACAATCAAGTACACCCATTTAAAAAGCAAAACATGTTTTTAGCTCCTATATCATCCATCTGTCTTGATCTAATGGTGAAGAATAGTCTAGATAGGTTTACATATAAGTGGTTCGCATATACCACCCTCTCTCTAGATATATATAATGGATAGATATATCTAGCATTTCCTAGCCATCCTATAAGGAGATGGATGGTTGAAATAAAAATGCAAAAGGCACAAATGTACTTGTATGTTGTACTTGATTTACATGAATACTTTTTGCTTTCTAAATTCAACCATCCATCTTAATAATCAAATAGTCAGAAAATGCTAGATATCTTTATTCATTTCTACTACTAGAACAGACCAGGTGCTCCATGTATGTGTGTGTATATATATGTCAGGTCGCACAAGGGATATCATCTTTTGCATTAAATGCAATCTTGGTCCATTGGTACACAACCTCAGTCTCCCTGTCTATGAATATGATTCAAGGATGGCTTTAACCTTGTTTACATGCATGAGCTGAGAAAAGATCTATGAGAACAAGGGTTACACTATTGCACAAATCAAAATGCTCCAATGGTTACATTACTTCTTCATATAGATGAAACAAGTTGTGCGATACAGTATGAGATGTGCATATTCGTAACCTGTTTGTTACTGGTATATATTTTCAACATTCTTTTTACTTTGGCAGGGATGCATCTAAATCCCTCCACAATCATTGGGGTAATATGGAAAATCATACATGTTAATGTATAATATCCGTTAGGAAGGGATAAAATACAAGATCCATTTGATCTAAGATTTAACTGCAATTTCCCCATGATGGAAAAGGATAATAAAGACAATATTAGAAGAAAAGAATATGTATTAAACAATGTTATGCCTATGGACATAGTTTGTATTTTTGTCGAAAACTTTAGATACTGTGAATGTCTATTCTTATTCCTCAGTTACTCTTTATGATGCTTGTAATTGCACACGGACAAAGTTGGCACACTTGGTAAGAATGTAAGATATCTAAATGTGTACACTCAGTAACTTCTTTCTGTTCTTTGTTAACGTAGGGTACTTTTGTATCACCAAAATAATAACCAAAACAAATGCCTCTATGATTGGTCAGGAAGGGCCGGAGGGATGCCTTGAGTGATGGATCAGTCAGTTTTATTTGCAACCTTATGTTTTCCTATCATGTAATCCTTAATAAGATATTTTTATCCATAGTGCCTAGAGCTGCAGAAGAAAGACAGGCTGAATTGAAGGAAGTCCCGAATAATTGATTAAACCAACAAGAAGAATTGGAAAGAGACACTGCCCCGCAAGCGGTATGCTTAGATATCAATTCCTATTGTTTCCTAGTTAGGGGCCTTAGGGCTAAGGTCAATCTTCTTATGTTTCCCTACCATGTAATCCCTACTAAAAGTTGGATCTTTTTATCCATAGTGCCCTCTTAATGAAATGTTGAGGTATATGTCTCCCCACTCTCTTGGGTTCTGTTATGCTTCTCCTTTGACGACATGCATAAAGCATGACACTGAATGTAGCATAAGTCCATGGTACCCTAAAAATGTCCTTGTCAACTATGTCATACCCTAGTATCCAAAACTAACCAGCTATTTGGCTGTAATCTATTAAACTACTTTAGAAATTAGATTCTTCTCCAGAGCATCACGTTCTTTCCTCAAAAACCTCATTGAGGCAATATATGCAATCTGAAGATTGAGGATCCTTGACCAATCTATGCACCATGCATTGTTGAGCATTGACATATTTGGTGGCAAGAATATCATTCCCCTTGAGAAAAGATTCCAACGGAAACACCTAGGTGTTTAATAGAACCTTTTCCTTCTCTTATAGGCAAGTGAAAGTAGAAACTCGATGCAGGTATCAAACCCCCGAACTACATGTTAGGAGCCAACCCTCTAAGCCAGATGATCTATGTCCTTTCAGCTCCTAATAAGAAAAATCGGCACCACTCTAAGCTAACTTTGACTGTTTCATGTATGAAATTATGGCCGAGTTGCTTAAGGACAAGTTGGTATAAAGATGTGAAATTAAGAAGAAACTGGAAGGAAGATCCGTAGATAGTAACAAATTCAAAAGAATAGGAAAGAAAATAAGAAATCAATGAAAAAGGAAAATGTATAAGAATAAAATATTGGCAAGTAGCATTGACCTTCAAAGAAAGGTTTTCTCTATTATTCTTTTCCCTTTTTCTCTAGATCCCATATGATGGTTGGACATTCTTGGTTTCGATATGGAACATGTTCTTTAATACAACACATTATCGCATGCCGCAACATATCTTAAATCTAATCTGACCATACTATCATGAAGGCTTCGTGGCACTTTTAAACTTGATCAGAACCTCTACGGTGTTACATGAGCGAGCTCATTTTCCATCTTGTGCTTTTTCCAGACCATGTGGAGTCACATTTACAGACATGAGGGCTCATTTTCATGCGGCTTTTTGGCTTCTAGAGCCTAGTTTCTCTGCCTTTATATCTATTTTTACATCTAATCTAAGAAAAATGGTTAGGATTTTAACTAATACAGGCCCTAAGAAGTACATCTGCCAGTTTCTTTCTAAACAAAGTTTCATACAACTACTTGTTTTTTGTTGTCTTGAAATCAATAATTCAATCCGAAAAGAAAAAACTGAATTGATTGCAGCAGATATATTCAAGAGTTAGTCCTCCGTGTCATAAATAAGACAATGAGAGGTTGTATATGAGAGTTCTCATTTGATTCCTTTGAGATACATCAACATACAAGCTTAGAGGATCATTGTTATGCACATTATGAAAATAATTAGTTGAACCGATTCACTAGCACGGGAAGGATATTTATGGCTTTATTTCTTTCACCTACAAAGTCTCATTAATGTTCCTCTACTCATCTAATGGCTGCTAGTTGCTATAAATATGCAGACAAATGAGACTTTACAATACTCTAAGAAGAAATCGAAGATTGAGAAATAGAAGGAATATCTGCGAGTCAGGCAGGCATATGTCAAAACCATGGGAAGATGTTGGCATTAGTAGCCGTACTGAACAAAAACAGCTTAAAAAATGTCAAAAGTTTTGTTGACTAAAAGATACCCAACACAAATGGCTGCTGTTTTCTGGCCATCTTATGAAATATCACATCAGACCAAACCTTTCCATCTCTTCGCGCACGCGCACTCACGCACACACATAGGTAACGGATTGCCAAGAAGTAAACGACAGAACTACATTAACGCTATTCAGATTGATCAGCAAAAAACTCCGGACCACAATTGAAGCATACAATAACACAAAGAAAGTCATAATATGTCGACCCAATAAGGAAATGATTGAGCAGCACGTTCGTGGAAAGCAAGACGGCCACCGCTTGGAGTAATTTCCATGACAAAATTCCGAACATAATCAGTGGTTTCTCTGGGTGTGTTTACAGGAGAACATAAATTCTACACAAAGGTTCATCTTTGGAGTCGGGTTAAGGGAAAAAGGAAATGAAAAGCACCATGGAAAAGAAGCAATCGAATTCCAGAGGATCAGAGAGCTAGGGAAGTACCTGGCACGTGATCTATCACACACCAGCAGCAATTGGTAGCTGCCACTCTATCATTTTGAAAGAAAAATATCGATGGTTTGCACAATAAACTTCAAGGGATACCTTCTTCAGAAGACGTATTATGTATGGCCTTTTAAAGAGACTTTGGTGGATTAAGCGTCATAAAACTTTGCGATCCCGAGCTCAACTGGGGAGTTGGACTCAAGGGGTAGGCTCCAGTCTCCCTTTTGATGTACAGCCTCCCCTTTCTTCAGAAAGAAGGAGATGCACGTTTTCTAGATTTGACTTATAGGGTGGGCTCAAACTGTGCCTGTAGTGACAGTTCTAAGGCGCTGCCCAGCCTTGTAATCAAACACCATTAAGGATGATTTGATGGTCTGAGCCTACGAAACTTAAACTACATTTAAGTTTTGCTCTAATTAAATGTGAGTTTCAAGGATACAATACAATTTACTTTTTATTTGATTATAAGACCAATCAAAGTGAACTATGAAACTTTTTATTGTTACAACTGAAACTAGAGTTCAGTAGTCTCAGCATGTGATTTAAATAACCCCTAATTGCCCTTCTCCCTCATAAAAGAAATAAGGTGGTTCGATTATTTGAACTCCTTTTAATGACCTACGTATTCTTTTATCATTTTCGATTGAACGATTCACTAATCTCAAAATTTTAGCTGGATAAATCTTTTTGTTTGTCAATGGAGACTCGTGTATGGTTTAAGTAAAATTTTAGAAGACGAATGAGTTCCCGAATTGCAGTTCATATGGCTTATTGAACTGAACTCGAACGTAAACCAGGGATGAGCCGAACTGCAAGCGGATGACTCTCACCGAGTATGTCACTTAATGGTTTTTGAGTATTTTTTTTGGCTACTTTTAAGCTCATCCTTATTTTGTCAATATTAGATATACTTTCCTTTTGCTCTTCTCTAGATTAGAGCGAGGGAGTAAATATACCAAAATGCATTTTTTTGGTTAGAAGAGGAGGGTGAACACACATTCACCCTCTTAAGAGTCGAACTCCCCGCCAACAAAAACAGCAGTAGAGCGCCCTGACGCTCTCAGTGCAATGCATTTGCATATCATTCAAATGGAAAATCTGTCCAAATGAATGAATTTTCATTTGGGTCAGTCTTCTGAAACAGTTTTGCATTGTTCATCATGATCTATCTCATAAGTTTGATTTTGAATCGCTAAACTCTGATAAGGCTTGAAATGAAAAATCTTGAACAATTGATTTTGGAATTTTATAGTTAATGAGATGCTTCATTGGTTAGTAGGGTTATCCATAGATCATCAAGGCTGAAAATATGGCTTCAAATTAAGTACCAACTCAGTTGATGCCGCAGGTAGAGACTCATGGAATGGCAGAGGCGAACTTCGGAGCTATGGTTGTCATTTTTTGGTTACGCATGCCCCAGGAATCAAACTTACAACCTGCATTCTGTGAGTCGATTGCCCTGCCAGTTGAGCTAAAGCAAATGAGTGGCAGAGCTTTTGGACATTTCGTTAATCCATGAATAAGGATAAAATCTTATTCGAAATTATTTCCATCCAAAAGATCAAGATCATGTCCGAAGTACTTTAGTTGTCTCTCTCTCCTTTAGGGAGGTGTTTTTGCATCAAATGATGTAAAAGCGGATTCCTATGTAATTAGGGAGGCAAATTCCATTATGTTACCGGACGGGTTTCTGGTGCCGCCCAACGGCTTTTGATTTTTTGGTGAATGCACACATACCCTCATTAAGCGTTTATGTTCTCTCTTGAAAAACTACCGAGAGGGGTTTATTTCTGTACATGGGAGATACCTACAGCCACCAAACGAAGACCCTCTCTCTCCTCATATGCTCTTTGTGCTATCAGCCAACCGAAACACCCTACACATGCCCTACTGGCTCCCTTTTATAACATGGGGCACGGTACAAGATGGGTGATCCATATCCAAACATACCTTGGGTGAGATTCAGCCCCAGGCTCTAAGACACCATGGCCTAAATGACTGGGCACTCACTACTAAGCCCTACCAAGCCAGACCACTTGGCTAAGTTGATCCAAACACAAAACTGTAAACCTCTCTTCTCAAGCAAGGGAGGTTTACCTAGACTTATGCGATCCTTCATAATGAAAGTCATGACTCATGGCGCTTACGTATCCCGCTTGTTACAATAAACACTCAATACAAAACCTCTCCATGCGCTAGGTCATGCCTTCTTAGTGTCGGGGTCATCCTGTGCATTGTGTGCCACGCTCCAAACACTCTTCTGTAGCACTGTAGTCATGCTCCGCGCGTCGAGCTCTCCTATAGCCGTAACACATTCTATGATTATTTTAAAAGAAAAAGAGAGGGAAGGCTAACAAGAGGAGCTAAAGAGAATCATGTTACCACAGTTTGAAGGCAATACATTAAGCGAGGTCAACTACATCTAGTTGACACTGTTCTTGATCTTGTCATATTAGCATTTAGCTATTAATTTAATTTTGTTTAGTTTGATTGATTCGTCGTTGGGGATATTGGGCATATCTAAAAAATTGAGATTGGTGACATCGAGGTTTAGTGTATGCATTATGATGAAATTTCTTATTGTATCAATGAGTCATAAATTGACTTCATAAGGTGATTCGCATTAAAGCAAATAGTCATCAACAATAATGCACTCAATTGACTTTATAAATTTAACACCACTTAACATAGACATAAAGGCATTGGCACTGTGCTCCCAGGGCGATGATCCTAACCTTGGAGTATTATGGTGCATTGCTTCCGTACTATGGCTGGCGGTTTACGGGCGATATAAATTAAGAAAATTCATTTTACTGGATATAAAAGTTTCCCTTTTGAAAGTTGAAAGCTTTAAGAATCCTTTAATTGTTCTTAGCAAGAAAGTTTGAGTAAAGTAAATGTACTAACCATTGACATCCCCAAATAATGAGGTTTAGTAAATGGTTCATGTTGAAATTCCTCATTGCATCATCATAAGTCACATATTGACTTTAGACTTGATTGGCATCCAAGCATACTCAGATTGTCATCAACAAAGTAAATAAGCTCATGGCACAGTGGGAGGACCCTCTTCGATCAGATTGATTTCTGCCCTTCAGATCAAGTATAGGTCGATGAGCTGCGCATCCACACAAGAATTTTATAATTTATGGCATAAGGAGCCACAACATCCTTGCTATGGATTCAACTCAAAAGATACTTCAAGTTGAAGCTCTCAAATTCAATGTATCTGTAAACATCTATCTATCTGTCTGTATAGGTATGTATATATGTATGTAGGTACGTATATGTGTATGTGCGTGCAGGCATGTGTAGTATGTATGTGAGTGTGTGGTAACTTCCGAAAAGTAAAAGAAGAAATAATAAAAGTAGAAAACAACGAAAGCAACTGACAAATATAAGATGGAGAATATTTATCTATAATGAAGGCAATGAAATCAAGGTCATTGAAGATCTTTCTTGCGTATGCACAAGAATGAAGGTTTACCTTTTTCTTCTTGGTTGTGCAAGAAGAATCAAATGAAGAAAAGGTTATGTAGAAACAAATACGGAACACCATGAGAGGGAGACAGATTGATCAAAGAATTCATCCACCAAAAGGAAAAGCAAGCATTTACCCACATAAGCGGGGCCAATGTATGTATAGTATCCGTATCTAACTCAAAAAAGGAAGATCAGTACCCAGAGCGTTAGCTCAACAGCAGGGCACTCTAGCGCTGTTGCTGCTGCTGGGGAGTTCGACTCCCAAAGGGTGTACGTGTGTGTTAAGCTTCGACCTCCTCTTGTAACAAAAAAAGAAAAGCAAGATCATGTCTTACTGTTTCCTTCCAACACTACAGAACTACAGAGGCCTTTCTCTCCTTCTTTTAAGATGCTCATTGTCCAAAATCTTGATCGAAGGAATAATGATTGCAGTTATACTGGAAAGTTTGAGAAAATAGCGACAATTAATTGAAATTTGGAATCTAACATAACATAAATCTAAACCGACGCCTAAGGTAAACTAAGTGGGTGTACTACATGGATTCTTACTCTCCATGTGTTATATCATTGGCTCTAGAAAATCATCCTTTATCTTTTCCTTCCCACAGTTTTGTGTGCGCCCGTGCATGTGTGTGTGAGAGAGAGAGACAGAGAGAGAGAGCACACCAAGATATAAAGTCTTCAAGTAACTAACAAAGCGCCAACAAGCTGGTAAAACTGTGCAGTAACCACACAAGAGACAGAGAGATAGGTAAAAAAGCATCATATGACCAGATAAAACTATGAAGCAACCAAAGAAAAGAAAAGACTGAAGCTAATGGAGATTAAGGATGACTAGATTCAAAGAAATATCAAAACTCCAATCCAAGAAAACTATACAGTGAGATTTAATATGATTTGCATAATTTATTAACAATTTCATGTGATCATCATTAAAGTAAGGCAAGGGAGTGCGGAATAGACTTTATAATTCAGAAAGATGTGCCTCTGGATTGGTTCCTTCAGACATCATCGAAATATCAAAAGTACTGCCAACCCAAGAAAATTATACAGTGATATTTAATATGATTTGCATAATTTACTAATAATTTCATGTGATCAGCATTGAAGGAAGGAAAAGGAGTACAGGGTAGACTTTATGATTCAGAAAGATATATCTCTGGATTGATTCCCTGAGCCATCAAAGAAATATCAAAAGTATTACCAACCCAATCAAACTGTACAGTGAGATTTAATATGATTGCATAATTTATTAATAATTTCATGTGATCATCATTGAAGGAAGGAAAGGAAGTACAGGGTAGACTTTATGATTTAGAAAGATATGCCTCTGGATTGGTTCCTTGAAAATGATTAGCTGCATTCGCTAATGTACTCTTGTAACATTTTGAGGAATCTCATTCCTAATAGTACTCCCCCATCTTTTTCACAAAACACAAAAAAAAAAGCTGCGGGTGTCTGTATAAATGCGCTCATAGAAATAGAGAATCCACTCGAAATGTTTGCAGAGGAAACGATCATTTTAGCTTTCTCTTTGCAAGTTAGAACTTCAAAATTTTATGTTTTCAAATCTCTTTTCTTGAGGAAACAGCGTTTGTGTATGTCAAACCTAATAAGATTGCACAACAATTTAAAACCATATTCACTTCTCCGGGCATGAGTTGGAGGAGTCAGCTAAATTATCCAAGAAACTAAACAATTACACATTTATCATCATACTTATATTTTTAATTAAGAACAAATTATTAAGCTTAAACAGGACATGCACCGAGCAATAACTGTTTGCAAAATTAAAATATGATGTGCACCATAATAACTGAAACTGAAAAATTGATCATTACCAACAGAAAGGGAGTTTCAATGCATTAACTCCTCCAGTACAAGAATGAAGTTAACAGAAATGTTCTTCTGAGCAAGACAAGCTTCATCTCAATCATGATGTTTATATTAGAGAGGGAGAGATGTGCCCTGGGGTAACAAGATGACGATGAACTGAAGTAATAGCAGAAAGGAAACCGATTGGCTGAATCTATTTTTCCACCACGGGGCTCTAAGAAACAATAAATATTAATGATGTCAGTGATTCCTTGATGGAAAGCAATTCTGGGAACTCTTTCTTCAATTTGGATGCATCCATCTCATTGTTGCTTCGAGGAGCAACTATCACCTTAACCTTGCTCTTCAAGCGTGAAGTTAACCCACTTGAAGTTGGGGTCAATGTAATCCCTGTACATCTCAAGGATCTCATTATGGCTCACAACCCCAGGATTTGTGAAGTTCCAGATGCCCTCAAGTTCTCTTTGCCATCTCAATTGAAATAGGCAGAAGTTCATCCAAAATAGTCATGCTGTTTGGGATGTTAACTACTTTGTTATAGCGAGAAATCTTTGTAATGAAGTTGCGTGGGTTGTTCAGGTCAGATGAAATTGGCATGCGAACCCTGGAGGGTGCATACATTGTCATATTCTCTCAGTAGCTCCTCAACCTGATCAAAATTGACATAATAGTTATTATATGAGATAGTTCAAAATGAAAAAGGAATGAAAACCATATCATGTAAAAAAAACTTACCATAGCTTTGGTTTTAGAGTAGAAAGAACCGATAAAATTCGGCTTATCTTCCTCTTTGAATCCAATGCCAGATCCTTCTGGGTGTTCAGCATCATATTCAAATATGCACCCAGTAGCAAAGTTTATCATCAACAACGCTTGCTCCTTGCAGACATCTGCCAAAGTGAGAGTACCCGCAACATTGGTACGGATGGTCTCTGTCTTGTGTGACTCACACCAATCAACATTCGGCCTACCAGTCACTCCAGCAGCATTAAAAACATGGGTTGGCTTCACATTCTGAATATCAGCCACAAGGGAGGAGCGATCCTCTAGGCGCCCTTTTCCATATTCAAATGGAATCCCTTGCTTTTCACACAATTTCCCCAGCAAACCCCCAATCCACCCTGTTCTACCATAGATCAAGAACTTAAAAGGAGGTTTCTGCTGAGTGCCAGTGTTCTTGGATGATGGGACCACCATTCAGTATTAGTTGAGCCAAAGGATGAAGGTTTTTCCTCTTCAGATCCTTCAAAATGTCTCTCCATCCCACCAGGCATCATCAGCATTCTTGGATGAGGAACCAATGCACCCGATACATCTCCCCACCAATCAGGGTTGCTAGTATACCATTCCATGGTCTTCCTCAGCCCCTCTTCCCATGTTGTTCTCTCTGACCAACCCAAGTTCTTTAGTTTCTGGTCGTCCAAAAAGTACCTCTGATCATTAAATGGTCTATTCTCTACAAATTTTATACTAGTGTCTGGGTCCATTGAGAAAAGTCTGCATATATCTTTGGCTACATCAATAACTCTCCTTTCCTTCTTTGTCCCAATATTGTAAACATGGCCAACCTCTCCGTTGTGAAGGACAACTTCAAAAGCCTCTGCAACATCTTCACAATATAAATAACTCCTCACATTAGAACCATCCCCATGAATTGGAAGATTCTTTCCTTGCATAGCCAGGAGGATGAACTTTGGAATTAACTTCTCAGGAAACTGATTGGGCCCATAAACATTGTTTCCACGTGTTGTGATAACAGGTAACCCATAGGATCTACCATAAGCCATGACAAGCATTTCTGCCCCAGCTTTGTTGCAGAGTATGGGTTTGTGGGAAGAAGCTGGGAAGCCTCATGGTTACCAACAACAGCATCTTCATCAGTTTCACCATAGACTTCATCAGTGCTCACATGAATGAACCTCCTGATCTGACCAGTAACTTTGCATGCTTCTAATAAAACGTGAGTTCCATATATGTTATTCTTTGTGAACTCAAAGCTATTACCAAATGAATTGTCAACATGCGTTTGCGCTGCAAAGTGCATTATTGTGTCAATGGACTCGGTGATGAGAAGGTAGTTGACAAGATCAGCACTAAAGGTCCATAGCTAAATCCTTTCTCTTCCCAAATGAAGGTCCATAGTTAAATCCCTCTAGAAATATCAGTCAAATACAGATGCTAGATCTTGCAACCAACCAAAACCAACACTTTACTCACATTAAATGGGATCAGTAGCAATTGTGATCCATCCTGGGTCACATTCACATTTAGTTCAATATAAGCACAACATGTTTTATGATCTCCTTTCCCAGCTTCAACATAGGGAAAAATCTGCAAATCAACATAAACGAAAAGAATCCGGAATCTGATTTCTTTTCTATTTAGACTGGTTGTCATGATTGCTCCAATAAAGAAAGCGATTTTATGGTTACCATACCATCCATTTTTATTTAAGGAAAGTATAGCGTTTTAGAAGAAAATAAGAAAAAACAAATTCGATGCAGGAAACACCTCAACTTAAGATAACGGCCTCACAACAATATCTCAGATCTAATCACAACACGAAACGTAAAGAATTCAACTTCAACATACTAAAGAGAAACCAATCTAGAACCATAAAATGCAAACCCATATTTTTTAATCAAAGAGGCTTAGGTTCCTCCAAAATTCTATTACAGTTACCAATTATGCAGACTTTACTGCACAGATTTGATCTCTCAAACTCACCAAGCAACTCTAGAAATCAACAAAAAAGTCAATATAAGAGGATACGCCAATCAATTATGCAAGATCCACAAACGATATATTCTACCAAACATTCAAATAGGCACATCCAAAACGACAAATCGATTTATCATTCACCAAAAAACTATATAGATTTCTCACGTTCGCGCATCAAAACCTGATGTTATTGGGAGAAAACAAACTAAGATAGTTAGAAGAGCAAATAAACCAAATTATCTTAAAAGATCATCCATTCAACCACAATGGGTCTTCAAGATCTTCTAGAAAACCAGCCAACAAAGAACATTGAGCAAATGCAGGAAACACCCATGTAGCAATTCACGGAGATGAGTTAAAGGGGACTCACTGAAACGAGATCCGAAATGAAGGTGAATGAGAATGACGCCAAGAGAGGATGTAAGACGAAAAGGTCAGATCAACGTTTTATTGGATCTGCTGATGGCAGGAGGGAATCCTTCTCTTAGTTGCAGGAAAGTTGCTGCCTGCAGAGAAGATGGGCCTCCAGAGAGAGAGAGAGAGAAAGAGGTAGTTGAAAAATGGAAGATATGGTTGAGGCAAGACCTGACCGGGAACCTTCCATAAAAAGAGCAGAGAGAGAGAGAGAGAGGTCATGCAAAGTCGATGTCAATTTTCAACGGGGATTGGTGCCACCTCGTAAGTTTCGATTCAATTGGTAACTTCTGCTTTCCTCCGGAGACATGCTTGGAAATTTTAGTCCTTTCCAAAGTCTAAAAAAAGTCAGCAATTTAAGCTTTGAAGCCGACTCACGAAACCGACACGAAACCAAACTGAAGCCAGAATTGAAACAGTGAACTCTAGAAGCTGCAGTTCCTAGCTTTTCATTTTGAGTTTTTATTTGATTTATTAAACTTTTTCATCTAAAATACTTCCCTTTCAATGTGTAACAAAAGTAGGGGATAGCTCATCAGGTTCTGTGCTCACTGATCATGCAAATGAAAAATAATGAAAACTTATATATATGGAGAGAGAGGGGTAATTCTAAATGAGTATAATCTTATATAAACATGTTCACTATTCGATCTTTGAAATAAACTGTTAAAGTAATAAAACAAAAAATATTTAATAGACATGATATACTAAATGAACATAAAAAGTGCAAAATTGGGTACAAGTTAGAACGGTTCTAAATGAGACCCATTTGTAAATCGGATCTAAAGTTTGGATACCCCCCGCCCCCCCTGCCGCCTCCAAAGTTGGGTACAAGTTTGGCTGGGTCATACAGGGTCCGAATCAAAACCAAATAAATGAAAAAGAAGAAATCTAAACCTCATCTTCATTTTAAACTTTTGGTATCTTGTAAATTAATGGAAATTTCTAACTTTGGTAATTATGTACAATTTTAATTTTGGTAACTTTTGAATTGCTCCACTGGTAATGCTATGAAAAGCAATTATATAATACTTTATATTAACTTAACCGGGTTGATATAAGATAGCTAGAAGTCAGTTTGAATTTCGTGTTGTCTTTGGGTTGGGATTCCGGGGTTGGATTGCGTACCTGTTGGCAACTTCGACTAAAATTTTTGAGACCATTGACGTTCAGGTTGAAAGATCAGTTGGAGTCGAAATGCTTTGGATCTGCATATGCTGGATACAAGACCCAACCCGTTTGTAAATCAGGTCAAGATCTTGAATCCAACCCAAACCTGCGGGTTTATAAAGATCGGATCCAATCATCTCCATTCTTCAGGGTTGTTCTCGTAAAGCCGACCCATGTGCATACCCTAGTAATTAAACGTTTACCATTAAAACAAAGACCATTTATTATATAATTATACTAAAATAACATATGGATCCTCAACAGAGAAAAAATAACATATGGGTCAGACAACGGACCTTATTTATTCTTATAAATGGCATTAAAGCATCCCTTGTGGGTCGCACAAGGCATCATGCCTCCTTTTTATTTATTTAATTATTTTTTTTATAAGAGAAAGACGATGCCTAACACACTCACACGTGCATCTTTTGGGGTCAAACTCTCACGGAGTTAGAGCACCCTCCCTTTGAGCTAACTCTTGGATGCTCCTTTTTCTTTCTTTTTATATTTGACCTTTTTGAGATTTATTTTGTTTTAGTTTAATTTTTTATAAAAAAAGCGACGTGTAACACACACAAGCGTCCACCTCTGCCCCCATTCTTCGAAAATTGAGCTCACCATGCTAACATGAGAGCTAGAGAGTCTTGTCAATTGAGCTATCACTTTGGGTGGCGAAAGCCTAACACACACACACAACATACACATTTATGTCCCAAGAGTTGAACTCACACTGCATAATGGGAGTTATAGAGCACCCCCTCCCTCTCCTAATATAATTTTTTCAATTAAAATGGTATTAGTACAAAAGACTATTGGATCCAAATTATTTATTATTTGAGTATTAAAGTTTAAGAACAACTGTATAGGAGCATTGTACTTAAAGCGGTAGCTCAAGGGCAGGGCCCTCTGACATTGACTTGTCATAAAAGAGAAAAAAAAGAGAGAAGGAAAACGAATAGGAGCATCAAAGCAGGCATACTTTGCTTTGCCCCGTTATTAAATGACCATCCGGCGTTTCTTATTGTATTTCACGGATAAAAGTATTTTAGATGTGCTGCCGACTCAACCAATTACTATATTTCAGGTCAGTCGTACCCTAAAAGTTATGTAGTCAGGCGATAATTTCAATATGACAGCAGAAAAAATTGAACAACATACAAGAAACTGTGCTGAAAATATCGTTATAAACACGTTTTTTTGTTTTTTTGAGTCGTTTGTTCTATATCACGATATCTTTATAAAATGGATAATTATATCACTCCAACCAGATATTCATGATACCATGCCTACCCTTTAAAACATGATACAATATAATGAACAAAGATTAATTCCTACGTTGAAGTTATTCTTCAACCTAAATGGTTCAAACTTTGCCCCTGTTTATATTAAGCATTTCAAAGCAAAAATAGCAACACAATTTTCAGTCCCGAGAGAAAATGCTGCAACTGAAATACGGCACGAGTCTAATTTAATGGCCAAGCAAATCGTCTTCCGCCATGCATATGGGCAGTTGGTAACGGGCGGTGCACCGAAGGCAGGGAGGTCATGCCTGAAAGTTGAGGTTTACTTCCCAAGGAGTAGACCAAAGTGATCATCAACTCATTTAAGAGCTCTGTCACACATCATGCATATATATATATATATATATATATATATATATATATATATATATATATATATATATATATATATATATATATATATAAAACCATGCATTTTTGGGTGAGCCAGATACATTTTTAGTTCCATTGTGCTCTATCTTGTGTCACAGTGAAGGTTAACTAAAGAAAAAAGGGTAAACCCATGATCATGATTTATTGTTTCCTTCGAATACTTTTAAAGTGTTCACCTTGCTCTCTTCCAATGTCTAAGCTAACTAAGGCATGTTTATGTATTGAATCTTTTAACGTTGGGTTTGCTTTCTTCGAATACAATCACACATCCACATCAACATCTTCATTTACACTTTTAACTTTTGCACACTTCAATGTGTGATCATGTAACTTTATTAATGTAATAATTTGGTTTTAAAGTTCGAGAGTCATTTTGGTCTAATCAGTCTGGCACACGCGCGCACACACACACATGTGATTCCATAACAGAGCTAATAAGATCTGACATGCCGAAAGCCAAATAGATACGGGAACCTAGATTTTCCTAGCTTGTCACCCCCACCGTTCTTGCTTGGCTTGTTCAGAACAGGAATGAGCTGGGATTACCAAGATGAACCAAGTTGAGGAGAGTGAGAAGTACCCTAAGTAAATGGACCTTCATTAAACTTAACTCTTCGTTTGTGAAAAGTTAAAACATCATAAGGTGGCCCTTCATTTACCTCAAATACTCCAATTGCCCTAGGGTCATGGCTTAAGGTGAAGACTTGACAAAAATATATCATTCAGCAACCTTTCATGAGCCAAACCCAGACAGACTTACCAAGTTCATTTTCAACTCATATGATTTAACAAATTGAATGTGAGTGAGCTATGGATGAGCGTGGTTCAAGCGAACTACGAGCGACTTGGTCCATTTACCAGTCCTACTCATAAGATTCAGGATTCATTACATCCAAAACCAAGTTCCTCTATCAAATTAATCCCCCTGCATGTCAATCTTTGTCAGAGACCCGTGCAAACTAAGGAACATCAGTCTGCGTGACCACAAAGAAAGATAAAGAGTGTGCACCCATTCTCGGTCTTCCTGTAGAGCACCTGGTTCAACCAAGCCCACTCGCGGCATTGTCTTTTGATGATTTCATTTGAAACCAATATCACCCATGAGAACAAGAAACATGTGATCAGGTCTTCTAAGATGCAAAATAAGCTGCAATTGAATAAGGTCCAGATTATAATGAACCCAGTGCAGATAAAACTTGCATTAAGTGAGCCCAAAGTCTGATTTAAGTGGAATGCCTTGTCTGGATGGAGTCTGCTTTTGTGCTGGACCTTGTGAACAAATTGGTGCCGCAAAGGCACATGCACACAGAAGAACACCAAGGCCGAAAGCACTCAGGCGACTCCATAAGTGATCGGGAGTAGGATTAATGCACAGACTGATGCCGTGATACAGGTTTTATGATCGATCACATATAGTTTAGATCCAATATCTAGCTCAAGACCAGTAGCAGAGAACTAGTAGGGATGTTAATGGAGTAGGTCAAGGTCCCTGTCCTCGTCCCTACTGAGGAACTACCCTCTGTGTGCACTACCGCATCCAGTAGGGACAGGGATGTTCACTCCTCCCGACTCTGATCCCCAGCCACCCAACGGCCCCATTTGGAATGGGTCCCCGTTGAGAGCAAGGGATCCCGGTCCTATGAACATCCCTAAGCACTGCTATCATCATTTTAGATCAGTCTACATCACAGTGGCAATGGATTTTATGCTATTGCACTACTTTTTGTGTATGGTGGATTCCAAGCATAGGCATGGTGGTTCATGAACTCTAGATTACCTTAGATTTGGGCTATCGTTGTATCATCCTAGAATTAGATTTGCATTGCTTAGTGGAGCTCCTAAACAGTGATCGGCCCGGCCGAGCAAATATTGGTACCCTCATCAACTGCATCCATGCACTTCCCCATCAGGAACCGGTGGTGTCGGTCGACTATCTTGCTAATGACCATTTCCAAATGTTGGCCGGTTTGCACTTCCGGCCGAGTGCTTCTGGTTCCATTCATCCCTTGCTGTTTGTGGATAAATGACCATCCCTTATATGCATCTACTGAGGCCAGTTGTGTAAGGTGGGTGGGGGTTGCAGCCGGATGTAAGGGGGTGTTTAGTTACGAGGCATGGGCCTTAAGCTGAAATGGAATGCCGAGTTCACATCATAATCAAAAGTAGGCCCCAAGATGCACTTGATTTAGGAGGCTGATCTGGAGTGGGCCAGTGCTGGAACTGGGATTGCAGTGACAGTTATGTAGGCCCAACCTCGTAATCAAGCATCCCCAAGATTTTAGGGCAATTTAGGTTTTGTTGGCATTTATACAAAACAAACAGGCATACCCTAAGAAGAAACTGAGCCATTAAAAAAAAAAACAAGCTGCTGATCTAATTTTCTCATTTCCTTTTCTTCCTTCAAATCTTTCTAGAAGATTTATTTCATTGATAACATATAACATACCCTTTGGTTACTAAAAAATGTAATTATACAATATCAGACATGGACCAGAGAGAGAGGAATCAGCAAAGCCTGAAGGCATAACATAATACTTATCCTCCTTCACTTTGCTAAAACTCAAAACCTCTCCTTAAACAGAGAAGAATCGAAAGATCCTTATCATTTACATCTTCACTCTACAAAACCACAAGTCTGTAATAATTCATTAGAGAAGTTTAGATGCTTACTCCACAGAGGCCTTAGATCAGGAAAACCAATCTCCAGCCACGGCTTTGCGGGGCCACTGAAGTGTATAACAGCAGCATCTTCCAGAGTTTGTGGATCAATCTCGGGCCTGTATCCTAGCCCAGAAACATGCCATTTAGAATCAATTATATGCACATCCCCATCAAAAGCGAGTAAGGCTGGAGGCAATGTGCCCAGACGCCACAAGGTCAAGCCTGAATCCAGATTCTGCAAAAAAGAAGAAGGAAAAGGCATGAAACCATTGGCAGCTGAACATACAAGAAGTGACTTACTAAATAGAACCTTGGTGGACATTGCCTGATTTTTGACAATGTGCTCACCATTGGATTGGTGAATCATACTTGGTAGTTTGTGTTTGCTAAGAATCAGGGTGCAGACTAACTTTGCTGCACGCATCAGCAGTTGGCAACTATCATGCACATTCGTGTGTGTGTAGTTATACAAACATGTGCACGCAAGCATGCACAGTTGCCAGGTTCCAACACTGGTACCCAGACATAAGTGAACAATGCAGTTAGTAAGATTGCTAACGTGAAGTGTCCAATCATAAGTGAACTAATTCACATACATTACTATAAGAAACAATGGCATACTTCCTATAGTGAGTTTGTTCATGAATATACAAATATCTAATCGAGAGAAGACACGTGAGGAGAAAGTTTACCAGCTTAAGCCAATGATGGTACTTTTCTGTGATGTCAGTCTGCCTCCATGCTCGAAGATCTAAGATATTCATGCCATAAGCCCAAGAAAGCCGTTCCTTTTCGAAGTTTCTTGATACAAATGGATTTGAGAAGTTCAAATAAATCTCCAACTTCTTGGATGTTTCAACTGCGCCATTCACTTTTCCATGCAGATCTATCTCCCACAATTGTGACAGGTCATGTTGAACAATGACATCATCATCAAGGAAGACAACTTTGTTGAGCTTCGGAAACAACTGTTTGTTTTAAAATTTTCATGAAAAAATTCATACTTTTATCACCACAATGACACTAGCAACAATTTCACTACAAATTAGTTACAGTTACATCAAACATGGACAGAGCCTTCTGAAAAAGTGGATGGCATAGTGTCATGGATGGTTACATACAGTTTTCAGAATATCCACTATGGAATGAAATTATTTCCAAGTATTTGTTGTCAGCCTTTTGTGCTAGTCACAATTATATAGTAAAAACATTGGAACCCAATGTTAAGTTTCCCTTCTCAATTCTCATAGATGCCATGCATGCCTGTAGAAATATCTTACCATCCATTTGGAGGAAACTTTTCGCCTTCTCCAAAATGAGTAAGCATAAGATGAGAAAAAAGAAATGTCCCATTAGCTATCTTCAATATGATCATGTGCAGGTTGTTTCTAACCAAGAGAAACATTAGCAGTCATAGAGAAAATTTAGCCTGCTATTGGTAGGCCAAAGAACCTGTAATGCTGATGAGATAATCTTATTCATCAATGATCTCCAATCACATGTAAGGCCGACCACATGATACGATGCGCCCACTCATTTCCTAGTTCGGTAACTAAACAAATGCCTACTGCGAAAACATATCTCCATTATAACACAAAAGATAAGCTCACCTCAGGTAGATAGATCCTCATGTGATTCAAAAATGAAACATGGTTAGGGCTATGTTGAGCTTCCATCTCTCTCCACATGTCGCTTGACAGATGTGCCAGACTTGTACCTCGCCACTGGTCATAAAAGTACTCCTTAATTGCTCCATGCATCTGTATGATCTCCATCACCTTAACCTTTGACTCTGATGGCCAGTCGAGCTGGTGGAGGCCCTTTACCTCCAATACTGCTGGGTGGAAATCTGGGTTCAGAGCAAACCAGGCATGCATGGATGCATAGGTTTTCTTGTCGGTGATAATATGGAAGACTGCATTCTCTGGCCTAACAATGCTTTTGACTGCAGATGCAATAACAACACCAGCAGCAAGAACATTGTCAGTTAGGAGCACATAGTGGTGATACAAATTGCTGGTCAGCCGTGTAACTGAATCAGGAGAGGGCAGTTGTGTACGAGCATCAGCATTTGATGAATACTCATCCGCAAGCCTCAGCGTCAGGCAGTGCAGACTTCTGGGGACACCAATGGATGCATAGTGACGATATATGTACCCCTGCAGCTTAGCTGAACGAGCCCTCTGATCCATTTTTGATAGCTGAAAGCAGAAGAAAAAGGGAACACTTAAGCTGAATCCATGGAGAAGATTTGGCTGCATGAAGTAACATTTCATAATTTAATGTTTCTGCACAAAGATGTCCATAATTTAGTGAACATCATATCACATGAACCAGCAATTGAGACAGAGAGAACTCTCACAGAATACATGGGCAAAATAAGGGTGTCCAGAGGGTTGCTGTCCAATAGAGTTCAGGCAAAGAACGATAACAAGACTGCATGCATGCTTGTCCGCATGCTTGTGAGTGCAACTTTGTTATGGATAAGAAAGTTATCTCACAAGAAAGTTCTAGAGTTCTACATGTAAAGATCATTGCTTTCAGAGAAGTTGTTTAACTGATGAATTCTGAAATGCACGAATCATGACTCAATTCTACAAATTATACATTAAACATCGGAATATGTGCTGTACATCATGCAAAGTCATGGACATGTCCACAATAATGTGGTTCCCGGACCATGACAGATATGTTTATCTATTCAAAACTCATGTTGGGTGGAGGAGTGTTAGGGTTCCCCAGGTTTGTGTTGGGGTGTTGGGTTGGGGTGGCCGGTGGTATCTGTGGGTGGGTGCTGGGTGCAGGTGTGGGGTCCGGGGATGTGGTGGTGGAGTGTTAGGGTTCCCGGTGTGGGTGGTGTGTTAATGCTTGTTTCTGCAACTATGAATTCCCAAACTGTTAGTGAAAAAGGTTTTAGCATTATTGCAGTTTATGCAATAGATTGTTATTCCAACTTCCAGCAGTGCGTAGAACGAAGGAATGTAGTGTTTTTTGTGTTCTGTGAGTTCCATGACAAGTTTGGAAGCCAGTTCTTGGACCATATACCTTTTTTATTTTGTTGGATGTGGCTGTAGTTTGATCCGATCAGAAGTTGGCCTTTCTTTCTGCCTCTTTCAATTTCTTTGATTAATCATTAAGCTATTACTCATGTATGCAGCTCTATAAGAAATTCTGTAGCAACTTAGAAGATATCATATCGAAGCTGCCAGGGGAAGCAAATGACCAAGCATTTTGGTGGCGACGAGTTGAAGGTTGCTGATTACATGCTCGCAGTAGCATGATAGGATGACCCGCAGAAAGGAGCGATAAGAATATCAAATTTGATGTTGCACGCATCATCATAATGAAATAATTTAATAATTTATAGAATTATGTTGAAACAGCACGATATGTGGATCCTAACGAAAGGCAGTTAGCTCATTTGAACCTGATATATTTACATACCAATGCTTTGGTTTTCAAGACAAACATGTCCACATTGTTGGTGTTAGCCCTCAAATCAGCAATAATATCATCCAATGATTCAGGAACATTCTCATCCGTTAGTTTCCCGTTTTCATGTTCAGCTTTAAGAATGGCCCATGTCAAGTCTACTGCCAGTGCCTGCAATAATAATTTACGCTCTAGGTTCAACAGCAAATGTATAACCACAAAGCAAAGCAATCATAGATATACTGATAAAGCATTCTTCAACCATTAGAAACATATGATAAGATTACTCCCTAAACATTATAAACCTGAACGCTTAATACTTCTCAAGTCATGCCCAACCTGCTTATTCATGCCTGTCTCTGGCTTGAGGTTGGCAATCAGAGATATCTTTCGTAAAGGTCGTCCTTATAGTCACGACTACTAGAAGATAAGCTAACCAAAAGTAATAAGGAACCGATTTCTTTTTTCGACATGTTTGGAAGCAGACATGCATTTTCATAGGGTTTCACTGAAGAGCGTTTAAACAAATATCAGACCCCCAAAGCATTTTTTCAGTTGATACACCTAGAGGGTTACGCTGTTGAGGAGACATGGACAAATGAAAATCACAACACGACCCTTTCGGTTTTTGCAAGCTCTCAACTGTAAAAGTTTCAAGTCAACCACACGCCAATTTGATGTGGATGATGATAAGCAGAGCAGGCATACCATGTTCCCTTCATTTCCCACAATTTGCTCGCTATACCCTATTATAAAATGAGGCTGGCCATTAATATACCTTAGGCATTCTAGAATTGAGTCATATCATCAAATTTCCGTACCAGTCTACCAGGATTATTATTTATTCTACTTTCACAATATCAGACAGATTGTCCCTTCACCGCCTGAACCATAGTACATTTCATTATATTGAATGAGCAGGATATGTCATAAAAGTTTTATGCATTTCTTAAAGAGCTAAAGAGCGTACCCTCGAAGCATCTCCGCCCATCCATTGAAGCCGTTGACCAAGTGTCCTAATGCAATCTGCTCAGTCAACCATCAAGCACACAGAACACTATCAATAACGTGAGCATAGTTTGGAAAAACCAATATATATAAATAGAGAGAGCATGCAGAAAGTAAATAGCCGGTCACTTCATTCCCAGTTTCGAGCTGCGTGAAATCTTTCACCGCCTCCACGAAAACGAAGTGACAACGCAATCAGAAAAAAGGAAACGCCGGAAGCCACAAATCCATCCCACATTCTCAGGATTCATTCCCTCCGGGACCATGAGCACTTCGATATCCCATAAACGTGCCTTGAGCGTGGACTGACTGGGGCTCGTGGGCAACGATTTTTATCTTTTTAAGCTAATAATTATAGCCTAAAATACGCTAAATAACTTTCCAAAGATAGGGCCCAACTCCTAACCCAATCGACAACTCGACGTATATCATCTGAACATTCTCGTTACGGATGCAAAAGGAGATTGCTTCTTGTTTGTAACTTTGGCTCATCTTTGTAAGAGGCAAACTTGGTGGTGTAGGTCTGCCCCCGTTTGGTCTCGAGTGGTAAAGTAAATATGCAGGCACAAAGAGCAGTGGAGTTCGCCTTACAAGTAAAAGGTCATGAGTTTCATACCCGGCGTGTGCATTTGCTTAGGCCTCCCAATTGTACCAAAGAAAGATTATATATTCCAGGAAAACATGATGGCGATAGATGAGCACGAATGGGTAGAGAACTTTATTTTAATAATAAAAATGTACCAGAATCATTTTTCAATTAAAGTAGGAGACTTATTTTTCCAGTAAAAATAGCATAGAAGTCTTAAGGATTTAACAAACAAACTCGAGTTCAGCTCATTAAGCTTAAAGCTTGTCTTGGTACGAACTCCACTCATCTAGTCTGGCTAAGGAGACAAGTACAAAACAGCCTTACCACGGCTGCTTTAGCTTGTTTTACAGCTCTAACTCCACGCAAAAGTTGTTTGGTTTCTATTGATAAGACTAGAGTTGCTGTAGCAAATTGCATGGCAGTAAGTTCAAACGATTTAGCAACCGAATTATCAGCTTCCATCATGTACAGAATTATTCAGATTCAGGTTAATGGAAAAATGGAAACTCCATACAGAAGCTCCTGTCTCTTGTTTCTTTTTAAAATGTATAACGTGATCCAATAGAAGATTTGTCACAAATCGACTGCCTGAGAAGCCTTGCTAGCCCGGATTTTACTCTATGTTTGTCATGATATAGGACGTATTTACTACTCATTAAGGCTTACATGAGAAAAGCAGAACCAAAGGAGTATCGTTCACTCTCTCTCTCTCTTGGAGTGCTCAATTCCCCAACTCACTTCGACCACTGTCCATCACCTTCTATCACCTTTTTCTACTCTTTCATTTACTAAAACTACTTTGTATCGGTCAAAATAGCCAAAAGTCAAAGCAACCACCAAAACCACCTAAAAACTAGCTAGACTTAAAAATATTTTTCTTAAATGGTTTTGACAATAACAACAGTCATTTGACTTGTGAAAGACAATTTGGCTGGTGGAGGTGCACTGAAAGGTGGTGAAAGAAGATGACCGTAATTGAAGCAGTAGAATCACATGAAACAAGACTCAATTCAGCATGAATCACTTCACTCATAATATATATTAATGTCATAGCAATACAGAAGAACCTAAGCTAGTACAAACCTATTCACGTTCATCATGTTTTGCTTGCCAGAATTGGGCTGATTATAACTGCATTTTAGCATGTTCTATGGCTAAATGAGTCAGACCTTTTTCCACGAATGTCAAACCAAACCTTCCCGGGACGAACGCTGGATTCTTTAGGAGCTCAAAAGATTACTTTGCTAGCCGAAAATAGAGGTGCAGAAAAAGCTAAGCCACTTGAACTCTATTCACCTTCGTCTTGTTTAGCTGGCCTAGTATTATGCTCTTTGTAGCATCACTGCAACGATTAAATGAGACAAGTCCAGAAAACAAAACCAAGCCTCCTCCTACACTATGCAAGGTCAGGTCCAATGAAGTCTTTATCCTCATTGTACTCTATATCCTGTGTCATATTAACAATTAACTCTAATAAAAACAAGCTCATGTGTCATAATTTCCTTTCAATAGTTTTGAGGACTTTGACCATCTTGTTTGAAGCATTCACCGTTTAGTTTCTAATACCTTCTCATCAAACCTTCATCTAGCTGCTTCTCCAAATGTCCAAATATATTGTCTTCGTTTCACACCAAATTTATCACTATTGGCCTCATTGGGGCACAACTTTCTTTATATGGCCACATGTCCTTTCTAACATCTTCATTTTCTCTACTAACATCTTCATCTACCGATGGTTAAGTGCCAAACCTCACTACTAAGTAGTCCAGAGACAAGCCTCCATGAGAGAGAGAGAGAGAGACTAGTATATTAGAACTTGTATCGACTCCATTAGGCTTAAAACTTCAGCATAGTTGAGTTTGGCACCCACCAATATTGTCATGTCACACTAACTAAAAAAGTACAGAATTCATGCTTTTTTCTCCACCATTTGTTGAATAAATTAATTATAAAAGATGATTTCCTTTCAGAATTTTATTTCTGTTTAGTCAAGCAGCCAGAGCTTGGTTCCTAACACAAACTAGACTCAATCTACCAAGTTTGACAAAGCTCGGCTTCAATCAAGCTTTAACGGTCGAGAGCCCATTCAAGGTCCACTCATCAGAAGCCCCAACCAAGAAGAGCTAAAAGACTTGCTTATTCAATTCCTACGCTACGGCGTGTTTGAATTACAGGACATCGGAACACAAAGCTAAATTACGACACTCGGCCTCCGCCGCATACTAGGCACACTACTCACAAATACATCAGCAGGCAGGACCTCCATCAGATTCCTCCTACGAAGTCACCAGATTCGCTCAGCAAAATTGGCCCAATTTGATGAATATAGGATAAAAGCAATCACCAAGTTGAACATCATGTTGTTATACTCACTCTGTGACTAAACTCCACCATTGGAAGCATCCATACTATCTTAAATTTGCGATTGTGAGGCATAAGATATGGGGAATCCATCTTCGTAGCCTTACTCACCAAAACCAAGCCTTTTTCCATGTTAAGTGGATTAAGCTACACAGATTTTTACTCGTCATGATGATCTAGATTGTCTCATTAACAAATAACTCTAGAAAAGCAAGATCATGTTTTTGCTGATTTTTATACAATTTTGAGGCCTTCTGCTGCTCCCAATATACGCTTTACAATCCTTGGAAGAGCTTCTACTGAGCTTTACGCTGTCCATTTAGTAGTTAATGCTTTGTTGGGGCTCAAACCGGCTATTGAAGAAAGTTGAAACCCTTACCACAACTGGAGTTGCCTCCATCTTCTTGCTGCTAATACATAATCAAAGTCTCATAAATAATCCAAGGCATTATATTGATACACAGTTTCAAGTCATCAAATTCTGATGTGACCTAATTGTGCCGACTGACCAATTAACGCACACGCTGGAGCGGACCACCAAGTTCCCAATTTCAGCAATGAAATGGATATCGCAAATTAGTAGTAAAGAAAGGTCCAAAGAGCTTTTGGTGGCATCTAATGCCTTATCTATTGTGTAGAGGAGAGGTGGAGGAAGAAGCCATCAGAAACGCCAAAAAAGATGCGGTCTTGTCTGCCCCGACCTATATCATCCAAGAGAGCTTGTTTGAAGTAGGACACCAATGAACATAGGTTGAAAATTCTGAAATTATCTTTTTCACTTTCTTTTAGAGTCCATTTTAATTGGCAACCCTGAGTTTGGGACAGTGGCCTTACCATTCATGCTCGAGTTCAGAACAATATAATGCAGGATTTGAGGATGAAGTGAGAAGATTGTGTTCTGCGTAGGATGGGAAAACAAGCGATTGCTCATGATTCATGCCAGTTTGGCTAGTGTCCACAATGCTGTGTTCAGCTCTGTTACTAATGATGAGTCCTACATTTGACGCATAATGGAACTTTGTATTGACACAAAAAATCAAGGTCCAATTCCCTTGGAACGTTGCATCAAACACACTCTTAAGGTCTGTTTGTATGGTGAAACTCCATTGGAGGTCCAGTACTTGTGGTGTCGGAACGACACAAGCCTGAAACCCATATTCTGGCAAAATAATTGGCTTAAAGGAACTTGAAGTTTCAGGCAAGATGAAAGGAAACTACTAAAGTCGTAGTATCATTTTATAGAGTTTCAGGCGCATCTTTTGCAAAGTTTCATGACAACGAGTTCCTTGATGTTTTCCTTGGTCAGCTCATAAAACAGTCTAGAATGGGTAGTTTCAGCTCTCTTCATCTCATGCAGACACAACCTTCTTTCCTTTACGTACCCCAATAAACTGATTTGTAACTTAATGAAGTAACGAATCCATTTTCCTCTGAATCATAAACAATTTATGATTTTTAATTGTTTTTTATGAAAAGGCTCATGTTTGGCTGATTAACTCGCAGCTCGTTTCAGTGTGAGCATAATATCTTATGAGCAGAGCTTCGCTATCATCATATGAGCAAACAAGGCAAACCACCGAAGCACCAATGCAATGAGGCAAGTGATGATCAGGACATTTAAACTCATTTAGCTATTTTTATAGCCTATTCCAAGCGTGTAAATTACTAATAAGAAGCTAAATCTAAGAGAATTTCCTACGTGCAAAATATTAATATGGTTTAAGAGAGTGCATCGCACTTCCAATAACACAACCTTAGACACGTATACTTTTTAGAGGTGTTAATATCAATTTCCTTTTCATCTTGGGAACTCATTCCCACATGTAAAATAAATTGCTCCCATTTTTAGTAATCTTCTTCTTAAATGCCATAGAGCGCCTAACTACAGTGCCATTTCGAACGTCAGAACCCATTTTCCCCCTTTCTTCACAATCTTTGGAGAGAAATCCTGACAACGGGTCAGAATTTTTCCTGATATCGAGTCTAATTTGAACTCAGTCAGCTCGATTTAGTAATATAACAAGGAGACCTCCTAGACCACATTTAGATTTCGGGATGTGTAATTTTCGCATCAAGTCCAAATCACAGCTCAAACGGTCAAACCCACCACACAACTCAAAACTAACTGCACCAGCTACAACAGTTTTTTTTTTACATTTTAAAGTGAAAATTTACAGTCCATTATCTCAAGAGAAATAAGGTTGCGATCTCAACGACACAGCAAGTTAAGAAAACATGCACCTATTTGGGATTTGTGAATGGGGCTCAGTCGGTCTCCATGTGGAGATGAACGGAAGGAGACTAAAATGACCAACGCATCAGTTATGATAGAATATGACTTGGTCTGCTATCCCATCAATCGTGAGACGATCGCATTAACCTTCTCTTGTCGGCAGCACAGTGCCCATCATACTCATTTGACACTGACGTTGAGAAAAGCATCCTATACCTCCCTTCTCAATGAAGCTGAACAATAGGTTGCAAGTAGGATGTGTTAATGGATTATATCCAAATCCAAAATCTAGCTTTAATAGGGCCCTTGTCACGTCATGCATGACAGCCTTGATGGAGAACAGGTCCAAATCACGGTCTTTGCTCTAATAAAGTCAGAATTTGGATCTAGATGCGGACCGTATACTTTCACCATAGAAGTGAAGAATAGCTTCTAGGTAGGAGTTTATCCAGAATCGATATTAGGCTTCGTTACTACACTTGTCCCTAGGTAGACGAAAATGGTGCCACGTACTTGATAGGATTCTTCATAACTATGGAAAAATATCCGGTTAACACCGGATTGACATTCAAAGATTTCGGAAAGACAGAACCAAGACGGGAACCTGATTAAGTGTAATATTTCGCATTTGGGTCCGGATCCATTTGTAAAGTAATGGATTAAGTTCAATATGAAACCAATATCCAAAGTGAATCTGATTGGTTTAGATCCCCAGAAAGATGTAAATCCATTGTGGCATCCCCACAATGATATCTCTTTAGTCACTGGGAAGTCCTACGCATCAAACCAAGGCTAACAAACCGAGTTCACCGTCAAACCCAGGTTGCACTCCTGGTCCAAAAACCTCAAGCATCATCTTCGATCAAATAGACAAACAACCACAACTAATCCTTTTCTCATACTAGACATCGATTCTTTGTTTCCATTGATATATGTCATGCTGACAGTTAACTCAACGTATCATTCTTTATTATTCGTTATTGCCATTCTAATTCATCATCTTATACTATGTTTGAATCCAAAAGCCCCAAATCACATTTTTTGTAGTTTCTCTTTTGGGCCGTCTATGAGCTCTTGTTATGGTATTCATCCTTCAACTCCATCCTCATATTGGACTCATTTCGCCGGCTGCCGTCTCCATGTTTGTCCAAAAGCCCAAACAACTTTCGTCTATGAGCCGTCATCCTTCAAACACATCCTCTTATCGGCGGATACAATTTGAACCAAAACCAGAACGTAGCTCCAAGCCTTATCGACACTAAGCGGGTTCACCTACAAAGATCTTAGTCGTTATCATGCCCGGTCTTGTGTTGCGTTCACATTTAACACTAAAAATGAAAGAATACACTCATTCCTGATTGAACCTCTTTGAGCTTCTTCTCACCGGAGCTCCACTCGACGGCCTCCGGTGATCCCAAAACCATCTTGGTCTCTGGAGATTGATTGCATTTGAAAATTAGAGACAATCCCACCACTAAAACCTTCACGTATTCTGTACAACGTGGTAGTTGACGAAATTAAGAACTATACGCATTATTAGTCTTCTAACAAGTCTGGCACGCTCAAAACGCACGTTAGTGCGCAGCTCGTCCAAAGCAAACGAATCAACCATTTTAAAGACTACAACAAAGTCAAAGTGGTTTTAACAAAAGGTTAAAACATGTTAAGAAAATGTTTTGGAAACTCAAAACCATTCAATGGCTATTCGATCCACCCCAAAAGTAGTTCTAAATCCGTCATTGGCGGCATAAATGAATTAATAAATACGCAGCTTTATATCATAAGATAACCTGGAATTATGACCTTTAAATAACGTACTCTCAAAGCTAGTCAACATATCATGGTATACGATGTTTATCACTTATTTAGCACAAGAAAGTATGTTATCTTTTCCTTTTTTACAGAGGTGGTGGTTTACAACGAGTTGGCCTAAGCCAGGTATGCACGGCCCAGGTATCGAACCCACGACCTGCATCTTGTTACTCAACCCTGCTGCTGTATAAGCCAACGCTGTGGGTGCAGAAAGTAATTAAATTCAACGGTTAAATCGGTTTCACAATTTAAGATCGAGCAGTAAGAACGGATGTAGAAGCGAAACCGAAACGATAACTTTTCTTTATTAAAATCACTGAATTAGTCTCTTATAGTTTGCGATTAGCATATATCTGCAACTAAGTTTTACGCTTTCCAATTTACCGCTTACCTGTAAATACACGTTAGGAATTTAACGCCTTTTAGACTACCTCCTGACTGTAAATAAGTAATTACTTCTATGGTAAGTGAGAGAGAGAGAGAGAAAGAGAGAGTTACCGAGGGAAGAGCATCTGGCCACACCGTCGAGGGCGAGGATGGCCGTCCGGAAGAAGATGAATGGTAGGAGGATCGTCACCAAGAACACCATCGGTAGAACGGAACGCCACGATAGTCGCCGGTGAAATGCCGCCTTACCAGTTCTTTCCCCCTTCACGATCTGCGGCGAGCAATCTGTCGCC